>CM053325.1:575141-920141 GCA_028583605.1 Dastarcus helophoroides
CCCCTTAAACCAAGAAAGATTAAAAACACAATAACGCGTTTCGATAGCCAAGCTATCATCTCCAAAGAGATACTGAGTATCTCTCTGAAACCCTTGAGCAACCTCTGTTGTGTTTTTAATCTTTCTTGGTTTCAGGGGACAAGATTTGTATTTCAATTTTCAAAATCAGATCCTATCAATCTGAAAGTATTCTTGAAACCATTTGATAAAACTTTATTTCTATTTCGAGAAATGGGGATCAACATTTTAAAAAAAGTCTAAATTTCGAATCTGTAATTTTTGAAGTGGTTGACAGAAATTTTCTCAGAATTTCGACTTCGAGGGTCGACTAATTTCAGTTTAGAGTCAAATTTTTGTAAATGAAACGGAAATTTTGGGGATTTCGAGTCACAAGTATTGCCTGCCATAGATAGTTTCTGATAATAAATGACTATCATCATAGCTATTATCATGAGAAATACTCTGAGATACTGTAAATCTCTGAAGATGCCACCTAACCATTGTTGTGTTTTTTAATCTTTCTGATTTCAGGGACAAGATCTGTATTTCAATATTTAATAAATCTGTATGCAATTATTTCGTCACATAATAATTTACGTAGGGTTTCAAAATTACCGCATTGTCGTCATAAAACAAAAATAAAAGAAATGTAATTAGAGACGCATGCCAGATGGTAGAAACGTCAACGTATTTTTTCGGAGGGTTTCTAATTGATTATATAAAAAGCAGAGTGATCATATCCAGTCTACCTTTATATCCTTGAATCATTAATTGACTTGTTTTCTGATGAAGTGCTTTCCTTCTGTTAACTTGTGACCTGTGATCATCCCCAAACAACAAGGAAAATTCTACATTTGTATTTCAATGCACTTGAAACTAATATGAAAATAATTGCATCTATTTTTATGCTTTTGATTTCATCAATTAACTGATTTGGCGAAAAATAAAACAAACTAAATATTTTTCAAATACCAGAATCCAAAGTTATTTCAACGAGAGTACGATTCTACTGACAATTTTGTTAAAGTAAACCAGGCGTGAGAAAACGGTGTTTCAATTAGGATTAAAACGTTTTCATCTGTTGGTAGAGTTGACACGATGGAATGGTTACGTTATGTCTAACAGTAAAACGAAACTCGATAAATTCAGATGTTCAAGTAAGATCTATCTCAGGTGGTATCTGCGTTTCTCTTCGTTACAATCGCCGCCTAGGGCTTCAGACATGTAGAGCAGCTTTTCACGAGAAAACTGATAAGTTTACCCTTAGCCCCGGAACTATAGATTGCTTATGTTTGTTGAAGAGGTCGCTTTGGGAAATTTAGATTTCAGGATTTCAAATTACGTGCCTTCATATTTACTTATATTATTTGAAGAGTTGATATAAGTATGCATATTTTGTTGAAACACCGAACTCATGCCCAGAGAAAATTGTCCACATGAACACTTCATTCTTCGTGGTAGACCTTTATTGAACACTTCACTGAAATACAATTTTCAAACCTATACTAATTTCATTAGATTAGATTAGTAACAATAAAATCAAACTCATTTATTCATATTTAAATAGATCATGATCTTTCTAATCACATTAGTTTGTTTGAAATTGCTAGTTCGGTTGACAAAATATCGAGTGTGCAAATGATGCTGCGATTTCTTATTAACGAAAATGAAATACATATTTATTGATTGATCTCCTTGTTTTGTCAAGTGTAATTGTCAATTTTTCACGTTTTGTAGGGAAGGAGTTTAGACTTTTGCGCTCGATTTTGGAAGGAACAATCTTAAAACTTTGGGATTAATGTCGAAACATTGAGAAACCAAATCAAAAGGAAAAGCCTAGATTTCGACCAAGTCGACTTTTTAGATGAAGAAAATTGCTGGTAAGGTCAGGTGAGCTCAATGAGCCCGATGTCACGTGACGTTTAATTCAAGTAACCTTGAGTTTACGGGACCTTGAACTCACGTGACTTCGAGCTAACGTGGCCTTTAGCAAACGCAATTTTCAGGCAACATAGTCATGAACCGGAACTCAGGTGACCTTGTGTTCACGTAATTCTAAGTTCATGCCACCTTCATCACACCTGACCTTGAACACACGTAACCTTGAACACGCGTGACCTTGAACCCAAATGACCTTGAGTTCACGTGAACTTGGGCTCTGGTGACCTTGAGCTTACGTGATCTTGAACTTACACGATCTTGAACTTACACGATCTTGACCTCGTGTGACCTTAAACTGTATGACCTTGAACTCTGCTGAACTTAAGCGCGGGTGACCTTGAATTCACACGACCCTGACCATACGCGACCCTGAACTCTGGTGAACTTAAACTTACATGAATTTGAACTTACACGACCTTGACCTTACACAACCTTGATCTTACACGACCTTGACCTTGTGTAAGCTTGAATTCTGGCAACCTTGAGCTCGGCAATTTTGAGCGCACGTGGCCTTAGGTTCTTGTGACATTGACCTTATGTTAGCATGACTTTCGGCTCATGTAACCTTGAACTCAAGTAACCTTAAATATTCATGACCTTGAGCTCTGACGACCTTGACCTTACGTTACCTTGAACTTACGCGACTTTGAACTCTGGCGAAATTGAACTTACATGAGTTTGAACTTACACGACCTTGACCTTACACGACCTTGACTTTGCGTGACCTTGAACTCCGGCAGGCTTGAGCGCACGTGGCCTTAGGTTCTTGTGATCTTGACATTACTTGACCTTATGTTAAACATGACCTTGAATCATGTAACCTTGAATTCAAGTTACTTTGAATTTACACGACCTTGATCACACGCGACCTTGAACTCTGACAACCTTGACCTTACGTGACCTTGAACTTACGCGACTTTGAACTCTGGCGAACTTGAGCTTACATGAGATTGAACTTACACGACCTTGACCTTACGCGACCTTGACCTTGCATGACCTTGAACTCTGGCAACTTTGAAATCACGTGACCTGGATCTCGGCAACCTTAAGAGCACGTGGCCTTCGGTTTTTGTGATCTTGACCTTACTTGACCTTATGTTAACATGACCTTGGGCTCATGTATCCTTGAACTAAAGTTACCTTGAATTTACACGACCTAGACCACACGCGACTTTGAACTCTGACAACCTTGACCTTACGTGACCTTGAACTTACGCGACTTTGAACTCTGGCGAACCTGAGCTTACATGAGTTTGAACTTACACGACCTTGACCTTACGCGACCTTGACTTTGCGCCACCTTAAACTCTGACGACCCTGAGCTCACGTGACCTTGATATCGGCAACCTTGAGTGCACATGGCCTTAGGTTCTTGTGATCTTGACCTTACTTGACCTTATGTTAGCCTGATTTTGGGCTCGTGGAACCTTGAACTCAAGTAACCTTGAACTCAAGTAACCCTGAATTCACACGATTGACTACACGCGACCTTGAACTCTGACGACCTTGGGCTTACGTGACTTTGAACTTACGCGTCCTTAACTTTGCGTGACCTTGAACTCCGGTGACCTTGAACTTATATGACCTTGCGCTCGGCAACCTTGAGCTCATGTGGCCCTAGGCCCTTATGTCCTTGACCCCGCGTGACCTTGAGTCGGCATGACTTTGAATCTTCGTAACCGTGACCTTGAACGTACACGACTTTGAGCTTACGTGATCTTGGGACCTGGTAACCCTGAGCTCGCGTTAGTTTGAATTCACGTGACCTTGAACCCACGAGACACTGTGATCTTGAGGTCTTGAGCGCACAAAGCCTTGATCTTAAGTTAATATGGTAACAAAGAGTAATTATAAAGTTTAGTTGGGAATTCGCTAGAAAATTTAATAAGGGAAAGCGGCCGCGATAATAAATCAAACGGCAGATAAGGGCTTCAGAAATTTCGGCAAACCATAAGCCTTATCTGCCGAATTCTTCTAGAACCTTGACCGGGACCTATATAAGGCGGTCACTTTTCCCTCAGTTAGGTAGGTTAGAAGTCAATGAATAAGTTAGTTAATTAAACCGTGACCTAGCTCAGTTTTGAAATAAAGTGGTTACAATTCACAGCGTATTAATCACTCGAACTGTTAACGCGTAAAAACCGAACTTGAATTCATGTGACTTTGAGTTAATCCGACCTTGAATTCAAGTAAATTTGTGGCTTCAACCACACAAGACTACAAGACGACAAATTCCCTTAAATCCAGCTTGACATAGTAGGGACCGTGGAGACTTTTTTGTGTAAAACTTCCAAACTCTGGAACTCGTTATCGAACATAATTTTTCCGGACAATTCCAATTTATCCTCATTTAAAAGGTACTTGATCGTCATTTATCTTTACTTCCGCATCCTACTGACAGTGCTCTAAAGGCATAATAGGGTTGCCCTTTCCGAGTGGATTCACTTAAAAAAATTAAATTCGGGGTTTTGTTAAAGTGGTCAAAATTTCGAATACAAAGACGAAATTTATGCAAAATAGTTCGCAATATTTCTATGTTAATTTAGAAATATTATCTTCGAATTTAAGTTACTCAACTTCTTTCTGAATATTAAGATCAAGATTTCTAGATGAAAAATGAGTTTTTGGGATTGTCTTGGTAACTTTTAATTTTTTGTATATTTTAATTTTTTTGCCAAAAATCCCCAATTCAGACTTGTAATTTTCTGTCGAAAATTTCGACTTCAAAAAGTTTTAAAAAAGTAAAAGTGTTTACTTTTACTTTTTTTTAACTTTTGGCTTTCTATAAGTTTAAAGTTTAATCTCTAGTTTTTTTCCTGAAGTTTCAAATTAATATTCAAACTTAATGAACTGAGGATTATTTATGCTTGGAATTTTAATAAAACTCGACCTTTTGCTTTAATGTTCATTTAGATAACATCGAGTTTGTGAGAATAAAGTTGAAATTTAGAAAAAATGTATCTATAAATTCAGTTAATTCAGTGTTTCGACCGACTAGAAATTTAGACTTTATCTAAGAATTTAAATTTGTTTCTCAAGATTTAGAATTAAAACTCCAAAAATAAATGAATCTTTTTAATGAAACACTGACTGACTGACAACGCCTAATGGGGTGGCTCTACAAGAATGAAATTTTGCACCCAAGAGGTACGTATAATATAGATAAGCACTAATTAAGGATTTTTCAGAATTCAACTTCTAAGGGCCTAACAATGGGCTTTGAAACCCTTAAAAAAGGTAGGCAATAAGTAATACACACCACTGGATTTAAAGTTGTCTGTACGAGTTAACCAGAGGCTAAATAGACTGAACGCTTTAATTTCCTAGCATGAGAACCGTTAAATGTAAACCATATACTGAAAGTGACTGTATGATACATTCTCGCCACACGGCGCGGCAGTGTTTATTTTGCTTATCGCATTTCATATCTATATGGCCATGCGGGGGTAAAACCAAAAAACTGAGAGACTGATAGTCTTTATTCTGCTGCAGAACGAACAACGTTGATAATCCATGACGTCGTCCTAACCACAATTTGACAAATTCGGGGGTTTTGATATATCAAAATAGGAATGTCGACGTTTTAACCACAATTTGACAAATCCAAGGGTTTTGATGTATCAAAATAGGAAAGTCGATCGAGGAAGAAAAAGATATAAAGCACACGAGGTGAAAAGAAAAAAAAAGAAAAAGGAAAATGTGCGTAAGTTACAGAAAATTAACTTTTTAACGTTTGAAAAAAATGTAATGGTTCCTGAAATGTAATCTCATCGAGTACATGGTTAGTGAATAAATAAAATAAAATCTCAGGTTTGAACTGGGGATTTTGAAATCTAAATCTAAATTTCGTCATTAAGTGAATATTTTGAGCAAAAATTGAATGGAAATATTGAAACAAAAAAGTGAAAAGTTCTAAAAAATGTACCCAGTTTTAACTTTTAAATTTAAATGAATTGAGATTTTAGTATCAATGACAAAATTTTGAGAAAAACATTGAAATTTTCATTTTAGGGTTGAAATTTCCATGTTAGAGTAGAAATTTTAGCTACATAATGTTACGGGCTTTATTGGTTCGAATTGATTAAAGGTGATGGATTACACCCACTTTATTATTGAACTCAACTTTGATCACCACAATTGAACAATTAACTCACTTATTATTAACTTCTACTAACTCACTAATTACACTGACTCTAACTGACTCGAGGAAAAGCTGACTGCCTTTTATAGTTTTGGCCCCCGGCTTCCAGAACTTTTCGGCAGATAAGGCTTATCGTTTGCCGAAATTTCTGGAACGCTTATCTGCAATTTGTTTTGTTATCGCGGCCGCTTTCCTCTTATCAGATCCTTCTAGAAACTTTTTTTTATTTACTAAATTATACAATTCTATTCTAAATTCTATTCCATCTATTGACATTGCGTTACAACAAGTTTGTTGAAAAGATCAATATTTTGAGAAATTAAGTTTTAGAAATTCAGTTTTAGCTCGAAAATTCGAAGAAAGAGGGAACATTTCAACGTTAAATCTACACTTTTGTCAAAAAAAGTTCAAATTATTCATAGTGTGTCATATTGTGAGAAAAAAAATATTTCGGAAAAAGAAACATATTTTGAATCACCAAACTTAACATTTAGGTAGGTTTATTTTTCAAAAAAAAAAACATTTAGGTAGGTATAGAAAAATTAAAATTTTGATTGTAGTCCAGATTTTGAGAAGAGAGACGAAGTTTAAATTTTTGGGTTACAGTTAAAAGTTTACGTAGCAGGTCGTCGTTTTAGGAAAGAAATAAAATTTTTTATTTTAAACTTTTAGTTGCGATCTTGATGACCAATTGGAAGACCTGATATTATCTTGCCAATTACATTAAAATCTTGTTCTGGTTCTAAATATCAATAAAACAAAAATCAATAAACAAATGAATAGAACGTAAAATGGTAAGGTTCGAATTTCAAAGAAAAAATCGAGTCCAGGTTCGAAAAAATGCGTTCAATATTAAAACCAAACGAAATCTCGACAAACGAGCCGTGACGTGTATAAAGCTTCCTTTTTTTTCGGTTTTGTTCACAGGATAATCGCCGCACTTTTTGGTTTTTACGTAACAAATCCGGGGATATTTTTTAAAGCGAGATTCCTTTTGTCAGAAACGTCCGGAATTACACGGATTCCCGGGGGCGGATTGTATCAAAAAGAAACCGACTGATGCACTGAGTGCTCTCGCGCCAACCTGGCGGAATGCACGACAAATTTAATAAAGCCGCCGGTGTATTTTTCTTTTATTAAATAGTGTTGCTACATTTGAAGATAAACAGAATTCGAGGGTCGAGATGATGTGTTGTTTGAACAATTTCATTTTGTCGAAAGTGGTTAAATTAAACTTGGAAGTCTGGCGGCAAACGCTTATAAAGAATTTAGAATCAAATAATAAGAAACAATTTTTAATTTAGATACTTGTTTATTATCGTGTTCATTTAAAGGTGGATCCATAGCTGGTTAAATAGGAAGTCTTGGAGAGTGCCGACAGAAGTGAAAACTTAAAACTAGGAAATGTGTAGTGTTGCAGTTCGCAAAACTGGAAAACAAGTCAGAATATCGGAAATATTTAAAAATAGATTGGTCAAAATGATCCACCTTTTCATATTTGTGGTTAGTGGATGCTTGTATCGTGTGGGAACGAATCTAATATATTTTTTGTCGTTGTCCTTGGTTATTTTCAAAAACTGAAATACGGAACTTGTTCTCTGAAACCAAGAAAGATTAAAAAACAGAGCAATATTTATTGATAATGAAATACATTTTAATATGCTCTAATGCTAATAGTAGCCAATATACTTTTAATATTAGGGCATGTTAGTAACGCGTAATGGTGACACACGATGGTGACGCGGAACCACAAGTTTACCTTCTGTAAAAAACGGTCAACGCTCCTAAAAAAATCTTCGCTTCAAAAATTTGTGTTGTGCGTTATATTTGACCAAATAGTGAAGATATGTCAATGATTCTTGTCTTATATTCAAAGGTTTTTGGATTATTTGAAGAGTTTATGATGTAAACTAACGAATTTGGTGATACAACACACAACTATTTGCGCCACAAAATAATAAGTTTTTTTAGTTTAATCCACTCGCAAAGGGCGACCCCATTATGCCTTCAAAGCACTGCGAGCAGGATGCGGAAACAAGGATAGATGGCGATGAACCGCCTTCTTAAACAAGGATAGGTTGTAATTTTTAGGGAAAATTCCTTTCGGTAACAAGTTCCATAACTTGGAAGTTCTATAGAAGAAAAAGCCTCCGGAGACAGAAGTCCTCACTGTGTCAAGCTCGACAGCACAGGAATTTGCTGTTTCCGATAGTCTTGTATGTCTCAAGTATCTTGCCCTTGGGGGGATCAACCCTATTAGTTCCTACGAGCATCTTCCATGATAGTTTGATGGAACGGACTGGTCCTTGGTTATCTTCAAAAATTGAAACACAGAATTTGTCCCCTGAAACGATAGTTCTTGTAGAAAAGAGACAAGTCACCAACCATACGCCTGTGCTCTAGCGTTTCGAGATAATGTGTAACAGCAAGAGCATGGGAGACAAAACGGACCCCTGGGGTACTCCTGCAATAATTGCGTTTCATTTTGTAAACTGGATTTCATGCTATGATTAGAGGGCACCTTTTTATGGCTAAATTGAAGACCTGGGTAACAGATGATAGGTCGCCTGTTGCAATCTGAATTCGTATTCCCTTTTCGAGAAACTTTTATTCGCCTCCAGATATTTGAGAATCTTGATGTTAATAACTTTTCGCATTACTTTACATTTAATGGGCGGTAGATGTTAACCAGATTTTTTGGGATAGAAAAAAAGAGTCTCCGCAGACAGAAGTCCTCATTGTGTCAAGCTTGACCGCACAGGAATTTGCTGCCTCCGCTGTCTAGTACGCCTCAAGAATTTTGCCCTTGGGGACATTATTCTCTTTTTTTTTAATTTTAAAACACAACGCACAGCACAAATTCTTATTCATGTGAATCCAGGTTAAAAGTGTAATTTGGCAAAATTTACTTAGTTTCAAATCAACATTCCAAGGTTGCATTCGAAAAATTTAATTCTAAGCGCGGAGTTTTGCTAACATTTGAGGGTTGGAAATTTTGGCATAATGGCGTTTTACAACCGACAATAAATCCAATCACGCTTCGGCATTAAAATATCCTCGGTGTCCCGAAATCCCACCGCTTTGTTATTGGAACTTGCATGATATTCAAATTTTAGGCACGCACACGTTTAGCCTGCATAGCCCGGTTACAAGGCCGTTATAAGCCATAAAAATTCTATGAACACCATCTTAGAAAATATTCAACTTGAGGTCTTTATTAAAAACTATCACTTTTGGGGGAAATTCGACCAATTGTGCCCGTAAGTGCCGAAATTCAACTTGCTTTCACATTAATTAATTGGCATTTATTTGTATCCAAATTGTTAATTCTTTACTTGGCGTTGGGGAGTATTTTTTTCAAATTTCGGCTTTAGTCGCAAAGTTCGTTTTTTTTTAATTTATACTTTATTGCAAAATTCTACTTTTCTTCTTAAAAATTGACTGAAATTTTTTCTGAAAATTTCAACGATTTTTCTGAAATTTCTACTTTTTTTTTTTGGAATTCTATTAGTCTTCTTGAGGTTTGTCTCAATTCTGACTATTTTAAAGTTTGCCTTTTTCTCGAAATATTAATTTTAATCTTCTGGGCATTCAAAGTTTTCCTTGAAATTCGTTTTTTCTGGTGGAACGGACTGGTCCTTGGTTATCTTCAAAAATTAGGATTTCAATGCAGAAGCTTTGGGTCTTCAAATTTTCAAAGTTTTTTCCAAAAATTGAACTCCGCTGGAAATTTTAACTTTTTTCTAGTAATTTCGATTCTGATTTCGAGTTTCGACTCTGATTTCGAGTTTCGACTCAAAATTTTCAATTTTGGTGGAACGGACTGGTCCTTGGTTATCTTCAAAAATTAGGATTTCAATGCAGAAGCTTTGGGTCTTCAAATTTTCAAACTTTTTCCAAAAATTGAACTCTACTGGAAATTTTAACTTTTTTCTAGTAATTTCGAAGATTTCGAGATTCGACTCAAAATTTTCAATTTTGGTGGAGCGGACTGGTCCTTGGTTACCTTCAATAATTAGGATTTCAATGCAGAAGCTTTGGGTCTTCGAATTTTCAAAGTTTTTTTCCAAAAATTGAACTCCGCTGGAAATTTTAACTTTTTTCTAGTAATTTCGACTCTGATTTCGAGTTTCGACTCAAAATCTTCAATTTTGGTGGAACGGACTGGTCCTTGGTTATCTTCAAAATTTAGGATTTCAATGCAGAAGCTTTGAGTCTTCAAATTTTCAAAGTTTTTTCCAAAAATTAAACTGCGCTGGAAATTTTAACTTTTTTCTAGTAATTTCGACTCTGATTTCGAGTTTCGACTCAAAATCTTCAATTTTGGTGGAACAGACTGGTCCTTGGTTATCTTCAAAAATTAGGATTTCAATGCAGAAGCTTTGGGTCTTCAAATTTTCAAACTTTTTCCAAAAATTGAACTCTACTGGAAATTTTGACTTTTTTCTAGTAATTTCGACTCTGATTTCGAGATTCGACTCAAAATCTTCAATTTTGGTGAAACGGACTGGTCCTTGGTTATCTTCAAGAATTAGGATGTGAATGCAGGGGCTTTGGGTCTTCAAATTTTCAAACTTTTTACACAAATTGAACTCTACTGGAAATGTAGACTTTTTTCTAGTAATTTCGACTCTGATTTCGAGTTTCGACTCAAAATCTTCAATTTTGGTGGAAAGGACTGGTCCTTGGTTATCTTCAAAAATTGGAATACAAATCTTGTCCCTTGAAACCAAGAAAGATTAAAAAACACAACAAAAGTTGCTTTAACACGTTTCGACAGCCAAGCTATCCATCTTCAGAGAGATACTGACTGGAAATTTTGACTTTATTGCAAATTTCGTTTTTTTTTTAAATTTTGACTTTTTTAGAAAATTATGAGTTTATTTGTTTAGAAATTCCACTCCTTCTTAAAGTTTCTTGTTTACTTTTTTGAAAACATAGCCTTTCTTTCTAAAATTTACTTTTCTCTAAAAATTTTAACCTAAAAATAATTTTTATTTGAAAATTTTGACATTAATTTCATCGATTTCGATTTTAGTTTATTGGAATACATTCAAAATTTGTACACCTTTTTAACCGAAACATTCTTGAAAATCACTTTGTTTGAGAAATCGACATATCTTAAAAATGTTGACTTTTTAAAAAATGGATTTTCGATTTTTATTTTTTTTTTAAATCGACTCATAAAAATGTTGACTTTTTTTGTTGTAACTTTTTTTTTAATTTCGACTTTTCTCCAAATTTAGACTTTTTGAAGCCTTCGATTGCTTTTGAATATTATTTCGATTTTTTTTGAAAAATTTACATTCTTTGAATATTTCGAGTTTAAAAATTGACGTATAAATCTTCAGAGAGATACTAAACTTTAATTTGTCTCTGAAGATCCGTATATCAATTTTTAAAACTTGAAATATTAAAAAAATTCAGATTAAAAAAAAGGCGAAATTCGGCTCTGCGTTGATTAGGTTTTTCAGTCGATCAGAAATTCTATTTTTATAATATATATTAGTATAAACGGAATTCGAGAAGAAAGGCCACACTATTAAATAAAAAAGTCGAAATTTATAATAATTTTTATAGAAAGATAGAAACGTTCGCGAACAAATTTGAGATTTCGAGCAGTAGAGGCTCGTTGCCAAAACTAATGGGGGTGCTGAGACAATGTTTAGCGTTTTAAAATTTTTAAGATTTCGATTGAAAAGTTCGACATTTTCAAGACGTCACTTTTCGAAAATTTTAGATTTCTTTGAAAACTTGACAATGAAAATTTTTGATGATGTCGCGTTTTTCGAAACGTTGGATTTTTTCCAAATTTCGGCTGTATCGTAAAGTATAGATTTTTTCTTGTAATTTCGACTTTATTTTATTTTTAAGTATTAAATTTTCTGAAAAACTGTGAAGCCTGTTTTAAAAATTTCCGTATTTTCGAAAATATTTAGACTTTTTGGTATTCTGTTTTTTTTTGTAATTTATATGAAAATTAATTATTAAATTTATTTTTAATTCTTACCACCTGAAAATTCTTACTTTTTCTGAACACGTAATTTTTTCTAAAACTGGACTTTTGACTTTAAATTATCGATTTTTTTCTAAATTTTATCTTTGTTTATAATTTTTTTTGGAAAATTATAATTTTTTTATTGAACATTTCGATTCTTAATAATTTCGACTGGTTTTTGTTTAAATGTCAACTATTTTTCAAAATTTTGACCTTTTTTGCAAAGTTTCGATTATCTTTTGATTTTTGTTGTTGAAAATTTCGCTACTTCTTAGTTTTCGAAATTTTTTCAAAATTTCGATTTTTATGAAAATTTTGAAATTTTATGACATATTTGACATTTTTTCAAAATTTTAATTTTTTTGACCTAAAATTCCAACTTTTTAACAAAATGTTCCACTTTCATGCAAAATTTTAACTACCAAAAATTTAAACTTCTTCTAAAATTTTAACTTCTCAATATTTCGACTTTTGAAAATCTCGATCTACCTGATAATTTTCACTCGTTTTCAATATTCCGGTTTCTACATTTTGATTTTTATTGAAAAGTTGAGTGCAAATTTCCCAACTATTCAAAATTTAAACTATTTTAAAACTTCGAATAATTTCGTAAATTCGATAAAAATTCTCAAATCTTTTGCAAATTTTGATATTTTTTTTAATTTCGACTATAAAATTTCGACCTTTTTTTTGAAAATTTCTCCTTTTTCAAAATTTCGACTCGTTTTGAAAATTTGACTTTTTTTTAAAAACGTTAAAACTTTTTTTAGAATATTATTTATACATTTTTTTTTAAATTTCCAATTAAATCTTCGCCTTAAAAGAAAAGATTTTTTTTGAAAATTTCTCCTTTTGCAAAATTTTGACTTCTTTTCGAAATTTGAAAGATTTTGAAGATTTTTGCTTTGTCAACAAATTTCGACCTTCTTTATTCACCTTTTCTTAAATCTGCACTTTTTTGAACTTTTCGACTTTTTATTTTAATTTCCTGTTTGTTGAAAATTCCGACCTTTTACAAATGTTCGAATTTTTCAGCATTTTAGTGGTTTTCCAAATTTTAAAATTTTTGGAAAACTTTGATTGTTTTCTTAATTTCAACTATTTTCAAAATTTTGACATTTTTTTGCAAACTGTCGATTCTTTACTTAAAAATTTTGATTTTTTTAAATCAGACATTTCTTGAAACCTTTTATTAAAATTTTTGGCTCATATTTCGTAAAATTTCGACTCCATTTTAAAACTTCGACTTTTTTTCAAAATTTTGACTCGTTTTGAAAATTTGACTCTTTTTTAAAAACGTTTAAACTTTTTTTAGAATATTATTTATACATTTTTTTAAAATCTCCAATTTAATCTTCGACTTAAAAGAAAATATTCTTTTTAAACTTGAACTATTGAAAGTTTCGACTTTTTTCAGAATTTTATCTATTCAAAATTTCAACTTTTTGATAATTACGAATTTTTCGATAATTTAGAGTTTTCTCCAATATTTAAAAAATTTAAATTCTTTGAAAATTTAATTATATACTCTACAATTTATTTTAAATGTCGATATTTTTCCAAAAATTCGTCCTTTATTCACATTCCTAAATTTATTGAAAATGTGGACCATTTTCAAAATTAAAATATTATTTCGAAATCCTTATTTTCTTTCGAAAATATGACTTGTGAAAATTACAAAATTTTTTAAGATTTGACTTTTTCCTCAATTCGTCTTTTCTGATAACTTTGGCTTTATTTTTTAAAAGTGGTAATATTTCTCTTTTTTAATTTTTAAAACAAATTAAAAGAAATCAAAACTTCTACAAGAAAAAATATTTTAAAGACAAAATCTCCAGGGAAAATCGAAATTTAAAAAAAATTCTTTGTATAAAATGTTTAGAGAGAAACACAAATTTCATAGGAAAAAAAGCAAAATTTCTTATAGAAAAATCGAAATTTTAAAAAAATTTGAAATATCTTTACAAAAGAGTTGACTTTTTGTTTTTTCCAAAATGTTGAAATTTTTATAGAGCTTTCGGTGTTTTTTTTTTGAAACATTTTTTGTCAAAACTACAAAATAAAATGAACTTTAAATTGTCAAAGTGTCGTGAAAAAACTTGACATTTTTAAAGCAAATTAGAGGAACATAAAAAAAATCTGGAGAAGTTGGAGTTTGTAGATGAAATTTTAAGAACAACACTTTCACGAAAAATGGAAATTTCGAGAAAATTTCTTTTTATAAAATATTTAGGTAAATGGTGAAAATTTCATAATTTTTTAAGATTTGACTTTGTCCTCAATTCGTTTTTTCTGATAACTTTGGCTTTATTTTTTAAGAGTGGTAATATTTCTCTTTTTAATTTTTAAAACAAATTAAAAGAAATCAAACTTCTACAAGAAAAAATATTTCAAAGACAAAATCTCCAGGAAAATCGAAATTTAAAAAAAATTCTTTGTATAAATGTTTAGAGAGAAACACAAATTTCATAGGAAAAAAAGCAAAATTTCTTAGAGAAAAATCGAAATTTGAAAAAAATTTAAAATATTTTTGCAAAAGAGTTGACTTGTTTTTTCCAAAATGTTGAAATTTTTATAGAGCTTTCGGTGTTTTTTTTTAAACATTTTTTGTCACAACTACAAAATAAAATGAACTTTAAATTGTCAAAGTGTCGTGAAAAAACTTGACATTTTTAAAGCAAATTAGAGGAACATAAAAAAAATGTGGAGAAGTTGGAATTTCTAGACGAAATTTTAAGAACAACACTTTCACGAAAAATGGAAATTTCGAGAAAATTTCTTTTTATAAAATATTTAGATAAAATGGTGAAAATTACAAAATTTTTTAAGATTTGACTTTTTCCTCAATTCGTCTTTTCTGATAACTTTGGCTTTATTTTTTAAAAGTGGTAATATTTCTCTTTTTAATTTTTAGAACAAATTAAAAGAAATCAAAACTTCTACAAGAAAAAATATTTTAAAGACAAAATCTCCAGGGAAAATCGAAATTTAAAAAAAATTCTTTGTATAAAATGTTTAGAGAGAAACACAAATTTCATAGGAAAAAAAGCAAAATTTCTTATAGAAAAATCGAAATTTTAAAAAAATTTGAAATATCTTTACAAAAGAGTTGACTTTTTTTTTCCCAAAATGTTGCAATTTTTATAAAGCTTTCGGGGTTTTTTTTAAACATTTTTTGTCAAAACTACAAAATAAAATGAACTTTAAATTGTCAAACTGTCGTGAAAAAACTTGACATTTTTAAAGCAAATTAGAGGAACATAAAAAAATCTGGAGAAGTTGGAGTTTGTAGATGAAATTTTAAGAACAACACTTTCACGAAAAATGGAAATTTCGAGAAAATTTCTTTTTATAAAATATTTAGGTAAAATGGAAACCGCAGAAAAAAACAAAATTTCCTAAAAGAATCGATATATCTGAAAAAAACTCAAAATGTTTATACTAAATGAGATTTGAGGTAAAAATTCGAAGATACCATATTAACTTATTTTTTAGAGAAATAGTAAAATACGAGATGAGTTGGATTTAGATTTATCTTGAAATTGTAATTATTTTCTCAAAATGTTGACATTTTCAAAGAAATTTGAAAAACTACAAAATAAAATGAACTTTAAATTGTCAAAGTGTCGTGAAAAAACTTGACATTTTTAAAGCAAATTATAGGAACATATAAAAAAATCAGAAGTTTTAATTTCTAGAAGAAATTTTAAGAATAACACTTTCAGGAAAAATGGAAATTTCGAGAAAATTTATTTTTATAAAATATTTAGGAAAAATGGAAACTTTGCAAAAAAAATTGAAATTTCTGAAAAAAGCTCACAATTTTTATACAAAATGAGATTTGATGTAAAAATTCGAAAATACCGTATTAATTTATTTTTTGGAGAAACAGTAAAATGCGAGATGAGTTAAATTTAGATTTTTCTTGAAATTGTAATTATTTTCTCAAAATGTTGACATTTTCAAAGAAATTTGAGTTTTTTCTTAACATTTTAATTCTTTCTCGAAATATTCATTTTTTCCTCAAAACGTTTACAAAAAATTAGTTTTTGAAAATGTGATTTTGATCAAAATTAAAAATAAAATAGGTTTCTAAATGTCGTAACTTTGTGAAAGAAAAATTGAAATACAGAACTTACCCCCTGAAACCAAGAAAGATTAACCTTTCTTGGTTTCAGGAGACAAGTTCTGTATTTCAATTTTTAAAGATAACCAAGGACCAGTCCGTTCCACCAAAAATTCGTGAAAGAAACCTAAAATTTCTATAAAAAGTAATCAGAGAAAATTTAAAATTTCTAAAAAAAAATGGTTTAGTGAAAAGTGTTCAGAAAATGTTGAGATAAAAAGTCGTAAGCGAATAGGGGGTGCTGCAGTTCCACAGTGCCTTACGCCAGTCGCCACTGATTTCGAGAAAAAACAACAAATTTCTTCTGGGAACTTTTTCCTAGAGAGTAACCGCTTCGCTAGGTGGCAGTGTTTCAACTGAACAAGCATTTGAGTTGGATATACCAAACTGACGAGATCTAACAAGATCGAAACCGGTATTTGGTTTCCAAACTTCGAATCTAATAAATGATCAAACCTATTGGTCTGTGCATTCGAATCCTTGTCTTCTGGGAACTTTTTCCTAGAGAGTAACCGCTTCGCTAGGTGGCAGTGTTTCAACTGTTGGTAGTTCAGCTACCTATGATTCGCCACTATACACGCCGCCTGGAGGGCTGCATGAATTTGTAGTCTGGGTTGCATTCTACTTGCATACGACATTGCTGGCGATGGCCATAGTTTCTCAATGGACCAATAGGTGGTAGTACTAAGAGTCACACGCTTTTAGTTCTTATTTGTCGGAACATTTGTTAGCATTCGAGTTAGATATATCAAACTGACGAGATCTAACAAAATCGAAACCGGTATTTGGTTTCCAAACTTCGAATCTAATAAATGTTCAAACCTATTGGTCTGTGCATTAAAATCCTTGTCTTCTGGGAACTCTCCTAGAGAGCAACCGCTTCGCTAGGTGGCAGTGTTTCAACTGTTGGTAGTTCAGCTACCTATGATTCACCATACACGCCGCCTGGAAGGCTGCATGAATTTGTAGTCTGGGTTGCATTCTACTTGCATACGACATTGCTGGCGATGGCCATAGTTTCTCTATGGAGCAATAGGTGGTAGTACTAAGAGTCATACGCTTGACGTCTGTGAATTTTTTAGTTGTTACTTGTCGGAACATTTGTTAGCATTCAAGTTGACAATACCAAAGTGACAAAATCTAACAAAATCGAAACGGGTATTTGGTTTCCAAACTTTCAATCTAATAAATGTTCAAACCTATTGGTCTGTGCATTAGAATCCTTGTCTTCTGGGAACTTTTTCCTAGAAAGCAGTCGCTTCGCTAGGTGGCAGTGTTTCAACTGTTGGTAGTTCAGCTACCTATGATTCTCTATACACGCCGCCTGGAGGGCTGCATGAATTTGTAGTCTGGGTTGCATTCTACTTGCATACGACATTGCTGGCGATGGCCATAGTTTCTCTATGGACCAATAGGTGGTAGTACTAAGAGTCATACGCTTGACGTCTGTAAATTTTTTAGTTGTTACTTGTTGGAACATTTGTTAGCATTCGAGTTGGATATACCAAACTGACGAAATCTAACAAAATCGAAACTGGTTTTTGGTTTCCAAACTTTGAATCTAATAAATGTTCAAACCTATTGGTCTGTGCATTAGAATCCTTGTCTTCTGGGAACTTTCTCCTAGAGAGCAACCGCTTCGCTAGGTGGCAGTGTCTCAACTGTTGGTAGTTCAGCTACCTATGATTCACCATACACGCCGCCTGGAGGGCTGCATGAATTTGTAGTGTAGCTTGCATTCTACTTGCATAAAACAAATTCCTATGAAGAATAATTGTTAAGTAAAAATTGAAATTTCGTAGAATATAAGTGAGACGACGAAAAGACCAAAAACGTTGAATTTTTTCGAGTAATTGTGTTACATCTGTACAAACATGCAAACCATTTAAGACAGTTTAATTCCCTCAGCGAAATTCTAGTTTCATTCGCTCTAGACGAAAGTATCGCTCTTGTTCCTGCAAGCGATACATTTTAATACTTTGTCTTCATATATGAGAGAATGGCAGGCAAGTTCCTTAAAACCTTACAAGTTATTGTAAGACTAAGACCTAGGGGAAGTGCCTCCAAAATCCCATGAGAATACACCCGCCTGAACTCAACCTAGTTAATGAAACTTCAGGACCTCAGCTCGGTATTAATAACAATTTAGTTGTTGGAGCATTAAACGACTCGGCTATTATCTGATGCACAGAGAATATCCATGTCACTTTTATCTGAAATTCAACATGAAACAAATCGGACGTTCATGTTTCGCTCGATTGACAGCAATTCGATTTAGAAATGCCGTAATTACATACGTCGAACATGCTCAATTTGAAACTGTAAGCGATGATTAAATGTATTGTCACATGTAATTCATAGGCTGTTGTTATAGCTTTTGCATCACATGCGTTCGATTGTAAATTGTAATTGATATTACATATTATTAGCCTGTTATTGTGGTTCCTAAAAGGCGCCGCAATTTTAATGCTTGAAGCGATATTGACTTTGTGGGGTATTTGGCACATTTTTCCCCCGAAACTTCCGAATAAAATAAAAGTTGCATTTTTTCTTTTATGTGATAATTTATCACAGCTGTTTTATGTGATAAATTATCACATACGGCAGATTAACTAATACTAACTCAGTTTTTAAATTTTCTATTTTTTAACCTGAGAGCTCGTTATACTATTCTATGTAATTCAATATTAGATAAACTAGGATTAGTTATGCAGACATTTCTAATTATTAAATTGACTTTTTTAAATGGAGTGTGTGGGTTTTAAAACTCTTTGTATAGGAAATTGTTTAATTTGTTAAATTTGTTACTTATTGCCTGAATTTTTTTCACTAAGGTATAGGTATTTCCCCACCACCTTAAACGTAAAGTTCACGGCGAGTTTTTTTAAAGTGGTATTTCCAGAAAGTTTAATCCACAGTAAAAATGCAAAATAAAAAACTATTTTAAGAATTTTTTGATGGTCCAGGTTCACTTATATCTATTACTCCGTCAAAGTCACTGTCTACATCTACTTTATTCATGATTAGATTAATGTGATGAACATTTTTCTACAATTCATTGAAAATACAATTTTATATTGTCTCATCAAATTAAATTTTTTGGTGGTTAAAAGCACCTTGGGCATAAATACACATTTGATTTCTAAAATAGTTCTTTACTGCGTTATATGTTATACTTTAGATCAGGGGTCAACAAACTTTTAAGCCAAAAGAGTCATCCGCAATGAAAAAATTGGTTTCGTGAATCTCAAAGAGCCACAAGTTTTTATTTCTGATTTCACATTTTATTTCATAGTTAAATCAGATAAATCAGACAAAATATGGGGACAGGGAGAGACCCCTCGGACTCATGTAGTCAAAAGAAAACATATTCAGCCCAAACGACCTTTCATTTCTCATAATTTGAAGCTTTATTTCAAAATCTCCCTTTTTCTGGTAAATTCGATTTTTTTAACTCTTCTCTGTATTCGTCTTTTTTTAAACTATGTATTTAGACTTTTTTCAATAAATCTTCCTCTCTTCTCAAAACTCGACAACCTGTGAAAATGTTTACTTTTTTTTTAATTCGACTTACACTTCAACTTATTCCTCAAAAATTCATCTTTTGTCGATTTCGTAATAAAAAAAGTAATAATTTGGAAATGTTAAATAAAATAGTTTTTAACGATTTTGATCTTTTTCACAAATTTCCTTTTTTCGAAATTTAGATTTATTCTTAAATTTGACTTTTTTCCAAAATTATATTTTTTTAACTTTGTTCTAAATTGCGATTTTTTTTCTCGAAATTTCCACTCTTTTTAAATTACGTTCTCTTTTCAAATTTCACCATTTCCCCCAAATATTGACTTTTAATGAATATTTAAACTGTCAATTATTTTCTGAAAATTTCGACTTTTTTCGCAAAATTAGGTGTTGCTCGAAATTTCAACTTTTAACTGAAAATTCGACATTTTATTATGTTTCTACAAGTTTGATGGAACGGACTGGGCCTTGGTTATCTTCAAAAAATTGAAACACAGAACTTGTCCCCTGAACTTGTCTCTCTGAAGATGACAGCTTGGCTGTCGAAACGCGTTAGAGCAACCTTTGTTGTGTTTTTTAATTTTTCTTGGTTTCAGGGGACAAGTTCTGTGTTTCAATATTTCTACAAGCTGCGATTTTATCGACGAAATTCACCAATTTTCAGAATGTTTGACTTTAAAAATGTGATTTTGTTCTTAAAATTGACTTTCTCTGGGAAATTTTGACTTTTTTTTAAAATTCAACACTTTTCTCGAAACTGGAAGTTTTACCCATATTCCTTTTTATTTAGAAATTATTTTACCAATTTTCCAAAAAATTCGAATTTTTCTGAAAATTTGTATTTTTTTTATTTGCCTTGTTCCCTGTTTTAATCTATCGTCAAAATTCGACGATTTTTTAAAAATTTTATCTTTTTTGAAAACTTTTGACAATTTCATTTCTTTTCGAAATCTTTTTTTTTAAATTCGGTATTTTCTGGAAATTTCAACTTTGATTTCGAACGAAATTCATATATTTTCAAATCTCAAAATTTTAACTTTTTCCTAAAATTTTGACTTTCTCCGGGAAATTTTGATCTTTTAAAATTCAGTACTTTTTTCGAAACTAAAAGTTGTATCAACATTGTCTTTTTTTTCGAAATTATTTTACCAATTCTATCAAATTTCGAATTTGTTTGAACATTTGAATTTTTTTTAATTCGTCTTGTTCTCGAAATATCAAATTTATTCTCAAAATTTAACTTTCTCTGGAAATTTGCAAATTATTTATTTTCTTCTTCTCTGAAAAACTTCGACTTTTTAAAGTTCGACAATTTTTTCTAAGCTCTGAGTGTTTTACAAATTTCTCTTTTCGAAATTTTACAATTTTTCACAAATTCAAATTTGTCTAAACATTTTAGGTTTTTAAATTTGTTCTTGGGTTCAATCTAATGTCAAAATTCGACGTTTTTTTTCTGAAAATTTGGCTTTTTTTGAGAATTTTCGACAAATTCATATTTTTCGAAATCTCTTTTTTTTCAAAATTCAAATTTTTCCGGAAATATCAACTTTTATTTCGAACGAAATTCATCTATTTTCAAATCCCAAAATTTGATTTTTTTCTTAAAGTTTGACTTTCTCTGGGAAATTTTGACGTTCTTTTAAAGTTTAACACTTCTCGAAATTGGAAGTTTTATCAACAATGCCTTTACTTTCGAAATAATTTTACCAATTTCCTCAAAATTTAATTTATCTGAAAATTTGGAGTTTTTTTTAATTCGTCTTGTTGTCAAAATTTCAAATTTATTCTAAAAGTTTAATTTTCTCTGGAAAATTGCAAATTTTTATTGAAATTTGAAACTTTTTCTAAAATGTTGACTTTTTACTTGAAATTTTTTTTAAAATTTGACTTTTCTCTACTTTTCTGCATTAGAATCCTTGTCTTCTGGGAACTTTCCTAGAGAGCAACCGCTTCGCTAGGTGGCAGTGTTTCAACTGTTGGTAGTTCAGCTACCTATGATTCACTATACACGCCGCCTGGAGGGCTGCACTGAATTTGTAGTCTAGGTTTCATTCTACTTGCATCTCTGAAAAACTTTTTGAATTCCGACACTTTATTAAGCTTCCAGTTTATTTTACAATTTCTGTTTTATCTGAAAATGTCAAGTTTCTAAATTTGCTTTGGGTTTCAATCTATTGCGGAAATTCGACGTTTTTTTTCTGAAATTTTTACCCTTATTTGAGAACTTTGGACCAACTGTTTTTAAATCGCTTTTCCCAATTGTTTTAAAATCTCTTCCTTTTTCTCAAAATTCGGCTTTTTCTGGGAAATTCTGACGTTTTTTTTAAAGTTAAAAACTTATTTCGAAAGTTCTTCAAATTTTCTTTTGAAATTATTTTACAAATGTTCTCAAAATTCGAATTGATCTAAAAATTTGGATTTTTGTGTAAATCGCCTTGGTCTCGAAATTTCAAATTTATTCTCAAAATTTAACTTTCCCTGGAAAATTGTAAATTTTTTGTCGAAATTTCGAAGCTTTTATTAAAATTTTGACCTTTTCCTTGAAATTTTTCCTAAAATTCGATATTTTTTTCTTCTCTGAAAAACTTTTACTTTTTTAAATTTCAAACAATTTTATTTAAGCTTTCAGTTCATTCGATTTCTCCTTTCGAAATTCTGCAATTCTTCAAAATATTCAAAATTGTTCCAAAAATTTCAGGTTTTTAGGTTTATTTTGAGTTTCAATCTATTGTCGAAATTCGACGTTTTTTTCTAAAATTTTGCCTTTTTTGAGAACTTTCGATAAATTCATTTTTTTTTGAAATTTCAACTTTTTCTCAAAAATTCCACCTCTATAATTTTTTTCAAATCCTTACTTTTATAAAAAATATACACTTTTTTAAACATTTGATCATTTTATGATTGTGACTTTTGTACAAAAATTTAATTTTTAACAATTTGAATTTATTTTAAAATTTTGAAGTTTTTGAAGATTTTGTCTCGGAATTTCGACTTCTTTTGGAAATCCCGATTTTTGATAATTTGCACTGTTTTGAAAATTTCGGCTTTCCGCGGAAAATAAGTTTGCATTGTTTTTTAATTCAAATTTTCTTTCAGTTAAAGTTTCAAAGAAGATCTGACAAAAAAGTATATTCTTGCTTAAGTTACATTTTGTGATTAAAATTGATATCACTGACACCAAGAAAAATTAAAAAACACATTCAAAATTTTTAAAATTTCAACTTTTTCTCAAAAATTCCGCTTCTATATTTTTTTTAATTTACACCTTTATAAAAAATGGATACTTTTTAAAAGATTTGTACTTTTTAGAATTGTGACTTGAAAGTTTCGACGTTTTTTTCAAAATATTCAACTGTTTCTAGGAAATTTTGAATTCTGTAAAAAATTGAATTTTTAACATTTTGAAATTATTTAAAATTTTGATTTTTTTTGAAAATTTTGTCTCGGGATTTCGATACCTTTTTTTGCAAATTCTGACTTTTTGATAACTTGGACTTTTTTAAAAATGTCGACTCTCGGAAAATGAATTTACAATTTTTTAAATTCAGATTTTCATTAAATTAAAGATTTAAAGAAAATCTGACGAAAAAGTATGTTCTTGCTAAAGTTACTTTTTTTGATTAAAATTGATATCACTGACACCAAGAAAAATTAAAAAACACGTTCAACATTTTTAAAATTTCAACTTTTTTTCAAAAACTCCATTTGTGTATTTTTTTTTAATTTATAATTTTATAAAAAAATGGATACTTTTTTAAAGATTTGGACTTTTTAGAATTGTGACTTGAAAATTTCGACGTTTTTTCAAAATTATCAACTTTTTCTGGAAACTTTTGAATTCTCTAAAGAAACTGAATTTTTAACATTTGGAAATTATTTTAAAATTTTGATTTTTTTTTAAGAATTTTGTTTCAGAATTTCGACATTCTTTTTTGGAAATTCCGACTTTTTGATAATTTAGACTTTTTTAAAAATTTCGACTCTCGGAAAATGAATTTACATTTTTTTAAACTCAGATTTTCTTTAAATTAAAGATTCAAAGAAAATCTGGCGAAAAAGTATGTTCTTGCTTAAGTTACATTTTGTGATTAAAATTGATATCACTGACACCAAGAAAAATTAAAAAACACGTTCAACATTTTTAAAATTTCAACTTTTTCTCAAAAACTCCACTTCTGTATTTTTTTTCATTTATAATTTTATAAAAAATGGATACTTTTTAAAGATTTGGACTTTTTAGAATTGTGACTTGAAAATTTCGACGTTTTTTTCAAAATATCAACTTTTTCTGGAAATTTGAATTCTCTAAAGAAACTGAATTTTTAACATTTGGAAATTATTTTAAAATTTTGATTTTTTTTTGACAATTTTGTCTCAGAATTTCGACACCTTTTTTGGAAATTCCGACTTTTTGATAATTTAGGCTTTTTTAAAAATTTCGACTCTCGGAAAATGAATTTACATTTTTTTAAATTCAGATTTTCTTTAAATTAAAGATTCAAAGAAAATCTGACGAAAAAGTATGTTCTTGCTAAAGTTACACTTTGTGATTAAAATTGATATCACTGTACACCAAGAAAAATTAAAAAACACGTTCAACATTTTTTAAAATTTCAACTTTTTCTCAAAAATTCCACTTCTAGTATTTTTTTTAATTTACTACTTTTATAAAAAACAGGATACTTTTTTTAAAGATTTGGACTTTTTAGAATTGTGACTTGAAATTTTCGACGTTTTTTCAAAATATTCAACTGTTTCTGGAAATTTTGAATTCTGCTAAAGAAATTGAATTTTTAACATTTCGAAATTATTTTAAAATTTTGATTTTTTTTGACAATTTCTTGTCTCAGAATTTCGACATTTATTTTGGAAATTCCGACTTTTTGATGACTTAGGACTTTTTTAAAAATTTCGACTCTCGGAAAATGAATTTACATTTTTTTAAATTCAGATTTTCTTTAAATTAAAGATTCAAAGAAAATCTGACGAAAAAAGTAGTGTTCTTGCTTAAGTTACATTTTGTGATTAAAATTGATATCACTGACACCAAGAAAAATTAAAAAACATGAAAATTTTGTCTCGGAATTTCGACACTTTTTTTTGGAAATTCCGACTTTTTGATAACTTGGACTTTTTTAAAAATTTCGACTCTTGGAAAATGAGTTTACATTTTTTTAAATTCAGATTTTCTTTATATTGAGGTTCCAAATAAAATCTGACGAAGAAGTTGGTTCCTGTTTAACTTTCATTTTGTGATTAAAATTGATATAAACTCTTGTTCCCTGACACCAAGAAAGATCAAAAAACACAACAGTTGCTCTAACGCGTTTTGATAACCAAGCTATCAACTTCAAAGGTACTGAATTCGTGATTAAAATGGCTTTTGTAATTTTTTAACACGAATTTTGAGTTTAAGTTTGGACTTTTTGTTTCGTTTTAATTTAAAATTTTAGTTCGAAATTTTGAGTAAAGATTCAGATTTAAAGAGGAAAAATTCAAAAATTAAAATAATTTACAAACCAATCTGAATATTGTAACGCAATGTAAATTGATGTAATAGAATTTAGAATAGAATTGTATAATTTAGTAAAAAAAAAAGTTTCTAGAAGGATCTGATAAGGGAAAGCGGGCCGCGATAACGAAACAAATGGCAGATAAGCGATAATTTTCGGGAACGATAAGCCTTATCTGCCGAAAAGTTCTAGAAGCTGGGGGCCAAAACTATAAAGGGCGGTCAGCTTTCCCTCGAGTCAGTCAAGTTAGAGCCAGTGTAATTAGTGGGTTAGCAATTAGTAACTAAGAAGTGAGTTAATTGTCAGTTGTGGTGAGCCAAGTTGAGTTCAGTAATAAAGTGGGTCTTATTCGATAAGTGTGAATCAATTTCGAACCGATAAAGCCCGTAACAATATTAAACATTTAAACATCTGGCTTCAGACTTAAAATTTTGATTTTTATTCCAACATATCAGCATCTCCTCGAAATTTGAATTTTGTTTTGAGATTTGGAATTTAAATCAATATTTCGACTAATCGAAACACGACAAAAAAATATTACTTTTTGAATGCTAATCCGTTAAAAGCAAAATTGTAATTAATCGTCTAAAATGGTGTCTGGTCAGCTTCCACATTTTTAAAAGTCACGACACGCCACTGACCTAATATAATTATAAAAAAATATCTCAATTTCTCTGTAGATTCGATGTCCTAATTTAATAATCAAATAAATACATAAAAAATAAAATACATCTTGTATTCCCCAAATTGTTAGTGAAAATGTTTCAAAACGAAAACTATATTGTACAGTTTGTAGGAAAATAAGTAAATTGAGACATATGTCACGATGTGATATGGAAACCACCGAGGCCATTAAGCGCTGTAAATAAAATTATTGACTTTACCGTATAAATTCATTCATAATCAGAGCGTTTATTATCGGCATAAACTATCACGTTATTGTCCCATTACTCAATAATACTTCAAAGGACATAAAGTTAGAGTCAATACTACTCTAACTGAATTGATTGCATTATCGGTGTTGCACGTTTCTGCCGTTAACATGCCTCCTTTTATTTATATTTACTCTTCTCATGTAGATAGTTTTTTATTTTACGAGCATTTCCTTGCTCTTGGTGGATTCACCCGATCATGAATTAGATGAATACTGAAAATGTTGATATCCCACTCGAAAATTAACCTTTTTTTTAAATAATTCAACTTTAACCTTAAACTGTCGACCTTAATCTTAAATTTACGATCTATATTTTTAAAATGAGTTTATGTAGCATTTGCTAAACCTTTCTGTAGATTTTGATAAAATAGTGATGTTAGTGATATTATTAGTGATATTATCTAGGGTGGTCTTATATGAATGGAATAAGGATTTCAAGCTGTAAGCGTTTTTGCTTAATCGCAATTTGAATTTATACATCTTACGAAATTTCGATGCATCTTTCCTCACGTTAGGGAAACATTTTGAAGTAATGGCAGCTCTACTACTTCTTCTAGATGACTTTTGACTAAAGTTGCATTGCGTAAATTTTATCTCGTAAGCGTGCAGTGTTAACGCCTCAGTGTCACAGTGTGTTATTGTATCCAAGCGGACAATCTATGCTAAAAATCGAGTAGAGGTGGTAGTTTAGCGCTTACGTCTCGCTTGCGAAGTGGAAATCTAACGTTCTAACATTCTTCTTTTGCTACGATTACCACCGGTGAACTACCTTACGTTTGAGTTATTCAGCATTTGGCACCAAATGACTCATTACCGGCATAATCCACTTGGATCATCAGACCACGGTTCAGATAAATTATAATCTAAACCATCCCAAACGACATTTCAACGGAAACCGGCGACATTTCAAACGTGATAAATCAAAAACGTGGGCATAATTTTCCGATAGCACCCCCATAAATGTCACAAGTGCATAGAGGCGAGTCGCTCGATTTTGCATTAGTTCAGAAGCAGCCCCGCGAATGCTCTCCGGCGCGCTCTTAACAGAGAAATTAATTCGACGTTCATTCAATGGAAAGAAAATTTCCATTCAGAGCACTCGAAAGAGACATCGTTGGGAAAATGTCGATGAATTTTACATTTTAAATCGACGTCGATGTTATATTTGGGATGCAAAATACGCTGTGAGGGTTTGTATTTCAACTAAGGAATTTAATCAATAATCTAAACATGAAACACATCCCGGATTCATCAGGAATACGAACGTTTTTTTGCCCTTTCTCGATTCGAATTTACTTTAAAATGCATGAAACTTTATATGAGTATGTGACAATTTTCTTGATATTTCAAACATACCCATATATTAGTATAAAATCAAAATTACCAGTTACACAATTACTATAATATTAGCCGTCATTATTAATTAAAAAAAATATGTAGGGGGTTGAATAATCATCAATTCGTTCTTGTGTATAAAATAAAAATCCAAGTTTGAACTTTAGAATGATAGCAACCGATTAGGTTACACGCAACACAAAGCAAAAGGACTTCAAAGTTGAAGTTAGACGCAATCTCCTTTTCAGCTTTCAAAGTACAAGAACAATCAAGAAAACGTAGAAAAGGCTGAAAGCGTTGAAGCCACCTCGAATCGCTTCAGAAAACGTTGAATAACCCTTGTCCTCGCAAACGTTTGTATGCAATATTGATTGTTCTTGCATCTTCCGTCACTCTTTTCCACTTCTATCGCTCCGCTATCATTCCTGCGAGTTACGAGCGAGCCCCACACTACGATTTAGCAGCAGGAAGCGCCAGGACGAGGTCAGGTCGAAGTTGTGACCTTGACTCGTCGCACCCCTTGCGTCCAGTGACGTCATTAGCCAACACTCGTTCCGAATTCGGATAATGTCATTTCAAACAATGTTATTTGCGAGCTTTTATGTGTTCGTTTCCGTCCTGATGTCTTCTCTACGTGCCCGAGCTAACTGCACTATCAGGAGTGCTTTTATATTTATTTATTATTACGGCGGGGTGGTTTACTGCTTTTGTTGCTCCAGATACGGTGGTAAATAAATATGAGGCGACGCTGCTACAATGTGTAACACTCGGGGCAAAATATTTCTGAAATAGTCCGTTTTGACTTTTAACTAGGGTTGCCACCTGTCACGTTTATATTTATGGGACACTACTTAAAAAAAACATTGAAAATCAAATATGTTATGCTAGATGTCTCTGTTTTATGGAAAAATACCCGGAATAAAGTCCAGACTTTGGAAAATAATATTTCTCTTGATCGCAAATTCTAATGCACAAACCAATAGGTTTGAACATTTATTGGATTCGAAATTTGAAAACCAAATACCGGTTTCGACCTTGTTAGATCTCGTCAGTTTGGTACATCCAACACGAATGCTAACAAATGTTCCGACAAGTAAGTATTAAAACATTCACAGACGCCAAGCGAGTGACTGTTAGTACTACCACCTATTGGTCCATAGAGAAACTATGGCCATCGACAACAATGTCGTATGCATAGAGAAAGGTTGAGAGAGAGAGAGAGAGAGAGAGAGAGAGAGAGAGAGAGAGAGAGAGAGAGAGAGAGAGAGAGAGAGAGAGAGAGAGAGAGAAAGAGAGAGAGAGAGAGAGAGAAGAGAGAGAGAGAGAGAGAGAGAGAGAGAGAGAGAGAGAGAGAGAGAGAGAGAGAGAGAGAGAGAGAATGTCGACCAATGAGCAGTGGGGACAATTAGGTTAGGTTAGGTTAGATTGAACTATGATGGTTTGGATTAGGTTAGATTAAATTAGGTTGGTTTGGGTTAGGTGAGATTGAATTAGATTCGTTTGGGTTAGGTTGGATTGTATTGGGTTGGTTTGGAATAGGTTAAGTTGATTTGCGTTGGGTTAGGTTAATTTAAGTTAGGTTAGATTGAATTAAGTTGATTTGGGTTTAGTTAGATTAAATTAAGTTGATTTGGGTTAGGTTAGATTGAATTAGGTTCGTTTGGGTTAGATTAGATTGCATTAGGTTGGTTTGGGTTAGGTTAAGTTGATTTGGGATAGGTTAGGTTGATTTAAGTTCGGTTAGATTGAATTAAGTTGATTTGGGTTTGGTCAGATTAAATTAAGTTGATATGCGTTAGGTTAGATTGAATTAGATTTGTTTAGGTTAGCTTAGATTGTATTAGGTTGGTTTGGGTTAGGTTAAGTTGATTTGGGATAGGTTATTTTGATTTGGGTTAGATTAGGTTGATTTATGTTCGGTTAGATTGAATTAAGTTGATTTGGGTTTGGTTAGATTAAATTAAGTTGATATGGGTTAGGTTAGATTGAATTAGGTTCGTTTGGGATAGGTTAGATTGTATTAGGTTGGTTTGATATAGGTTAAGTTGATTTGGGTTAGGTCAGGTTAATTTAAGTTAGGTTAGATTGAATTAAGTTGATCTGGGTTTAGTTAGATTAAATTAAGTTGATTTGGGTTAGGTTAGATTGAATTAGGTTCGTTTGGGTTAGGTTAGATTGTATTAGGTTCGTTTGGGTTAGGTTAAGTTGATTTGGGATAGGTAAAGTTGATTTGGGTTAGGTTAGGTTGATTTAAGTTCGGTTAGATTGAATTAAGTTGATTTGGGTTTGGTTAGATTAAATTAATTTGATATGGGTTAGGTTAGATTGAATTAGATTCGTTTGGGTTAGGTTAGATTGTATTAGGTTGGTTTGGGATAGGTTAAGTTGATTTGGGATAGGTTAGGTTGATTTAAGTTAGGTTAGATTGAATTAAGTTGATTTGGGTTTAGTTAGATTAAATTAAGTTGATTTGGGTTAGGTTAGATTGAATTAGGTTTGTTTGGGTTAGGTTAGATTGTATTAGGTTGGTTTGGGTTAGGTTAAGTTGATTTGGGTTAGGTTAGGTTGATTTAAGGTCGGTTAGATTGAATTAAGCTGATTTGGGTTTGGTTAGATTAAATTAAATTGAATTGGGGTATTTTAAATTGAATTAGGTTTGTTTGGGTTAGCTTAGATTGCATTAGGTTAATTTGGGTTAGGTTAAGTTGATTTGGGCTAGGTTAGGTTGATTTAAGTTAGGTTAGATTGAGCTATGAAGGTTTGGGTTAGGTTAGATTAAATTAGGTTGGTTTGGGTTAGGTTAGTTTGAATTAGATTCGTTTGGGTTAGATTAGATTGTATTAGGTTGGTTTGAGATAGGTTAAGTTGATTTGGTTTAGGTTAGGTTGATTTAAGTTAGGTTAGATTGAATTAAGTTGATTTGGGTTTAGTTAGATTAAATTAAGTTGATTTGGGTTAATTTAGATTGAGTTAGGTTCGTTTGGGTTAGGTTAGATTGAATTAGGTTAATTTGGGTTAGGTTAAGTTGATTTGGGATAGGTTAGATTGATTTAAGTTAGGTTAGATTGAACTATGATGGTTTGGGTTAGGTTAGATTAAATTAGGTTGGTTTGGGTTAGGTTAGATTGAATTAGATTCGTTTGGGTTAGGTTAGATCGTATTAGGTTGGTTTGGGAGAGGTTAAGTTGATTTGGGGTAGGTTAGGTTGATTTAAGTTCGGTTGAATTGAATTATGCTGATTTGGGTTTGGTTAGATTAAATTAAGTTGATTTGGGTTAGGTTATATTGAATTAGGTTCGTTTGGGTTAGGTTAGATTGAATTAGGTTAATTTGGGTTAGGTTAAGTTGATTTGGGTTAGGTTAGGTTAATTTAAGTTCGGTTAGATTGAATGAAGCTGATTTGGATTTGGTTAGATTAAATTAAGTTGATTTGGGTTAGGTTAGATTGAATTAGGTTCGTTTGGGCTAGCTGGGAACTTGTCCCCAGAAACCAAGAAAGATTAAAAAACACAACAAAGGTTGCTCTAACGCGTTTCGACAGCCAAGCTGTAATCTTTCTTGGTTTTAGGGGACAACTTCTGTATTTCAATTTTTAAGGATAACCAAGGACCAGTCCGTTCCATCAAACGTATTAAGGGGTATATTTAGTTTCATATTGATACATTTGAAACTAATATGATAATAACTGCGTCTATTTAAAATTTATAGTTTAACTTCAAACGTTCTGAAAAAAAAATAAACCAGGAACTTTAAAAAAATAAAAAAATATAAAAATAATTAACTTCTTTGACAAAAATTAAAACAGGAATTCTAAAAATTAGACAACAACATTCGCAAAATTAATATTTAATACTCAATCAACCAGATGATTCAATTCTAAAGTATTTGAAATATTTATCTGCAGTTAGTTTGTTTATAAAAAGTATTCTAATGCACCACCAGTTAAAACACTGCCACCTAGCGAAGCGGTTGCTCTCTAGGAAAGTTCCCAGAAGACAAGGATTCTAATGCACAGACCAATAGGTTTAAACATTTATTAGATTCGAAGTTTGGAAATCAAATACCGGTTTCGATCTTGTTAGATCTCGTCAGTTTGATATGTCCAACTCGAATGCTAACAAATGTTCCGACAAGCATTTGAGTTGGATATACCAAACTGACGAGATCTAACAAGATCGAAACCGGTATTTGGTTTCCAAACTTCGAATCTAATAAATGCTCAAACCTATTGGTCTGTGCATTTGAATCCTTGTCTTCTGGGAACTTTCCTAGAGAGCAACCGCTTCGCTAGGTGGCAGTGTTTCAACTGTTGGTAGTTCAGCTACCTATGATTCACTATACACGCCGCCTGGAGGGCTGCATGAATTTGTAGTCTAGATTGCATTCTACTTGCATTGATCGTAAATGTTTATTAGAATCCTTGTCTTCTGGGAACTTTCCTAGAGAGCAACCGCTTCGCTAGGTGGCAGTGTTTCAACTGTTGGTAGTTCAGCTACCTATGATTCACTATATACACACCGCCTGGAGGGCTGGATTGATTGGATTGATTGGATTGATCGTAAATGTTAAATTGATGACTAAAGAAAAAGGTATTTTATCTCACAAAGTTTCGCAGTTAAAATAGACAATTTTTAGGCAAAATTTCGAGTTTTTTTGTAAATTCCAAGACGAAAATTTGACTTTTTTTAGCGATTTTGTTTAAAATTAAACTCTAACTTTTGACCTTTTGACTTTATATAAAATTAATGTTTAAAATAAAAGATTCTCTGGAATTTAAAATTTCTAAATCTTCTATTAAAATTTTTAAAACCCAACATAAACTCAAGAAGATTGTTTTTTCTAAATATCATCATTACAATCGAAGAACTTTTCTCAGATTTTTGCATTTGTTCTGAAATCTCCAACCTTATTGCGACACTGTGGAAAAAAAATCGAAAGTGAGGCTCTTAAGTTGAAAGTTTTCCTTTTTTTTTCAAAAACTTTGCGTAAAAAATTAAAATTTTGGGTTTCATTTTTTCGTCGAATTTCGACTTTAATTTAACAGTTTCAGTTTTTAGATTTAATTTAATTAATTTGGAACCTTCGACATTCACTGAAATTTCGACTTCCAGCGAAATTTCGATTGTAACCACCGATTGTCGAAATGAAACTCATAATTGATTTTGATAGAACGGACTGGTCCTCGGTTATCTTCAAAAATTGAAATACAGAACTTGTCCCCTGAAACCAAGAAAGATTAAAAAACACAACAAAGGTTGCTCTAACGCGTTTCAACAGCCAAGCTGTCATCTTCAGAGAAAAACTTTCTTGGTTTCAGGGGACAAGTTTTGTATTTCAATTTTTCATAATTTAATTTTTTTTTACTTCATTTTAAAAATTATGGAATTGAGGCCAAAATTTGGAGTTTAATTTTAAACAAAATCGCTGCAAAAAAGTCAAATTTTCGTCTTGGAATTTATAGAAAAACTCAAAATTTTGCCTAAAAATTGTCTATTTTAACTTTGAAATTGTGAAAAGAGAAGTCAAACATGTTTAATAACGACGAACTCCTTGAAAAATATCACTATTCGAGTTAAGAATTTTCTGGGTAACCTTTGGAGTAGGCGTACGAGATTTTGGAAACTAGTGTTTTAGTTTAGAGTTGATTCGCTCTAAGATTGTTATTGCGCCACAACTATATTGTAGCGAAATGTAAATTATAGAATTTAGTACGTAAGAAAATTTTCTAGAAACATCTGATAAAGAGAAAGCTGCCGCGATAACCAAGCAAACGGCAGATAAGCGTTCCAGAAATTTCGGCAAACGATAAGCCTTATCTGTGGGATTTTTCTAGAACCTGGGAGCCAAAAATATATAAGACGGTCGCCTTTCCCTAGAGGCAGTCTCTTGAGTCGGTTAGTTAGAGTCAGCCAGTCAGTGTAGTTAATTCGTGAGTTAATAGAAGTCAATAAATGAGTTCATTATTCAGTTGTAGTGTTCCGAGTTTAGTTTAAAAATAAAGTGGGTTTAATCCATCAAGTGTTTAATAATTATTTGGAACCGATAAAGCACCTAACAATATAATATTCGTATGAAGCAACATTCAAAATCTGAGTCAGTTTAGTAGCTTAAGTCACCCCATGAGAAAGTAAATAGAAGGTTGAAGTATAACACATATTGACGATTGATTTCGAAATAATTTTTCAAAAATACATGCGGTAGATATGGAATAAAACAGTACAGGATATATTTCTTCCGGGATTGGACCGTGTCAAAGAACTACTAAAAGTGTTCGACGTTTTGCCCATCATCGTAGGGGGCTTCTTCAGGAACCAGGAAAGAAACAATAAATGAAAAGAGAAATATAAGGGAATATGCAAAAATGAAAGAATGAAAAGGCCAATTTCAAAACATCACAGCACAGTAACTCAGTATGTCCACCAGAGACGAAACTCTTCTGAATTGAAAATTGGTACAAAGAATAGGAAAGTTTAGACAGAAGAGCACGATAACTCAGTGTGTCCACCATACAAGAGGCGAAACTCTTCTTTGACACGGTCCAATCCCAGAAGAAGTATATCCTGTACTGACTCTGGTCGTGGAAGGCTTGATAACGAAGGCCTCTTCAGGAACAAAGAAAAGAAAAAATAAATGAAAAGAGGAATATGAGGGAATATGCAAAAATGAAAGAATGAAAAGGCCAATTTCAAAACATCAGAGCATAGTAACGCGATATGTCCACCTTACCAGAGGCGAAACTGTTCTGAATTGAAAATTGGTACAAAGGATAAGAAAGGTTAGTCAGAAGAGCATGGTAACTCAGTATGTCCACCATACCAGAGGCGAAACTCTTCTGAATTGAAAATTGGTACAAAGGATAAGAAAGTTTAGACAGAAGAGCACGGTAACTCAGTATGTCCACCATACCAGAGGCGAAACTCTTTTGAATTGAAAATTGGTACAAAGGATAAGAAAGGTTAGTCAGAAGAGCATGGTAATTCAGTATGTCCACCATACCAAAGGCGAAACTCTTCTGATTTATTGTTGTTGTTTCTTTTCTTTGTTCCTGAAGAAGCCCCCTACGATGGTGGGCGAAACGTCGAACACTTTTATTGACACGGTCCAATCCCGGAAGAAGTATATCCTATACTGACTCTGGCCGTGGAAGCCTTTATTATCATATGGAATAAAACACAATGGAATTATCAATTATATCAAATATTTGAAAATGAAATAAAATTGAAGCAAAATCTGGCGATACTTTTCAAGAGAACATGTGAAGTAATTAGAGATTTTATTAATTTTTTTTGGTGGAAGGGACTGGTCCTTGGTTATCTTCAAAAATTTAAATACAAATTTTGTCCCCTGAAACCAAGAAAAATTAAGCAAACACAAGTACCCTCTGTTGTGTTTTTTAATCTTTCTTGGTTTCAGGGGACAAAATTTTTATTTCAATTTTACAGATTTCTTATTATGTAATTTATTAGGTAAGTATGCATCACAAATGCTCTTCAAATCTCATTGCTGTATCCTCCAGCACAAAATTCATTTGGCTTCACATTTTTTTCCCTTCAATAAACAATGGTCTTTTAATTTTATTGTTCTCAACTTAATCACCTTAAGACGAAGATCCCCCCAACTGGCATTACACAACTTCAGACAGAGGTTATATCTCAGCTACATAATTTATTAGAAATAACCTTAGAAGTGACAAAAGCCTCGCAATGGTGTACTTATCGCGATTAAACATGACTTCGACCTTAGAACTTTGAGCAAAACTTCCATTAGCGTGGAGTTCTAGAACTCAATTCTGTTTAATGATACATGTCTGATATTTTGAGCTCTCGCTCTCTCTGTGTGCGAAAATTGAGATCTATTATACAACGTCATACCGCAAATGCTCGACGGTAGTAATCGTAGTAATCGAAACAGTTTATCTGTTCTGTGCATTCTACTTGATTAGGTGTTTACGTTTACAAACTTACCAACATTACATTAATAGGAGGTGAGCATGCTATCGCCCTGGAAAGGTCAGAGGCTGTACTTTGATTGCAGATGAAAGAAAAACAAAACTAGAATTTTAACATTACATTAAGAAACTCAAATTTTATTTAAGTTGAGAGATTCAGTAGAGGCGGATCGAGACGATCAATGCCTCTCATAACTCCTAAGTCTGAGATTGCCAACTTTTTCTGAAACGAAGTGAAAATATAAATTGTTGGGAGTGATAGCCAAAAAAAAGCATCTCGAAAATAAAAATAAGCACAGGAACAAAGGTAAACCTAATGAATAAAAAAAGATGCTCCCATGGAAATGGTAATTTGTTTCGTGCACAAGAGGGTGGGTACACTTTTTCTGAAATTCCTGGTCATTTCGACGTTCAATTTGGATTCTGGATAACTCCAATTAAATATGGATTCTGGACAACTTCAATTCCTGGACAATGCTGCACAGTTGCTAATCATATTGAAAAAATCCGCGAAGGCCCCAGAATTTTTTCTTTAATTGTTAAAAGTAGGATTTCGAACCTTCATTTTTATCATATTTTAATTATTGTTTCATTTCGTTTCGTTTAATTAAATAATTTAAAACATAAAAGTAGTGTACAAAATATTTTGGTTCATCGCCATTTATCCTTGTTTCCACATGCTACTCGCGGTGCTTTGAAGGCATAATAGGGTAACGAAATGTAAATTATAGAATTTAGTACGTAAAAAAATTTTCTAGAAAGATCTGATAAAGGGAAAGCGGCCGCGATAACGAAGCAAACCGCAGATAAGCAGAAATTTCGACAAACGATAAGCCTTATCTGCGGGATTTTTCTAGAACCCGGGAGCCAAAACTATATAAGGCGATCGCCTTTTCCTCGAATCAGTCTGTCAGTTAGACAACATAGTTAGTGAGTTAGTAGTTAGACGTCAATAAGAGAGTTCATTATTCAGTTGTAGTGTTCTAACTTTAGTTTCGTAATAAAGTGGGTATTATTCAGCAAGTGTTTAATAATCATTTCGAACCGATAAGCCCATAACAATAAGGTTATCCTTTGCGAGTGGATTGCACTCACAAAAAAACTTGAACATTAAATTCATTCATTTTCATTTCGACCAAAATAACTATACGGTAACACACCGTATAAATGGAAATTACAAGTTTTTCTCAAAGATAAGATAAGAAATTTTCACTTTTTCGCCTATATAGTGTTTTTTTAAAGTTTAATCCACTCGCAAAGGGTAACCCCATTATGCTTTCAAAGCACTGCGAGTAGGATGCGGAAACAAGGATAGATGGCGATGAACCGCCTTCCTAAACAAGGTTAGGTTATAATTTTTGGGGAAAATTCCTTTCGGTAACAAGTTCCATAACTTGGAAGTTCTATAGAAAAAAGAGTCTCCGTAGACAGAAGTCCCCACTGTGTCAAGCTGGACCAGGAATTTGCTGTCTCCGACACTGTCTTGTAAACGTCAAGAACCTTGTCCTTGGGGGGATCAATCCTATTAGTTCCTGCGAGTATCTTCCATGACAGTACTTGTAGAAAAGAGACAAGTCACCAACCATACGCCTATGCTCTAGTGTTTCGAGAGAATCAGTCAGACTCTTGTCATCAATTAGGCGAATCGCTTTTCCTTGAATTGAATCCAAGAGAGCTAATTTTGGGGCTGAACTCCAAACATGAGAGCTGTCTCCAACTGTCCACATTGCTTGATTAAAAAAATTGTTCAGGGGATGGATAGGGATCCATTGGCGTTGTATTTTAAACTTAGTTTCAAAATGATTATAAGACGTTTTAGAAACATAAAATATATCAAAGTTTTATTATTTTTTTGATGGAAAACATTATTAAGATATTTTCGTTTCCGTAATGAAAATAAAAGCGAGTTTCATTCAGAATTACCTCCTCTAAAACTTAACGAGATTGAAATATTTTGTATTTTGTAAACTTCTGCAAATCTGACTTTTTGAAATAAAAACTTTTTTTTTTAAATTAAATTTCTAATCAAATGACACACTCTTTAAAGTTTTCTGAAAAATACTATAACGAAATGTAAATTATAGAATTTAGTACGTAAGAAAACTTTCTAGAAAGATCTGATAAGGGGAAAGCGGCTGCGATAACGAAGCAAACGGTAGATAAGAGTTCCAGAAATTTCGGCAAACGATAAGCTTTATCTGCGTGATTTTTCTAGAACCCGGGAGCCAAAACTATATAAGGCGGTGGCCTTTCCCTCAAATCAGTAAGTTAGTTAGTCAGTGTAGTTAGCTAGTGAGTTAGTAGTTAGGAAGTGAGTTAATCAGTTGTAGTGCTCCGAGCTTAGTTTAGAAATAAAGTGGGTATTATTCAAATGTGTTAATTATCATTAGAACCGACAGCATGCAACAATTTTTCAACTGCAGCACCATCTATGATAAATTGTACTTTCTGAAGAAGGCACTAAGTCTTCTGCCGATCGCTCGTCGATCATGTTGCCATTTACAAGATACAAATATATCGCTCTTCTTTGAATTGAATCCAAGAGAGCTAATTGTGGGGCTGAACTTCAAACATCAGAACAGTATTGGCTAGTGTTGGCCTAACTTGAGCTTTGTAAGTGTGTGAATTAATTCAAATTTCTTCTTTTCTAGAGGATTTTCACATTTTTTGAAATGTTAATCTCTTTAGGCACATTAAACGACTTTAGGTATGGGGGAAACTTAGGATTTCGAACTAATTTGAACTACTGATATGTTCTAATGCTAATAGTACTATGTAGCTATGAGTAAGACGTGTAATGGAATTAAAAAAACGCGATGACGACAGCGGGATTTGAACCCCCAACGCATGAAACCTACGAAATAATATCTGTCGCCTTAACCACTGAGCCACACGACTATTCACAAGAATACGAATATTAACAACATTTAAGGGGTTTTCGTTTCTGATAGCAGCTCCCAGACTGCCTAATTTTTTTGTATTTATCGTTAACCCTTCTTTGCATGATGATGGAAATTTTAATCATAATATTTAGTCAACATAAAAAGGTACTCAAAACCCTTGTACTGTAAATTTGTTGTTGCTGGCAACTTTTTCAGCGACAACAAAACGCAGTTGTCAAAAAATAGTAAACGTCACTGTCAATTACCAGGCTTAGAACTTGTCATTCCGCTGTTTGTTGTGACTGGAAGAAACAAGTGATATTTTAAATTGTTTTAAGGAAATAAACGGAGATATAAAATACAAGAAAAGTGAACATGAGTGGAAAAAAGGTTTGTTTTCATGTTTTTGTTATTTTAGGTACAATTTATATCAAAACACTGTGAATACATTTCTCGAAACTATGTGATGGAAATTTACATCACTGTGCACTAACTTCACTTGTAATGTATGGCAATTTTTTTTTTGTAAATGTTTATTTTATGTTGTTTTTTAGGGAAACTTGAATGAAAGAGATATTGAAGATTATCTTGGTAAGTTAGAAGGCGGTTGGCTCTCAGAAGATGGCCTTGATGACCAAGATTCCGATGATGAAAACCGCGATGCTGATGAAGTTATAAGAGTGTTGCAGGAGGAGAACGATGATGATGATGATGATGTGGATGAAACTGCTGACATTGATCCTCCTCTTGTAGAACCAGAAGATCAAGAATCCTCTCACCCATCAACATCATCCAATTTGCAGTTTTCATCCAGTTTTCCATTTGACAAAAGAAGCTTGATTTGGAAAAAAATGAATCTGGTGTATGATACAGATAAAATTACTTTCTTGGGGAGTTCTACTGCTTCAGGCGGTCTATCACACCTAGAAACTCCATATCAATGTTTTAACCATTTTATCACTGAAGATTTTATCAAAACATTAGTAGAGAAGACAAATTTATATATAATACAGAGTAATTCTAGTTCATCTATAACATTTACAGAATATGATTTGTATAAGTCCTTTGGTATATTCTTATACATGTCAGTAATCAAATTTCCTAGCACAAGATCATACTGGTTGCCCAAGTTTGGATATGAGCCCATTTCTTCAACAATGCCACTAAACAAGTTTGAGAAAATAAAGTTATCATTACATTTTAATAACAATGATCTTCACAAACCTATAGGTCATCCAGAACATGACAGGCTTTATAAAATCCACCCTGTTATCAAGCATCTCAATGAGAGGTTTGCCACAGTGCCAATGAATCAAAGACTTTTTGTGGATGAACAGATGTGTTCTACCAAAATAGGGCATTTTTTAAAACAGTATCTGCCTAAGAAGCCCCATAAATGGGGCTTCAAATTGTATGTTCTCTGTGATTTGATGGGATATGCCCACAAGTTTGAGGTATATTCTGGACAAGAGAATACAGATAAACTCCCAGATGAACCAGATCTTGGTGCAACAGGAAATGTTGTAGTTCGTTTGCTTCGAGGAGTGCCAAGAAACCAAAACCACATCATATACTTTGATAATTTTTATACCTCTTTCCATTGGTAGTTTTTTTAGCTAAATCAGGATTCACATAGTGGGAACTGTGCAACAAAACAGGATACCAAATAATAAACTTCCAGAGAAGAAAAATTTCATGAAAAAATCTGTGCCCAGAGGTAGTTTTGAGGAAAGAGTGTCTGTGCATGATGGTATAGATTTGAGTTGTGTGGCTTGGAAAGATAATCAGATAGTAACCCTGTTATCTTCTTATTCTGGAGCATTACCTGTAACTAAAGTCAATAGATTTGACAGGACAACAAAAGAAAAAATTGATATTACTTGCCCGTTTATTGTCCAAGAGTACAATAAACATATGGGAGGAGTAGATCTCATGGATAGCTTTTTGGGCAGAAATCATATAAAAATGAGGTCTAAAAAGTGGTATTTGCGTATTTTTTTTTCATCTATTTGATCTAGCTATTATAAACTCTTGGATTATTTATAAAAAAAATGCTCAAGAAAGAGGTGAACCTAAAAAGAGTCTGCTTACAATGGGCCAATTCAGAAATGAATTGGCCTTTGTGCTATGCAACAGAGGAACCACCAAAGAAGCTAAAAGAGGGCGTCCTAGTACCAGTTTACTAGAAGAAGAACTACAATAAAAAAAAAGAAAAGGTTCTCCAGCTCCACCACCTCCAAAAGACATAAGAAAAGATGGTGCTGAACATTGGCCAAAAGTAGGTGGGTCACTCCGGTGCAAATTTCCCAAATGTAAAGGCTATTCCACAATTCCGTGTATTAAATGTGGCGTCAATTTGTGCTTAAATAAAAATAATAATTGTTTTTTAAATTATCATAAAGAATAAAGAAGATTGAGTAAACAATATTTTTGTTATTTATTTAGTACTGAGCTAAATATGTGACAATGCATGATGATGTGAATTTCCATCATATTGTTTTTTACATAATACATATTTTTATTTACACTAGGATTTTTTTAAATACTTTTCCTTTAATCTAGAGCATTAATTACATCACCCTGATTTATTTTAAAAAAATTTAAAAAATCATGCAAAGAAGGGTTAATAGAATTTAATAGTTATGAAGAAAATATTGATCAAAGGTAAAATACTGTTACGGGCTTATCGGTTCGGTTGATTACACGTGATGGATTATACCCACTTTATTACTGAACTCAACTTGGATTACCACAATTGACAATTAACTCACTTATTATTGACTTCTATTAACTCACTAATTACACTGACTAAGTGACTAGAGAGAAAGCTGATCGCCTTTTATAGTTTTGGCCCCCGGCTTCTAGAACTTTTCGGCAGATAAGGCTTATCGTTCCCGAAATTTCTGGACCGCTTATCTGCCATTTGTTTCGTTATCGCGGTCGCTTTTCCCTTACCAGATCCTTCTAGAAACTTTTTTTATTTACTAAATTATACAATTCTATTCTAAATTCTATTCCATCTATTTACATTGCGTTACAATACATTTACTACTTCATTATTTGACACTTCCAACCCTTACACATAGTCCGGTGTTAGCAAATATTTAATGAAAACTTGGGGAATTTTATAATTTTGTTGCATTTTTTATTGTTAATAAATTAGTTATGAACTTCATTATTTATTAGAATAAATGAGTGGCCAACTCTATGTTTGACGAACATTTTCCAAGATGAAATGATAAAGGATACATCGGCCTTTAGCGTCAAAGGTTGCATGCACTGTCTGGCTCGGTTTAGATTTCCAGGCAATTGATAATTTATTATGGAAGAGACAGCGGCCCAAAGAATGACGTCACGATTTCAGGGTCGCTTTCAGTCGGCCGTAGTAGTGGAGGTGTACTCACTCGGTATCGACCGACGAACGCCCCCGCACGAGCTCATCGAGGATAATTGGACTGCATGTCGTCTGCTTCACATTGGAGAAAGAACCACATTGCATTTCCATTTCTGGTTCACTACGTCCTGCATTTTCCTTTACGGCTCCACCGGAGCGAGAGGAAATCGTCGAATATAATTTCGAATTTAATGGCCTAAAGCTGGTACGACGGAGTTGAGAGGAGACACGGAAATGGGAACAATATCGGGGGCTTTATCACCGTCGCGGTGACGACGGGATTGTCTCGAAACGTCGAAACAATGAGATCGAAGCATCGAAGGGCTGCTAACTCTGCTTAACCTTCGATAATGGTTTTGGCAAGTCATAATGGCATAGTTCTTGTTTAGCTGTTGTATTACGAAAAGGACATTTAAATTTTCATGAAACGGTGCAATGCTTGCATGCAGACGTATTGCTAAGGTAATGTTTTAATACATAAGTCTCAATGCCACGCTCTGATATCTGAGCAGAGAAGAATCAATATATAGACCTTTTCATGTTGGGAATTAAAACTGAAATATTAATAAAGGTCATAAATGATTTTAATGGTAAATGAATTTCTAACTCTAAGTGAATGGCATTTAAACCATTTGCAATACTCGTAATAATTTAAAAAAAAACTATAAAGTCTGAGCACTGCTGACAGAAGTGAAAACTAGGATTTCCTATTTCCTATCAATATTATTTTATTGATTTTTCTTTATCTTTCAAAATATAGGCAGTACCAACAATTAAAATTCCGTAATTTGTAAATTAAAATTATCATCATATCCGCTCTTGTTGTACAAGTGTTGTTGAACAGTGAGTCTACAATTGAAGGGTACATGGGAAAAACCAAAAAAATTTTTCATCATTTCATGATTCCAGTGTCACCTTTTAGCTACTAGTAGAACCTTTCAACCTATGATATAAAACAGGGGAAAAACCAAATAAGTTACTTGTGCAGTATTTCTTTGAAGGTGACAGCTTGGCTGTCGAAACGCGTTAGAACAACTTTTGTTGTGTTTTTTAATCTTTCTTGATTTTGAAGACAAGTTCTGTATTTCAATTACTTGATATTTACAATAGAATAACAGTCGTTCAGGGATAGAACCAGACAGATTTAGGGTAGTGTGCTAAATAAATTATATTTTTAGTTAAATTCACCCACAAAATAAACAAATCAAGCCATAACACTTTTCTTTGGCACATTTTTTATTAGTAAGTCAAAATATAACTTTACGACTTATGTTTTCAAAGCATTATGGACCTATGCAAGAAGAATGCAACCTAGACTACAAACGACGAGATCTAACAAGATCGAAACCGGTATTTGGTTTCCAAACTTCGAATCTAATAAATGTTCAAACCTATTGGTCTGTGCATTATAGAATCCTTGTCTTCTGGGAACTCTCCTAGAGAGCAACCGCTTCGCTAGGTGGCAGTGTTTCAACTGTTGGTAGTTCAGCTACCTATGATTCACTATACACGCCTGGAGGGCTGCATGAATTTGTAGTCTAGGTTGCATTCTTCTTGCATACGACATTGTTGGCGATGGCCATAGTTTCTCTATGGACCAATAGGTGGTAGTACTAAAAAGTCACTCGCCCGACGCCTGTGAATGTTTTAGTACTTACTTGTCGGAACATTTATTAGCATTCGAGTTGGATATACCAAACTGACGAGATCTAACAAGATCGAAACCGGTATTTGGTTTCCAAACTTCGAATCTAATAAATGTTCAAACCTATTGGTCTGTGCATTATAGAATTATGGACCTAATTAAGTTGAAAATTGCTCTCTTGTAAAATTTATGAAATGTGACCAATTTAGTTTTTTCCCAGTACCCTTCAATTAAAATAATAATCATCTTTTGTACCTTGTTTAGATAGAGGTTGATTGGCACTAGAGGTTGGTTTGACTTAATGTTTGCTTATAAACTCATCCGTATACATATTTTTTCCCATTTTTAACACAACTTTATTTATCAGTTAATTTTGCATCAAATTAATTAGTGATATGGCGTTTTGGAAAGAGGAGTTTTTTCTCTAAACAATAATTCCATTTACTATTTTTTATAGTTGCTATTGTTACGGGCTTTATCGGTTCGAATTGATTAACACGTGAATGGAATAATTCCCATTTTATTTTCAAACTCAACTCGGATCACTACAACTGAACAATTAACTCACTTATGACTTCTAACTGCTAACTCACTACTTAACTACACCGACTCTAACTAACTTCTCGAGGGAAAGCTGATCGCCTTATATAGTTTTGGCTCCCGGCTTCTAGAACTTTTTGGCAGATAAGTTTTATCGTTTTCCGAAATTTCTGGAACGCTTATTTGCCGTTTGTTTCATTATCGCGGCCGCTTTCCCCTTACCAGATCTTTCTAGAAACTTTTCTTACCTACTAAATTCTACAATTATATTCTAAAGTCTATTCTATCTGTTACATTGCATTACACTGCCTCATTCTTAAGAATGATCGTCCCGATCAGTTCCAGTCACTTCGCCACTATATTTGCACAGTTTGTTCAGGTGTACTACGTTCATCTTACTCCTGGGGCTACGTTGGATCATGTATACCAAGAAATTGATCCTCTTTAGCTCTTTGTACGGTCCTTCCCAAGATGGCATAAATTTCGGCGAAGCTCCTTTCTTCCGCTGAGGGTAATATAGCCATACCAATTCGCCCTCACTGAAACCACCATGGTTGGCATTCACGTCATACCTTGTCTTCATCCGGTCCGTCGCCAAGTTGATCTTCGTCCGCACCAGGGCATGCGTGTGCAATATCGCTTCCCTCAAGTCGTCCATGAAACCCATCGTCTCTCTGGGGGTCTCCCTTGGTGATCCAAATACCAAGTCACGTGGAAGCCGCAGTTCCCTCCCGAAGATCACTTTTGCCAGAGTCTGACCTGTAATTTCATGAGTTGCCGCGCGATAGGCCATCAGAAACAGTGGTAGATGTCGGTCCCAGTATGTCTGATGCTTGGAAACGATCTTCGAAAGATATTCTTCCAAAGTCCTGTTAAACCTTTTCACCATTCCATCAGACTGTGGATGAAGAGGTGTCGTTCGAGTTTTCTTTATTCCAAGAAGACGACACACCTCTTGGAAGACCCCCGATTCGAAATTCCTTCCTTGGTCCGAGTGCAGTTCCAAGGGAACACCAAATCGACAGATGAGGTTGTCTACAAGAACCCTTGCGACTGTGGTAGCTTCTTGGTTTGGGATGGCGCAATAGCTTCTTGGTTTGGGATGGCGTAAGCTTCAGGCCATTTACTGAAATAGTCATGGCTACCAGGATGTACTTGTTCCTATTGTTTGATGCTGGAAATGGTCGTGCCACATCAATTGCAATTCTTTCAAATGGAGCTTCCACATTATACTGCTTCAGGGCCCCTTTGGTACGAGGACCCTTGGATACAGCTCAGGTGACACATTTCCGACACCACCGCTCGACGTCCTCCCTGCAGTTAACCCAATAGAACCGTTTTCGAACCTTCTCCAGGTCTTGTTCATCCCTAAATGTCCACCAGAGGTCCCATTGTGCACCTCCCACAAGACCTGTGGAATCTTCTCCTGAGGCACCACCAACTGCAAGTTGACGCGCTTTCAATCCGCGCTTTCCCATGCTCTCTTCAGCACCCCGTCCTCTACCTGGAGGGATTTCCATTGGGCCCACAAATTCTTAAGAGCTGGATTTCTGTCGGAAACCTCTTGCCATTCAGGTCTATCTCCAGCTTCTTTCCATTCCAATATGAGTCCGATATCTGCGTCGCTCTTCTGTAGCTCCCGAAGACCTTCAACAGTCCATTCATCTTCTGGTTGAACAGATGTGACCCTTATATCCACTATGTCCTCATGGTCCTTAACTCGTCTGCAGTATTTGCAATCCCCAAGGTCTTCTCTCATTCCGATAATTTGTTTTTTCACTTCTTCTTTCATTTTTGCAACGTCTACTCCCATTTTTTCAGCTATATTTGTTAATAGACTATGCAATTCTTGTTTTTCTGCACTCCTTCTCTGTTCTTCTTGTCGTCTTCGTTCTTCTTCCTGTTCTCTTTCTTGTCGTCTTCGTTCTTCCTCCTGTTCTTTTTCTTGTCATCTTCCTTCTTCCTCTTGTTCTTTTTTTGTTTTCTTCCTTCTTCCTCTTGTTCTTTTTCTTGTCGTCTTTGTTCTTTCTCCTGTTCTTTTTCCAGTTTTTTTCTCGGCGTCTTCGTTCTTTCTCCTGTTCTTTTTCTTGTTGCCTTCGTTCTTTCCCCTGATCTTTTTCTTCTTTGTCTTTAAACATCGCTAACAACGCTTGCAACTGTTGTTCCATTTTGGCCGATTTTAATCTCGTATCCATAAAGCGTACTAGAATGTCCAAGATTTTACTTGACGCGCTTCGTATAACTATTTAACAGTTTAAAATGTCCGAGATAAAGTCAACTGCGTGACCACTTGGTGAATTTCTCCGCGTAATAAGCACAATCCACGAATAATCCCGCTTCTGACATTAGATGTTACAAGCTTTATCGATTTGAATTGATTAACACATTGAATAATACCGACTTTATTACCAAACGGATCACTACAACTGAACAATTAACTCACTTATGACTTCTAACTGCTAACTCACTACTTAACTACACCGACTCTAACTAACTTCTCGAGGGAAAGCTGACCGCCTTATATAGTTTTGGCTCCCGGCTTCTAGAACTTTTTGGTAGATAAGCCTTATCGTTTGTTGAAATTTCTGGAACCCTTATCTGCCGTTTGTTTCGTTATGGCGACCGCTTTCCCCTTATCAGATCTTTCTAGAAACTTTTCTTACGTACTAAATTCTATAATTCTATTCTAAATTCTATTCTATCTATTTACATTGCGTTAATTAATTGCAAAACTCATCACTGAAAAAAGACGTATTTCTGTGTGTTGGTCTGAAAAGAGAAAGTGGTCACTCTACAGATAGCCATTTTTAATTCACCACTGAAAAAAGACCTATTTCTGTCTGTTGATCTGAAAAGAGGAAGTGGTCACTCTGCAGGTGGCCATTTTTAATTCACCACTGAAAAAAGACGTATTTCTGTCTGTTGGTCTAACACAGGAAGTAGTCACTCTGCAGGTGGCCATTTTTGTTTGATTTTTGAGATATGCAATCGAAATTTCTCAGGTTAAAATCCAAAGTGTATTTTTTATTAAACCTGAAACAGTTATCAATTTTTTTAACTACAATTTACTATGTTTTTTTCAATTTGTTTAACATTTCTTCGGCCCAGTTTGGAAATATTTAAATTTTTATGGTTTGTTGACAATTTTATAAACAGTTTTTGAAATGCGACTACGTGATATTTACTTCGATTTTAAAATTTTTCTTTAGGTAAATTTTAGAATAGTAAATGGATTGAAATATCCAATCTTCTCCCCTGAAACCAAGCCAAATATTTTTTGGTTCCAGGGAACAAGATTTGTATTTCAATTTTTGAAGATAACCAAGGAGCACCAAAATGTAAATGGATGTTTCAATTCTTAAAATCAAAAAGGAAAAGAATAAAATATAAAAATAAAAAAAAATGTATATTTCAAAAATGTTCGATTCCTCCTGAAACTGATTTGTTCCCAAAACTCTTTTTTTTTTCTTAAAATATACAACTTGGGAAAAATCAACATTTAGACTCGAAGGTCGTAATTTTAACCTCAAACTTGAAAAAAAAATGGGCTTTTAAGAGTTAGTAACTTAAATCCTAAGGCGTTTCGATAGCCAAGCTCAATTACTGAGCTTCATCTTCAGTATTTCTCTGAAGAAAATTACCTTGTTTTTCATGGTAGACCCTTATTGACCGGAAATATTATGTTTTTTTCAATTTATTTAACATTTCTTCGGCTCAGTTTTGCAATATTTAATTTTTTATGGTTTGTTGACAATTTTCTAAACAGGTTTTGAAATGCGACTACGTGATATTTAAATTTATTGAAAACGTCACTTCATGACAGTTTACAAATTAAAAGGTTAGTTTATTTTACATAGAATAGGAAAGATGAAAAATAGAAAACCAAAAATTAGATATGAAAAAAATAAAAATTTTGTTTTTTTGATAAATTAGGAAAATATAAAAATGTTAAACAAATTGAAAAAAACATAATATTTCCGGTCAATAAGGGTCTACCATGAAGAATATACAATTTACTAAAAAAAATTTAATACAGAACTTGTCCCTTGAAACCAAGAAAGATTAAAAAACACAACAAAGGTTGTTTTAACTCAGTTTCTCTCTGAAGAAGCTTGGCTGTCGAAACGCGTTAGGGTTATATATATATATATATATATATATATATATATATATATATATATATATATATATATATATTATATGAATGGAATAAGGATTTCAGGTGGTAAGCGTTTTTGCGTAATCGCAATTTCAATTTATACATCTCACGAAATTTCGGTGCATCTTTCGGCACGTTAGGGAAACATTTTGAAGTAATGGCAGCTCTACTAGTTCTTCTAGATGACTTTTGACTAAAGCTGCACTGCGTAAATTTTATCTCGTAAGCGTGCAGTGTAAACGCCTCAGTGTCACAGTGTGCTATTGTATCCAAGCGGACAATCTATGCTAAAAATCGAGTAGAGGTGGTGGTTTAGCGCAAGTTTAGGACAAGTTCTGTATTTCAATTTTTGAAAATAACCAAGGACCAGTCCGTTCCATCAAACAATTTACTATGTAAAAGGTGACCCTCGTGCTTCAGGGACACCGCGAGTACGATGTGGAATTAAAGATGGTGATTAAATTGGGATAGGTTTTACTATATTAAATATTAAAATGTTTACGAATATTACTGTCATTTTAAATACTTGCTTGAATACAACTTCCATTTTTTAAACTACTTTAAATGACTAAAATCCTATTGATCATTGACGTGATTGATGACATCTGATGAAACATTAAATAGGCCTCTGGAAATGTTTTTGGGTCAAAACGGGGGGAAATTCGATACCTTCGCCGTTTATCGAAGTATGATTAATGTTTGCATTAAGTGGGACGCTTTTTTCCTGAAATATTAATATAAAAAATTAAATGGAAAATCTAATGAAAGAAAATGAGCTTAGGCATTCAATCATAAATCAATGAATCGCTTTAGCTACTCGTCCAGATACAATGAAATATCGTAAAGTGGGAAAACTTACTTATGCAAGTAGAAAAAAATTCCTCCATACCTTTAACCTACCTCTAAAGCTAGCTCATTTGTTTGGGGGAAAATTGTATTTACATGTAGAATAAATGAATACTGGCGGGATCTAGGCGCATTTATCCGATAACGAGACGACGTGTGTTTCTAGTCATTTTAATTATTCCTCCTAGGGCGAAAATTTAATGAAAGCGCAAATTTTATTAAAGACCTTTCACATATACACACAGATGACCTCATTTAGAAAATAGAGGTCATTTATTCCAGTGTTTATTAAATAACCCTTTTGTGTGGGGCTCCACTTTTACGCAGAACATTTTTGTTTACCCCTGAAGCTATCAAAAGTCCTCCTTTTTTACTCGCATTCCCAATTAATGCGAAGTATAATTAGAAAATTAAAATTTCGCTTCTCTAATAATCTCTAATTAGTGGATTCTATTGGGTTAATTTTTCATTTTTCAAACGTTATTATGGCCGCAATAATAAGAGGCAGAGTCAATTTCCGCAGCAATTGTTGGATTTAATGAGTTTTCTCCGCCACGCCAAATTTAGAAACACCAGGACCTCGTCCCTCGAGGATTATCCAACAGACGTTCGTTATTAACGTATTTTTGTCGCAGGTTCCTCCCTCATTTTAAGCCCGTGAATGCAATTTGTGTGATTAATGAAAATTTGTCATTCATTTTACGTAGTTCATCATTCTTACGAGAGTACGTCTTTGGGGATTATTTCAAATGAAGAATGGTAAGTCGAATTAAATTTTAGTAATGAAAATGCTGTCTCAACTTGACTTAAAGTTGATCGATCGATGAATTTGGAAAATTAGAATAATCTTTAATTTTAAAGGATAGTGGATTGCCATTAAGCAAGTTCTTCCAAAATTATAGGCGTAACTAGAATAGGGAGAGTGAGGGCAACCACCCCACCCTGCTATATTCTGGTTCATGCAGCAAACTAAAAATTTATATGTATTCAATTGGGGGACTTCCCCAGAATTCATCCTTTCTTAAAACATTTTTATCCATTTTTCAAAGTTTATTACAAAATTTGTCTGTTTCCTTTGAAATTTCGCACTTATTCATAAAATTTGACTTCTTTCATCAAACATGATTGTCAAAATGTCGAATTTAAAAGGTCGTTGTTTTTTTATTCTGAAATTTAGCCATTTCTCGCAATTTGACTTTTCCTAAAAATGTCGACTTTTTTTAATTCTGAAAATTTCAGCTTCTTTATTAAAATTGTGAAAATGGCATCAATTTTAAAATTCGCATTCAACAATTTAGTTTTTATAAAATGACACTTCAAACACCGGTAGCTCGTACCAGTTTCCTGATTTTACACTAGAATTATTTTGAATTCCCGACTGTACCTTTGGTAAACTTCAATCTACATTTATAAGTTAAATATTGCCACAATCGACGAAACGAGGATCCTGCATCAGAGATCACAGAACGTATTTACTCAGCAAATGTTGTTTAAAATTACAGTCCCTTCGCTCCCGGACGATGTCACTTACTCGACCCACCCGGATCAGGTCAAACTGTCCACTTAGCGGACGCCGACGAATCAATAATTAATTCCGGAAAATTGCGTCCGCTGACTCAATTTATCCGGTAAAAAAAACCGTAACACTTTAAGCGCCGTTAATTGAGATGGCCCCGACCTTGTAAACTTTTTAGAAATTCCCGCCGGATCTCGCCCACTCTTTATTAAAAAGCGTTTTGTTGCAATTTTCGTTTCAAATTGCGTGTAAAATCGAATTATCTTCCCACAGATTTTGGCGTTTATACGCCATGATTTCCGTTTAATTAGTCGATGTTTGCTTTGCGAATTGCCGCCGGCTGACAGTTTAACAAAAGCTTAAACGGTGGAAACAAGAGGTAAAAGTTTAGTTGACACTTCTCTCGTCAGGTTTGCATAATTTGAATTTGTATCATTAGGCAATTACATTTTCGTGAAATTATTTTTCCTTATATCGAAATTAATATTTAATTCTACCAATTGATAACAATTTAAGCCTGGCATGAATTTACATTTGGGCTAAAGAGCTCTTAGTACTAAGAGTCACTCGCTTGACGTCTGTGAATGTTTTAGTACTTACTTGTTGGAACATTTGTTAGCATTCGAGTTAGATATACCAAACTGACGAGATCTAACAAGATTGAAACTGATATTTGGTTTCCAAATTTTGAACCTAATAAATGTTCAAACCTATTGGTCTGTGCATTAGAATCCTTGTCTTCTGGGAACTCTCCTAGAGAGCAACCGCTTCGCTAGGTGGCAATGTTTCAACTATTGGTCTGTGCATTAGAATCCTTGTCTTCTGGGAACTCTCTTAGAGAGCAACCGCTTCGCTAGGTGGCAATGTTTCAACCGTTGGTAGTTCAGCTACCTATGATTCACTATACACGCCTGGAGGGAGGGCTGCATGAATTTGTAGTCTAGGTTGCATTCTTCTTGCATACGACATTGTTGGCGATGGCCATAGTTTCTCTATGGACCAATAGGTGGTAGTACTAAGAGTCACTCGCTTGACGTCTGTGAATGTTTTAGTACTTACTTGTCGGAACATTTGTTAGCATTCGAGTTGGATATACCAAACTGACGAGATCTAACAAGATCGAAACCGGTATTTGGTTTTCAAACTTCGAATCTAATAAATGTTCAAACCTATTGGTCTGTGCATTAGAATCCTTGTCTTCTGGAAACTCTCCTAGAGAGCAACCGCTTCGCTAGGTGGCAATGTTTCAACTATTGGTCTGTGCATTAGAATCCTTTTCTTCTGGGAACTCTCCTAGAGAGCAACCGCTTCGCTAGGTGGCAATGTTTCAACTATTGGTCTGTGCATTAGAATCCTTGTCTTCTGGGAACTCTCCTAGAGAGCAACCTCTTCGCTAGGTGGCAGTGTTTCTCAACTGTTGGGGTAGTTCCGCTACCTATGATTTACTATACACGCCGCCTGGAGGGCTGCATGAATTTGTAGTCTAGGTTGCATTCTTCTTGCATACGACATTGTTGGCGATGGCCATAGTTTCTCTATAGACCAATAGGTGGTAGTACTAAGAGTCACTCGCTTGACGCCTGTGTCTGTGTCTGAACATTTGTTAGCATTCGAGTTGGATATACCAAACTGACGAGATCTAACAAGACTGAAACTGGTATTTGGTTTCCAAATTTCGAACCTAATAAATGTTCAAACCTATTGGTCTGTGCATTAGAATCCTTGTCTTCTGGAAACTCTCCTAGAGAGCAACCGCTTCGCTAGGTGGCAATGTTTCAACTATTGGTCTGTGCATTAGAATCCTTGTCTTCTGGGAACTCTCCTAGAGAGCAACCTCTTCGCTAGGTGGCAGTGTTTCTCAACTGTTGGGGTAGTTCCGCTACCTATGATTTACTATACACGCCGCCTGGAGGGCTGCATGAATTTGTAGTCTAGGTTGCATTCTTCTTGCATACGACATTGTTGGCGATGGCCATAATTTCTCTATGGACCAATAGGTGGTAGTACTAAGAGTCACTCGCTTGACGTCTGTGAATGTTTTAGTACTTACTTGTCGGAACATTTGTTAGCATTCGAGTTGGATATACCAAACTGACGAGATCGAACAAGATCGAAACCGGTATTTGGTTTCCAAACTTCGAATCTAATAAATGTTCAAACCTATTGGTCTTGTGCATTAGAATCCTTGTGTTGATAATGTCTGAGTAAAAGACATTCGTTTGCGGTGAGTGAATGACTAACACAGTTTATGAGATCGCACTAAAATGCTCGATTACAACCACAATTAATGTGTTGCGCCTAATTAATAAACCTGTGCTAACTCCGAAAATATCCATCTAAATGAAATGATGCAAAGACCAAATTTAATCTGCACTCTATCCTTGAGCCAACCAAACTTTGTTATTTCAAAAAACAAATTTATATTAGTCAAAAAGCCTTGAAAAGCAAGTACCTAAAAATAGAAATACCAACTTAAATAAGAATTAAAAAAAAAATGGAAAGTTTGGGAAAGATCGAAATATATCGACTTCACAATTTGAGATAAAATTTCCAAAAAAAAATCAAAATCTCTAGAAAAATAACCATATAAAAAAATCAAATTTCGAGAACAGATTTGAAATTTACAAAATAACAAAATCATTAAAATTCAAAGTGTAGAAAAAAGTGTAAACTTTTCGAGAACAAATCCAAAAAAAAGTTGAAAAGTCATAGAAAAATGTTTAAAGTTTAAATTTGAAATTTCATTATAGTAATTTTGAAATGTTGTTAAAAGTAGTAATTTTGAAATTAGATATTAAAACCAAAAATCAGAACCCTGAAGACTCAAAATTCCAACTTTAATCATCAAATATCGACAACAAAAAAAAACGAATTTAATCTAGGAATTACTGCAAAAAATAAGTTATAACTTTTTGCCTGCTCTAGCATACGTACTTTAACATTTTGCAACAAATAAATAAATAAATGCATACGATTAAAATTTTCTCTGGTTGTTGTAGTTTTATATCGCATTTTTTAAATCCAATATTGTTGCGGGCTTATCGGTTCGAATGATTATTAATTGAACACTTATTGAATAACACCCACTTTATTTCTAAACTAAACTCGGAAATCCCAAACCTGAATAATTAACTCACTTATTGACTTCTAACTACTAACTCACTAATTAACTACACCGACTGACCCACTGACACTTAACTGGAGGGAAAGGCGACCGCCTTATATAGTTTTGGCTTCCGGGTTCTAGAAAAATCCCGCCGATAAGGCTTATCGTTTGCCGAAATTTCTGGAACGCCGTTTCCTTCATTATCGCGACCGCTTTTCTTTATCAGATCATTCTAGAAAATTTTCTTACGTTCTAAATTCTATAATTTACATTTCTTTATAATAGGAACCAAAGGCGATATTTTGGTGCGGTAGAATTTTTCTAATCCGTTTTTCTTTTTGTTACAGGACGTCATGAAAGGGAAAAATATAGTTCCCTAATAAGATGAGCCCTCCGCCAAAAGAACAGAAAAAAGGATGCGTTCGCCCACCTCATTTCGACATATTGTAAGTAAATTATTATTAAATATCCATGGCTCGTAGCCAAAACTAATGGGGGTGCTGAAGCAATGTTTGGCGTTTTAAAATTGTTAAGGTTTCAACTGAAAATTTCTACATTTTCAAAACGTTACTTTTCGAAAATTTTAGATTTCTCTGAAAACTTGACAATGACAACTTTTGATAATGTCGCGTATTTTGAAAGATTGGATATTTTTTCAAATTTCGTCTGTATTGCAAAATTTAGATTTTTTTCTTGTATTCTCGACCTTATTTTATTTTTAAGTATTGACTTTTCTGAAAACTGTGAATACTCTTTTAAAAATTTTCGTATTTTCGTAAATATTTAAACTTTTTGGTGTTCTGTTTTTTTTTGTAATTTTTTTTGAAAATTATTACATTTTTTAACATTTTTATCATTTAAAAATTCTTACTTTTTCTGAAAATGTAAATTTTTTCAAAACTGGACTTTTGTTTTTTAAATTTTCGACTTTTTTCTAAATTTCATCTTTCTTAATAATTTTTTTTGGAAAATTATAATTTTTTTATTGAAAATTTCGATTCTTCGTAATTTCGACTGTTTTTATTTAAATGTCAACTATTTTTCAAAATTTCAACAAGTTTCGATTATTTTTTAATTTTTTTGTAGAAAATTTTGTTACTTCTTAATTTTCGAAATTCTTTCAAAATTTCGATTTTTTGAAAAAAATCGAAATTTTGAAAATGTTGAAATTTTATGAAATGTTTGACATTTTTTCAAAATTTTAACTTTTTTGGCCCAAAATTTCAAGTTTTTAGATAATATTCCACTTTGATTCAAAATTTTAACTACCAAAAATTTAAACTTTTTCCAAAATTTAAACTTCTCAATATTTCGACTTTTGATAACCCCGATCCATCTGATAATTTTCACTTGTTTTCAATATTCCGGTTTCGAAAGTTTTGGTTTTTATTGAAAAGTTGAGTGCAAATTTCCCAGTTATTCAAATTTTAGACTTTTTTCGAATTATTTCGTAATTCCATAAAAATTCTCTTGCAATTTTAATATTTTTTTAATTTCGATCTCTTCTTTTTGAAAATTTCTTCTTTTGCAAAATTTTTACTGCTTTTGGAAATTTGAAAGATTTTGAAAAGTTTTGACTTGTCAACAAATTTCGACTTTCTTTATTGAAAATTTTAACCTTTTCTTAAATCTGCACTTTTTTGAAATTTTCGACTTTTTTATTTTAATTCTCACCTTGTTGAAAATCCCGGCCTTTTTCAAATGTTAGAATTTTTCAAAATTTTAATCATTTTCCAAAATTTAAAATTTTTAGAAACTTTTCGACTATTTTTTTAATTTCAACTATTTTCAAAATTTTGACATTTTTTGCGCAAACTGTCGATTCATTATTTGAAAATTGTGATTTTTTTTTAAGTCAGACATTTCTAAAATCTTTTATTGAAAATTTCGAGAATTTTTGGAGAATTTTACGACGAAGCACTGATTTTTCGTGAAAAAAAAGTTTAAATTTTTGGAACATAATATTTCCTAAAATTTCGACTCTAGTTCAAATCTTCGATTTTTTTTTAAAAATTTCGACTGAAAATTTGACTTTTTTGAAAAGTTCAAACTTTTTTTAAAATTTTATTTATACAATTTTTTAAACATTACCAATTAAATCTTCGACTTAAAAGAAAAGATTCTTTTTAAACTTGAACTATTAAAAATTTCGACTTCTAAAATTTTACCTTTTCAAAATTTCAATTTTTTTGATAATTACGAATTTTTCGATGATTTTGAATTTTCTCCAATATTCAAAAAATTCACCTTCTTTGAAAATTTAATTAAAAACTCTGCAATTTATTTTAAATGTCGATATTTTACCAAAAATTCGTCTTTTATTCACATTCCTAAGATTATTGAAAATATCGACCAGTTTAAAAATTGAAAATTTTCTCGCAATCCTTATTTTTTTTCAAAATTTGACTTCCTATGAAAATTTCAAAATTTTTTAAGATTTTGCTTTTTTTTAAAGTTTGACTTTTCTGATAACTTTGGCTTTATTTTTGAAAAGTGGTACTGTTTTTTTTTTAATTTACATTTTTTGAGAAAACTTTCAAAATAACACTCGAATTTAAAAAAATAACAAAATTTCCATTTTTAAAATTATGCAAAGTTTTGAAACAAATTTCCAAAAAAACTTGCATTTTATGTACAAATAAATTGCCAAAATTTGAATTTTAATCATAAAAAATTGGCTTCAAGCTGGAATATTTGATTTTTGAAATTTCTCTGCAACTTTAAAATTAGTAGAAAAAAATTAAATTAGAACAGTAAATTGTTAATGAACTTTTTTCAGCATTTTGATTAATTTTAATTTCGTAATTTTGAGACTCTCTAAAAATGTTGATTCTTTTTCTCAAAAATTTTCATAATTCCCACTTTAAATGTCGAAATTATAAGAATATTTTTGACAATTAATTTAATTTAAAAAACATTTTCTTTCTTTAATTCCGAAAATGTTTTTTTTTTTTTTTGAAAAATGTTGTTTACTAATAAGAAATTTCAACTTTTTCTAGAAATATAATCTGCTCGTTCTTGAAATTTTAAGTTTAATTCAGTGGTGGCTGGTGACTTTTTGACAGGGGGTGCGCAGATGCAAAAATATTAATAGTTAAGAGTTTAGGTGAATCCAGTGCAAGATATTAAATTTAAGAAAAACAAAAGTGACACAGAAGGTGTGATATTTAATAGTATTTTTACAAATTAAATTTAATTACTATCTTATAATCTCCATTCCATGAAAACTGCATTTGAAAATAAAATATATTTTATTACAAAGTTCTAATTAAACTCTACAAAAACACAAAAAAAATATTTTTTAAAACAAAATCCGCTCTATGATCCTTTAAAGAAACAAAGTCTTCATTACTTTCTCATCAAAATTGTTTAAATCCAAATCTATAAATGAATAATTAGATTGGGTACTGCTATCTCTTTGTGAATAGCGGTACTATTGGCAGTTAGGCCTGGAAGCGGCACAATTAACAACCGCAATCATATCAGCCGGGACCTACGCATTTAGCATCACACTCCAAACTCTGACTCGTACTCACCATTTGGCAATATCGCACATGCGCGGAGCGGCGTACCCCGGGCTAGCTTTAACGTGGTGTTCTGTAGTTCATTTCTCCGTATCCCGTGAAGACCGTAGATAGGCATCGCACGCCACCCTCGCTAGGTGCATATTTCTGCGCGCACCAACTTATTTAAATTTTCTTATAATATTTAATATGTATAACGGAATCAAACGTAGGTGTATTTTATTCCAAGTCATTCACAAGCAGGCACGTAGCCAGGATTTTCGTTCGGGGGGGGGGGGCAACTTCCCCCCTCACCAACTCTTCAGAAAATATAAGAACATACATCAATTACTTTTACGTATTCGTTTCTTTTATTTTTGTTAATTAGTAAAAGTGAAGAATAAAATCTAGTGACCTTAACATTATATAAATTTGACAAATAAAAACGTAAAACTTACCAAAGAAAAATTTCCTAATATCTATTTTGAGTTTACGTATTTAACTTATCACCGATCAAAAATCGACTTTTTTTGAAGTAAAAATTACAAGAGAGTAGAAAGAACATCAATTTGAAAAAAAATTATCACGGAATGTTGACTTTTTCTTCTTTAAATCCCGAGATTAAAGTCAAAATTTCGACTTTAATGTGAAAATTTCGAAAAAAAAACGTCGAAATTTGGTGTTTAAAGTCGAAATTTCTAAAAAAAGTTAAAATTTCAATTTTTAAATCGAAAATCTTACAAAGGCGTAGAAAGGACATCGATTTAAAAAAATGCTATTTTTAGAAATTTCGACTTTTTTAAGCTCGAAATTTTGACTTTTTTCCTGAAATTTCGATTTTTTTCTTAAATTTCAACTTTTCTTCTCAAAACTTCGACTTTTTTCTCGAAATTTTGACTTTTTTTCTCAAATTTCGATTTTTTCTGGAAATTTCAAAATTTTTGTCGAAACTTCGTTTTTTGTTTCTCAAATTTCGACCTTTTTGCGAAATATTTCTAAATTTCTTCTTTTTTGTCGATATTTCGAAGTTTTTCTCAAATTTCGACTTTTTTCTCGAAATGTCGACTTTAAACTCAACATTTCGACTTTTTTTTCTCAAAATTTCGACATTTTTCTTAAATTTCGACCTTTTTCTCAAAATTCGACTTTTTTCTGAAAATTTCAACTTTTTCGAAATGTTACAAAGGCGTAGAAAAGACGTCGATTAAAAAATGTCATTTTAAGAAATTTCAACTTTTTTTTCTCAAATTTCGATTGTAAGCTCGAAATTTCGACTTTTTTCTCGAAATTTAGATTTTTTTCTTAAATTTCGAGTTTATTTTTCAAAATTTCGACTTTCTTCTCCAAATTTTGACTTTTTTTTCAAAATTTGATTTTTTTCTCGAAATTTTGCCTTTTTCTCGAAATTTCATTTTTTTTTCTCAAATTTCGACTTCTTTCTCGAAATTTTGGCCTTAATATCGAAATTTCGACATTTCTCTCAAAATTTCGATTTTATACTCAAAATTTCGACCTTTTTTATCGAAATTTCGACTTTTTTCGCAAATCTCGACTTTTTTTCTCGAAATTTCGTCTTTTTGCTCAAAATATTTCGAAATTTCTACTTTTTCTCGAAATTTCAACGTTCTTCTCAAATTTCGAATTTTTGCTCGAAATATTTCGAAATTTCGATTTTTTGTCGAAATTTCGACGTTATTTTCAAATTTCGACTTTTTCGTCGAAATTTCGGCCTTAATCTGAAAAGTTTTCTCGAAATTTCGTTTTTTTACTGAATTTTAGACTTTTTTCTCAAATATCGCCTTTTTTCTCAAAATTTTAACCTTAATATCGAAATTTCGACATTTTTCTCGAAATTTCGGCTTTAAACTCAAAATGTCTACTATTTTTCTAGAAATTTCGACTTTATTCTCAAATTTCGACTTTTTTCTCGGAACTTCGACTTACTTTTTTCTCAAACTTCGACTTTTTTCTTGACATTTCTATCTTTTTCTCGAAATTTCGACTTTTTTTTTTCAAATTCCGACTTTTTTTTTCGAAATTTTCATCTTAATCACGAAGTTTCGATTTTTTTCTCGAATTTTCAACTTTCATCTCGAAATTTCTAAAAAAAAAAGATCAACATTTGCTAACTAAAAATAGCAATTATTGAACGCACCCTACTACAAACTGTTAAGATTGTTGGGAAAGAGGAGTGGTGGGACGCAACTGTCATCTGCCTAATTTGATCATAGTGTAGAAATTTTGACTTATTCGAAAAAAATGTCGATATTAAAGTCGAAATTTCGACATTAGTCTCGGAATTTTAAGAAGAAAGTAGAAATGTCAAGAAAAAAGTCGAATTTTTGAAAAAAAAGTAGAAATTTCGATTGTTAAGTCGAAATTTCGAGTTTAAAGCCGAAATTTCGAGAAAAAAATCGAAAACCGAATTTTTGACAAAAAAAGTCGAAATCCCTAAACATTTTTTTTTAATAATCAGTGTCCTTTTTACGCTTTTGTAAAATGTCGAAATTTCTAAATATAATTTTTTTTAATCAATGCCTTCCTATGCTTTTGTATAATGTCGACTTTAAACTCAAAATTTCGACTTTTTTCTCGAAAATTCTACTCCATGCATACATATGTCAAGAATGTCGAAATTTTAGATAATAAAAAATTGAAATTACTGAACGTACCCTACTGCTAAGTGTCAATATTAAATTGTAAAAGGGTTGGTGCATGTATTGGAAAGCCTTGAGCTCATTGCCAATTTTTATTAAAATGTCTACATGGCTATTTTGCTTATCATAAGCTCAATAGTTGGCAATTTCGAAAATTATTTACATGCTTAAATCAATCAGCCGTTTTTCTACTGATATTTCAATTCGTATCATCGTAAATTTTTTGGGGAATATTCATTTCGGGGAGGGTCCGGACGCCTTGGACCCCCCCCCCTGGCTACGTGCCTGTTCACAAGTATTATTAGTTAATTAGTGTGTCATTATTCTGTATTTAAAAATGTGATAAATCCAAGTCTTTTACATTAAACAAAAAAGAATAGATCGCTCATTTCACGAGGAGCGCGCGCTCTTGCGCTCTTTAAGACCAACCGTCATTGGTTTAATCTTTCAATTTCGCTATTTTATTTATCGAAATTTGAATTTTAAATTCGAACCTAAGAATTTCAAGATTAAATTTAACATTTCTAAAAAAATTGGAAATTCCGTTTCAGAATTTTCTTTGCTCCTACAGTAATAGTATTTTTTTAGAGCAATATTAAGTTGTAAAAAAGGTTCAAATTTATAAAGGTTTATTTTTTCTTGAAATTTCAATATTTTTCCCAAAGTTTTGTTATTTTTATGCAGATTTGAAGTTTATTTTTCCTAAATTTATATTTAATAATTTTCAGTGTTTTATCAAAATTAGAATATAAAATGAACTTTAAAATGCTAAAATTTCCTTAAAAAAACTTTTAAATTTCCAAAACCAATTAGAGAGAAATCAAAATTTCTACAAGAAAAAATATTTTAAAGACAACATTTCCAGGAAAAGACGAAATTACAAAAAAAAAATTCTTCGTATGAAATGTTTGGAGAAAAACACAAATTTCATAGGAAAAAATCAAAATTTGGTAGAGAAAAAATAAAAATTTGAAAAAAAATTGAAATATCTTTACAAAAAAGTCGAAATTGTTTATTTTTCCCAAAATGTTACAATTTTTATAGAACTTTCAGGGTTTTTTTTTAACATTTTTTGTCAAAACTACAAAATAAAATGAACTTTAAATTGTCAAAATGTCGTGAAAAAACTTTACATTTTTAAAGCAAATCGAACGAACATAAAGAGAAATCTGTTGAAGTTGGAGTTTCTAGAAGAAATTTTAAGAACACTTTCAAGAAATATGGAAATTTCAAGAAAATTTGTTTTAATAAAATATTTAGGAAAAAATGGAAACAGAAAAAATTTAAATTTTCTAAAAAAATCGACATATCTGAAAAAAAATTCAAAATTTTTATACAAAATGAGATTTGGCGTAAAAATTAGAAAATACCGCATTAACTTATTTTTTAGAGAAACAGTAAAATGCGAGATGAGTTGAATTTAGATTTTTTCTTGAAATTGTAATTAATGGCTTAAAATTTTGACATTTTCTAAGAAATTTGGATTTTTTCTTAACATTTTAATTCCTTCTCGAAATATTGATTTCTTCTTCAAAACTTTTACAAACATTAGTTTTTGAAAATGTGATTTTGATCAAAATTAAAAATAAAATACGTTTTTAAATGTCGTACCTTTGTGAAAGAAAAATTGAAATACAGAACTTGCCCCCTGAAACCAAGAAGGATTAACCTTTCTTGCTTTCAGGAGACAAGTTCTGCATTTCAATTTTTAAAGATAACCAAGGACCAGTCGGTTCCACCAAAAATTCGTGAAAGAAACCTAAAATTTCTATAAAAAGAAATCACAGAAAATTTCTACAAAAAATTGTGTAATGAAAAGTGTTCAGAAAATGTTGAGAAAAAAGCTCCTCAGCGCCTATACGGCAGCCGCCCCTGTAAATATCTTTAATCATGTTCGTTTCAAAACAACAACGCTTATTAGACCCATAGTTTTGCCATAAAAATAAATATTGATTCATGTAATTTAGCCAAGATATTATCTCACTTTGTATAAATATAATGTATTATTCTTTATTACAGATTTCATTCTAAATTGTGCTTTTTTTTTTCATTTGTCTATTCTCTGTTTTCTACTCGTTATATTTCATTTAAAGCGGAAGCGAAGCCCGTAATTGCGGTGAAATGTTATCGAGCTAAACATCAGTTTGTTTTTAATAATGTTACGGCGTTATTTCGATAAAATTGCTCATAAACGATAATGCTATTGCCTGTTTGTCAGCTCAAAACATTTATTTTTATTTTCTCTGTAATAACTCACAGAATTGATAACGATACAACGAATCGTGTACGTATTAGTTTCATAATTAATATTATTAATTTCAAGACTTATTAAAACGTTTGTTATTCCAACAATGCGGCCAAATCAGATAATAATTTTGGGTTAATTTATTTTCCTTGAAATGGCGAATTTGCCAACAATAAATGATGAATTAATTCTTGCTTTGGCTACGGATCATATTATAAGATAACTAGTTTATGAGATGACAAAGCGACCGTTTTGTTCTGTTAAACAATTGTTGTTGTCCAAGAGAAATTCTAATTTGACTACAAATGAGATTTCCAGAAGCAAGGTGCGTACTTTTTAATCAGGTAAATTAACTTCATGCAAATGAAAATAAATATTATTTGTCAACATTAAAATTGTTATTTTACCACTAAGAAGTTTGTTGCTTGTGAAATTTAAAGATCTAGATTAAAATTTGAGAGCTGCTATGAGCTAGTTTTCATTGATTAATTTTAAAATGATGGCAATAGCAAGATACGTAAGATGTATATGACGTTTTAGTTGATAGTTAATGGAAAATCAAAAATATATTTGTATCTTGTAAATGTCAACATGATCGATGAGCGATCGACAGAAGGCGAGCGATCGACAGAAGGCTTAGTGCCTTCTTCAGAAAGTACAATTTATCATAGATGGTGCTGCAGTTGGAACATTGTTGCGGGCTGTCGGTTCGAATGATAATTAACACTTTTGAATAATACCCACTTTATGTCTAAACTAAGTTCGGAGCACTGCAACTGATTAATTAACTCACTTCTAACTACTAACTCACTAGCTAACTACACTAACTGACTTACTGATTCGAGGGAAAGGCGACCGCCTTATATAGTTTTCGCTTCCGGGTTCTAGAAAAACCCAGCAGATAAGGCTTATCGTTGTGGGAGTCAGCCGACCGAAAATGGCCCTCGCCGTTCTGACTGTGATGCTTTTGTCTCTCTTCTTGACTTTCCACGTGATATACGACAGCGCCTTGAACACCCTTCACAGCAACGACGTCGATCGTTCGCGTCCCCCGCTGCTGGTGCTCTCCAGGCGTCTCTATCCGGCGGCGGCACGCCGACTACCCCAAGCCATCATCGTCGGCGTACGGAAGTGCGGAACCAGGGCCCTCTTGGAGATGTTGTATCTGCACCCGATGGTGCAGAAGGCCGCCGGGGAGGTACACTTCTTTGACAGGGACGAGAATTATAACAAGGGTTTGGATTGGTATCGCATGCAGATGCCTCATTCTTATCCTGGACAGATAACGATAGAGAAGAGTCCCAGCTATTTCGTGACTTCGGAGGTGGGTATTGCCGCAACAATAGCACAAACGTTTTACTTTGAAAACGTATTTTAAATATAAAGCAGACAACTATCAGTAGGTTTATATCTAAGACAGGGGTGGCCAACCCAAATGACCTTGGAAAAGCATCATAACTCCATGGATCGCATCAAAACTTTTTTGGTCGATAGCAGAGGAAGTATTAAAAAGAAGCAGAAAGTGGGGATCTTTTTTTGGTCGAGAAGAAATGTTGGGCCAAAGTATTAACCGATTTTGATTTGTCGACAAGAAATGTTTAGTCAAAGTAGTAGGAAAAATAGAAACTTGCTTGTAAAAGTCTGATGAATTTCGATAGCCACAAAAATGCTCGTGGGTTAGCCACCCTTGATCTCTTAGTTTCTTTACAGTAACCTTTTTTTTAGTCATCCTAAGGTTCACCTTTAGTGGACTTAGTGGTCCCGAGCTTTAGTTTGGCACCACTAAGACCTGAAATTTTAAATATTTTTAATATCTTTTATCTGTAGTTGACACTAAACACTTTATTTTGTTTGTCTTAATTAACTCTATTGCTAAAAACTGTTACCAAAATCACCGGACTGTTATTTAATTGGGAAGAATTTCAGTCGGTGTTTTCGATGAAACGTTTACTTTCAGATCCCTACAAAATTAAATTAAGTATAAAAACAGAGAAGGATCATTGGTCTCATAAAAGGATAATCGAATAAGACAACGCACGAAGTGTCGGTTTGTTTTTCTCTATAACCCTCTCGACCCTTTGTACTTTGTATGAATCGGCGTGATGAATAACACCTACTCAACTCAAAGGTTCATTAATCCTTTGTTTATCCAATCGACGTTTCTCTTGCCCATTTCGCTCTCATGAATGTGGTCATTCCATGGCAGTTTAATTTTTAATAAAACTCGCTAGGAAGACATAATATTGTTACGGGCTTATCTGTTCGATTTATTACACGTGATGGATTATACCACTTTATTACCAAATTAACTCGGCACACTTCAGCTGAACAGTAACTCACTACTTATTGACTAATTGCTAACCCACTAACTACACTGACTTCTAACTGACCGACTCGAGGGAAAGCTGACCGCCTTATATAGTTTTGGCTCCCGGCTTCTAGAACTTTTCGGCAGATAAGGCTTATCGTTTGCCGAAATTTCTGGAACCCTTATCTGCCATTTGTTTCGTTATTGCGGCCGCTTTCCCCTTATCAGATCCTTCTAGAAACTTTTTTTATTTACTAAATTCTACAATTCGATTCTAAATCCTATTTCATCTATTTACATTGCGTTACAATATGTACTGAAAAGGTGTATCCTCATAATCCTCAAATATCTTCTCATGTTGTCGTCCATCAGAAATACGAAGATGTGTTTTGTGTGATAAACTCTAATCTCTCAAAAACTGGATGTTCGCTTTAGAAATAAAACGTACTACAATCGACTCAGCTCTTCATTCTCTATAAAGCTCAAGACTGACCAACAGTGACGTACCTGCTACTATTAGTTATCAATAGTTTAGCTCCAAAACACACATTGGCTCATTTGGATTCAATTGAAAGTAGCCTATAATTGATAATAAAACATGGATTGACCAAGTCTCTCCAGATATTGATAACTGGCGACTTGTATATTTTCTATATTTCCATAGAAGACGTTCGCAAGAACTATTAGTTAAGGTCTCCCTAAAAACAACAATCTTAAGACATACGAGACACTTCGAGGCAGCATACGGTATGTAACCCGATTTGACACTAAGAACTTCTATCTACGAAGACTCTTTTCGATAGAACTCCCAAATGACCAGAGACTTATAAACTGTCCAAATGGTTCCAGATCCTTCTGGGGATTTGCAAAGTAGATTGGAAAGGATTTTACACCTTCGTTAAGAACTTCTATCTGCGAAGACTCTTTTCCATAGAACTTCCAAATGCGCCAGAGGCTTATCAACTGTCCTAATGGTTCCAGGTCCTTCTGGGGATTTGCAAAGTCAATTGGAAAGAATTTTACACCTTCGTTAAGAACTTCTATCTGCGAAGACTCTTTTCGATAGAACTCCCAAATGCGCCAGAGGCTTATCAACTGTCCTAATGGTTCCAGATCCTTCTGGGGATTTGCAAAGTCAATTGGAAAGAATTTTACACCTTCGTTAAGAACTTCTATCTGTGAAGACTCTTTTCGATAGAACTCCCAAATGCGCCAGAGGCTTATCAACTGTCCTAATGGTTCCAGGTCCTTCTGGGGATTCGCAAAGTCGATTGGAAAGAATTTCATACCTTCAAATTTTCCACCTTTACTCGATGAAAATAGTAATATTGCTACTCAACTCCTTTGTCAACTGTTATCATTCTTTATTCTTGGTTAAGACCTAAATGATTAAAGTAAAAACTTTTGTGTGAACGAAAAATGCGCCAGAGGCTCATCAACTGTCCGAATGGTTTTAGGTCCTTCTGGGGATTTGCAAAGTCAATTGGAAAGAATTTTACACCTTCGCTAAGAACTTCTATCTGCGAATACTCTTTTCGATAGAACTCCCAAATGCGCCAGAGGCTTATCAGCTGTCCTAATGGTTCCAGATCCTTCTGGGGATTTGCAAAGTCGATTGGAAAGAATTTTACACCTTCAAATTTTCCACCTTTACTTGATGAAAATAGCAATATTTGCTACTCAACTCTTTTGTCAACTGTTATTATTCTTTATTCTTGGTTAAGACCTAAATGATTAAAGCAAAAACTTTTGTGTGAACGAAAAATGCGCCAGAGGCTTATCAACTGTCCGAATGGTTTCAGGTCCTTCTGGGGATTTGCAAAGTCAATTGGAAAGAATTTGACATCTTCGTTAAGAACTTTTATCTGCGAAGACTCTTTTCGATAGAACTTCCAAATGCGCCAGAGGCTTATCAACTCTCCTAATGGTTCCAGAACCTTCTGGGGATTCGCAAAGTCGATTGGAAAGAATTTTACACCTTCAAATTTTTCACCTTTACTCGATGAAAATAGCAATATTGCTACTCAACTCCTTTGTCAACTGCTATCATTCTTTATTCTTGGTTAAGACCTAAATGATTAAAGTAAAAACTGTTGTGTGAACGAAAAATGCGCCAGAGGCTTATCAACTGTCCGAATGGTTTTAGGTTATTTTGGGGATTTGCAAAGTCGATTGGAAAGAATTTTACATCTTCAAAGTTTCCACCTTTACTCGATGAAAATAGCAATATTGCTACCACCTCCAAGGAAAAGGCTGACATGTTAGCCTTAAGGTTTGCTGAAAATTCCAATCTTGATTCTCAAAACGCAGAACCCCCTATTCTTCCTAAGGTTGGCACTTCGATGCGGCTGAAGTTGTTTTCAGACAACGCACAATCAGGAAGATTCTCTTTGAGCTGGCGACACCTCGAAAGCGTCTGGCCTTGATGGTATTCCCGCTATTGTTTTTAAGAAGTGCGCCCCAGAGTTGACTCCTGTCCTTAGCAAATTGTTCACACTCTCTTACAACAAAGGTGTATACATCTAGAAATCTGCTAGAGTGCAGCCTGTCCCTAAAAAGGGAAAAAGGAATCTGGCTAACAACTATCGCCCTATATCTTTGTTACCTGTTATATCTAAAGTGATGGAAAAAGTTATCAACATCGAGATTCTCAAGTATCTGGAGGAAAATAGAATCATCTCCAACAGGCGATACGGTTTTAGACGACCTTCGTTCCACTGGCGATCTACTGACATATATTACTCATATCTGTAACTCAGCTATGGAAGAACATGGTGAGGCTAGGATTGTGGCATTGGATATCTCAAAGGCTTTCAACAGAGTCTTGCACCGATCTCTTCTCGCCAAATTAACATCTTATGGTCTTCCTCCTGAACTCTGTCATTTGATATCCAATTTTCTCGCTAACAGATCTCTTCAGGTCGTCATCGATGGCATCTCATTCGAGACATTTGCGATTAAGGCGGGGGTGCCTCAGGGGTCTGTTCTGTCTCCTACTTTATTTCTGTTACACATAAACGATCTCTTGGCTTCAACTTCCAATCCTATGTACAGCCTGGCAGATGATAGGACCCTTGTGTTATCAATTTTCTCCGACAAAGGGAACAGCAGTTGCAGACGATTAATCGGTATCTCGAGATTATTCTGAAATGGGGTAAAAACTATTTGGTCGACTTCAACGCTTCAAAAACTCAGGCCGCGGTTTTCTCTAAGAAAATATCAAAGGATAATGCAACAAACATACTAATGGACGAGGTATTTACAATTAACGCGGGGGTGCCTCAAGGGTCTGTTCTGTCTCCTACTCTATTTCTGTTACGCATAAACGATCTCTTAGCTTCAACTTCCAATCCTATATACATCTAAGCAGATGATAGTAACCTTGTGTCATCTTTTTTCTCCGACAAACCATTATCTATCGCTGCTTCAGATCAACTTTGAGAACAGCAGATACAGACGATTAATCGAGATCTCGAGATTATTCCGGAATGGGGTAAGAACAATGTGGTCAACTTCAGTGCTTCAAGCAACTAAAATAAATCACAATCTGGTAAAGCATTGAGTTATCTTTCTAATGGCATGTGTCACTGGATTCTGGATCTAGATTTAGAGTCTGTCGCCTAAAATTCGGAGCAGCATTTAGGTCACCTTTTTTTAGGTCCATTGTCCTCTCTTCGTGATTGAGGTGTCTTTGGTTAATCATTTGATATCCAATTATCTCGCTGACAGATCTCTTCAAGTCGTGGTAGATGGCATTTCATCCGAGACATTTGCGATTAACGCGGGGGTACCTCAGGGGTCTGTTCTGTCTCCTACACTATTTCTGTTACACATTAACGATCTCTTAGCTTCAACTTCCAATCCTATATGCAGCTACGCAGATGATAGTAACCTTGTGTCTTTTTTCTCCGACAAACCATTATCTATCGCTGCTTCAGATCGACCAAGAGAACAGCAGATACAGACGATTAATTGTAATCTCGAGATTATTCTGGAATGGGGTAAGAACAATGTGGTCAACTTCAGCGCTTTAAGCAACTAAAATAAATCATAATCTGATAAAGCATTGAGTTATCTTTCTAATGGCATGTGTCACTGGATTCTGGATCTAGATTTAGAGTCTGTCGCCTAAAATTTGGAGCAGCATTTAGGTCACCTTTTTTTGGGTCCATTGTCCTCTCTTCGTGATTGAGGTGTCTTTGGTTAATCATTTGATATCCAATTTTCTCGCTGACAGATCCCTTCAAGTCGTCGTAGATGGCATTTCATCCGAGACATTTGCGATTAACGCGGGGGTGCCTCAGGGGTCTGTTTTGTCTCCTACACTATTTCTGTTACGCATTAACGATCTCTTAGCTTCAACTTCCAATCCTATATACAGTTACGGAGATGATATTAACCTTGTGTCTTTTTTTCTCCGACAAACCATTATCTATCGCTGCTTCAGATCGACTTTGAGAACAGCAGATACAGACGATTAATCGGAATCTCGAGATTATTCTGGAATGGGGTAAGAACAATGTGGTCAACTTCAGCGCTTCAAGCAACTAAAATAAATCATAATCTGATAAAGCATTGAGTTATCCTTCTAATGGCATGTGTCACTGGATTCTGGATCTAGATTTAGAGTCTGTCGCCTAAAATTTGGAGCAGCATTTACGTCACCTTTTTTTGGGTCCATTGTCCTCTCTTCGTGATTGAGGTGATTTTGGTTAATCATTTGATATCCAATTTTCTCGCTGACAGATCTCTTCAAGTCGTCGTAGATGGCATTTCATCCGAGACATTTGCGATTAATGCGGAGGTGCCTCAGGGGTCTGTTCTGTCTCCTACACTATTTCTGTTACACATTAACGATCTCTTAGCTTCAACTTCCAATCCTATATACGGCTACGCAGATGATAGCAACCTTGTGTCATCGTTTTTCTCCGACAAACCATTATCTATTGTTGCTTCAGATCGACTAAGAGAACAGCAGATACAGACGATTAATCGGGATCTCGAGATTATTCTGGAACAATTTGGTCGACTTCAGCGCTTCAAAAACTCAGGCCGCGGTTTTCTTTAAGAAAACATCAAAAGATAATGCAACAAACATGCTAATGGATGGTAAAATCCTTCAGATGGGATCTAATCTATCTATCCTAAGAGTGAATGAGGGCACTAACTTCTCTTAGGATGATCATGTACGCGCCATTGCCAAATCCCCCTCTCAGAAGCTAGGCTTTCTTTTTAGAGCTAAAAAGTACTTCACATCTCATCAGCTATTAACACAACGCTCAAGTTAGGCCAACACTAGCCAATGTCATGTTTGGAGATCAGCCCCAAAATTAGCTCTTTTGGATTCAATTCAAAGAAGAGCAATTCGCCTAATTGATGACGAAAGTCTGACCCATTCTCTCGAAACATTAGAGCACAGGCGTATGGTTGGTGACTTGTCTCTTTTCTACAAGTACTATCATGGAAGATGCTCGCAGGAACTAATAGGATTGATCCCCCCAAGGGCAAGATTCTTGATGCATACAAGACAGTGTCGGAGACAGCAAATTCCTGTGGGGTCCAGCTTGACACAGTGAGGACTTCTGTCTGCGGAGACCCTTTTTTCTATAGAACTTCCAAGTTGTGGAACTTGTTACCAAAAGGAATTTTTCTCAAAAATTACAATTTATCCTTGTTTAAGACGGCGCTTCATCGTCATCTATCCTTGTTTCCGCATCCAAATCGCAGTGCTTTGGAAGCATAATGGGATTACCCTTTGTGAGTGGATTAAGCTTTAAAAACAAAGATATTAAACAATTGGTGGCTCATCATATTAACTACTTCGAGCTAGATTCTTCCCTTCTAGAGAAATTGTATTTTCTCTATTTCTACTACTTCAAATTTCAAATTCCCTAGACCCAGAGTGGCTGCTTTTGAAAACATGAACGCATCTTAGAAGCACAACTATGATCTTTGTTATCTTTCGGTGATTTTTTGTTCTCTAAAACATCACCGTACATTTCAGTAAAGCTCTGCCTCTTTAGCGTAGTCATAGTAAGATGATTTCAAAGTTGTCCTTTGTTAGTTCAACTGGTTTTTCGAACGTTCTGCTTCTTATAGCTTCTCCCATAAATGAAATCAAGTAATGTGGACAGTTGGAGACAGCAAATTCCTGTACGGTTCAGCTTGACACAGTGAGGATTTCTGCGGAGACTGTTTTATCTATAGAACTTCCAAGTTATGGAACTTGTTACCGGAAGGAATTTTTCCCAAAAATTACAACCTATCCTTGTTTAAGAAGGCGGTTCATCGCAATCTAACCTTGTTTCCGCATCGCAGTGCTTTGATAGCATAATGGGGTTATCCTTTGCGAGTGGATTAAACTAGAAAAAAAAGTTACTACATCTCCTCCTAGAATTGCTCCTCCAATCGCTTTGTATATGGGGAAACCCCTGGACCATATCTGCATGCTTGATTTAGATGAACCAACTTTTTCTAATTGTCCCCATTATCTTCTTAATAATGTGTCATCGTTGCTTATTAGATTGAAGTAGAAAACAACAGGATTGGGAGGATGAATGGAATAGTATCCTTTGTGATGGTGAGCCTCGATTATGTTTGACAAACTAGAACGTGTCAGAAGGCACTGTAGAAAAACATTATACTCTCTGAGAGCTGCAATCTGGCAGCCTCTTTGTGGCGAAAGCATGATGAGGTTACCCTTTGCGAGAGGATTAAACTTTAAAAAAAAGTCTAAAACTTATTACCAGGCGGAGTTTACCCCCATAATTACAATTTATCTCTATTTAAAATGGTATTTCTTCGCCATCTATCTTCATTTTCGTCTCATATTGTCAGTATTTGAAGAACGAAATTCTCTCGAGTGGATTGTCACTTAAAAAATCTCTAGAGACTAACAAACTTAAGAAAAATACTTTAATAATCAACCGTCTTATTTAAAAGAACAAGAAGAAGCGATTGGAGAGTTTTAGATCTTTCTATCGAAGAAGTTAATACCTTACAACCCAAATCCTTTCGAAACGATTGAAATAGGTATGTTATCGCTTCAGCGCACCAATAAAAATTAAAAATTTTTCCGCAAGTACAAATTTTTAATAAATGTATTGCAAAACTCCCATAACTTTTCTCTTTGTTTGGCAAGGCATATTTTTTTATTATTGATATATGTAGAGACGAAATTGTAGAAAAAATTGTATATTTCTCCCAAAGACATCATTTTTAATGTTCAATAATAGCAAGCTTGGAGAATTTTACGACGAAGCATTGATTTTTCGTGAATCAAAAGTTTCAATTTTTGTTACATTTAATTTCTAACTTTTTCATCCTTGGAGCTAAAATTGTTTTAATAGCAAATGTGGACTTATCTATTACTATCTATCTATCTATCTATCACTACTACCAATAATAGCAAATTAAGAGAATTTTACGACGAAGCACTGATTTTTTTGTACAAAGAATTCTCAAGCTGTGGCATCCGTCCTTCCCACCGTCTCAATAATGAGAAGAAACAATTGTGTTTCATGGACACCCTGTGTTGTGTTCGCGGGTTGTTGTTCCTAACACTAAATTGGCGTTTCAACAGGTGCCGGAAAGGATCCGTGCTATGAATGCGAGCGTGAAGTTGCTGCTCATTGTGAGGGAGCCGGTGACAAGAGCCATTTCCGACTACACCCAATTGCGGGCGAACGCCGCCACCGCTTCGCCCGCATTGCCTACGCCCTCGCCTAAGTCCTTCGAACAAATGGCGCTCTACCCCAACGGAACCATCAACGAAGCCTACAGGCCATTGTCCATCTCGGTTTACCACAATTACTTGCACAGGTAGGAACATTAACAATTTTAGTGTCTTAAAAGACAAATTGGGGCAAATACGAAGTATACTGTATAAAACTTGAACAAAACTCTAATTAACCACCATGAACGAAAAAGAAACATTAAGCAGTTATGACAATTTGTACTTTTAGATGGCTGGAAGTGTTCCCCAGAGAGCAAATCCTTATCGTTAACGGAGACCTTCTCATAGAGGACCCCGTACCGCAGCTGCAGAGAATCGAACGCTTCTTGGGTTTGGAGTCTAGAATAGGTACGCACAACTTCTACTTTAACGAAACCAAAGGATTCTACTGCTTGAGAAACGAAACATCGGACCGATGCCTCAAAGAAACTAAAGGTCGAAGACACCCCAGAGTAAATCCAGCCGTCGTATCCAAACTAAGAAAATATTTCGGTGAACATAACCAAAAATTCTACGAGTTAGTAAACGAAGACTTCGGTTGGCCCGAAGAGTAATTAGTCCAAACGAAATCAATTTGGGCACTCGGATTTTCGCCCAGAAACCAAAAAAAGACAAAAATTTTATAGCGTTCAAACTAGTACACCTGAAGATTCTAAATCTAGATTAAAGAAATCACTAACGATTAATATCTCATTTGACGCTTTTAGTTCACACTAATAGTCGAGTTGACGCTTCAAACGTTATAAAATTTCTCACGTTTCAGCCTCAAGAAGAATATTTTAGTAAAATTCTCTCACATTAAAAGTTTTAAGCGGGCATCTTCTAAAATGTGTTTAAAACGCGGAAACCACCTCGCTTGAATACTAAAATAGGTTCGATTTTCGCGAAAAAGGTCTCCCACTTGCGAAGTCGAGTGGTCCATAAAACCGAGGTTTTGCTCAACTCGTAGAAATGAATGCTCAAGCTTCAAAATCTTGCCGCAGACGATATTAAACCCTTGTACCGGCGTCTAATTATGCAGAAAGCCGTTTAAAAGTTAAGATATCTTCAGCGCCGCCTCGCCGTAATGGCTCTCTATCGCTTGTTTTACATACCACTTGGAAATTATGTTACAAACACGCAATTACATTCAATGAAGGGTTGAACTCTAATGAGCTATTTAGCGGATATTCTCGGTCGACATTTGCTTCAGTTTTGCATAAAAATGTGTCCTTTGAAATAGAAAAGAAGTATGTTAATTTAATGCTTAGTTCTTATTTTGGAATTGCCCCTCCATTATATTAAATTTGTATTCGTCATCAAAATTCGATTCAATTTAGTGTAAAAATCCCCTACGTTCAACAGTTATATTGGTTCTTAGTTTCTCCAACTTATTTTTGAAATGTTTATGTTTTATTCCAAACTGGAGTTTACGTTATGTCACGTTGATCGAATTTAATAAAAAAGTGCGCCATTTTATGATACAATGTTAATTTTGCGCTTACTTTTCGAGTTTATTCTGATTTTTAGAAATTTCGACACAGATTTTCTTGAAAACCATAAGTTGTCATAAAAAGTCGAAGTTTTGGGGTCGAAAATTCGAAAAAGAACCAAGATTTTGAGGTTATCAATATTATAAGGTGATACAAATAAATTTGGCACAATTTGGCACTTACATTTAACTCTTTTCTCTCTTTTACTTTCCTTGCATATGAGTTTGTTTCTTGCTCTTGTCGTAAGCCAGAGCATGCAAATTTTTCAATAATGTAGACAAATTAATTATCTTAGGAAAATTTCAAACTTTAATTTTTTGGATGATAATATAATTAGGAACAATTTCATTCTGAGTACACTTTGGAACAATGTATTTAAATATACCAGCTCAAACATGTAATAATTTGGTTACCGAATAACCCACTTCATTTATTAAAATATCATTTTTTTAGAGTTTTGTGATTTAATATAAATAGTTTTTCTATTTTTTTTTAAATATTTCCAAACTGGATCGAAGAAATGTTAAATAAATTGAAAAAAAACATAATATTTCCTGTCAATAAGGGTCTACCATGAAGAATAGTTTTTCTATATATTTAAAACGTCTCCTGCGGCTTTGACATTGTTCAATATGTCATACTCGACAGCCAAGGTTTTGAAGCTTCGCATGATAAACTTAGATATTGTTCGAAACATATCGTTGAAACCAAACATATCATTTACACCTAAAAATATTTAGATTTATTATATTTATTATGTATATGCGATATATATTTAGGATCTGAGTCTGTTTTAACGATCACATTGATCAGTGCCTTAATTATTTTATAAATTTCGTATTCCACATTGGAGTTTGTTATTACTATCGTCCGTTCTGTTTTGTATCGGCCTCTTATAAACACCGGGGGATGACAGATATCGAAAGAAAAATTACAAGGCGGAAAAGCCTACAATTTCCAATTTACTAAACGCCGAAATGAAAGTTGGTAAATACGTTCGACGTTCAATTGACAAATTACCGGATATTTAGGCTTTAGAATTGGAAATGTTCCGAAGCAAATTAATCGATATGAGTGTGTCGAAGGTAACTCAAGTTGTTTCCATGCCGAACGATTGGTTTCCCAAAACGAATTTAAACAAACTGCTTTTGTACCTAAGTCGCCGATACATAATGGAATAGTAAACACGATGTATAAAATATTTATTAGGTTACAGGATATTTTAAAACTCCCACGTATCAAGCAATAGATTCTAATTGGCTTGTTTGCAGAAATGTGCCCCATTTAAACCATGAAGCTACCATTAAACTAAGTGATGTCAATTTGAATAAATTGAACTATTTAAACAATAGGAATCACTGTTTTTGTTATATTTGAACGCCTACACAAATTTTGAGCAACTTTAGATCATTCTTAATTACAATGATTCCAATTAAATAGGAAAAACAATTTTTTTTGGGTAACACATTTCTGCATTCTCTCACATTTAAGGTAGTTCACCAGAAGTAAACGGAACTAAAAATTTAGAACGTTATACCTTTGCTGCGCAAAATGTAAGCGCCAGATTGTCGGCACTGTTCAATTTTCAGCATACACTGTGTGGTACAATAATATAAAACTTAAAGTCACTTTACAGTAGATTTTCCGAACGAGCAACTCTGGGCTATGCGACACATATCAGACAAATCAAGTGCTTTGTGGATCTTCGTGACCCAAGAGTCGACTGGTAAAGCTACTATGATTCCACTACTTCAAGATATTTCCCTAACACGCGGAATGAAGCATCGTAATTCCGCGAGATGTGTAAATTTAAGTTTTTTTCAATTTATTTAACATTTCTTCGGCCCAGTTTGGAAATATTTAAATTTTTATGGAAATGTTAAATAAATTGAAAAAAACATAATATTTCCGGTAAATAAGGGTCTGCCATGAAGAATGAGTGTAAATTTAAATTGCGAAAACGCAAAAACGGTACCGCCCACAATCAGTAATATCTTACTATTTCATTCCTAATATTGCCCTACATAACACATTATTTTTTTATCAAATCTATAGAAAGGCTTGGGCCAGGGGTCGGCGAGCCGCATGCGGCCCTTTAAAAGACAATAACGACTCTTTAAATTCCCCTAAAAATAAATAAATAAAAGCTAGAGTGGACAGAAACGTAGAAATGAATACTCATTAAACAAGTCACCTACTGAAGTCGAAATTTCCAAAAATATTTTTCTAGAAATTTTCACATTTTACTTAAATTTACACAAAAAAATTATAATTTCAAGAAGTATTTTTTTGAAATTTTTGATTGACTTTTATTAACATTTTGAAAAAACACATGAATTTTGAAATTTCTAGAGAAAGACCAATTTGGAAAGTCGAAATTTTAAAAAATTGTTTTTCCCATGATTTTACCTTTTTATTTGTAAATTTTCTATAGCCTTGCAATTTCATAACAAAAGGTGAATTATTTTTGTGAAAAAAATCTAAATTTACAAAAACAGCAAATATCAAAGTTCGAATTAAAAACTGAAATGTCCAGAAAAAGCTGAATTTTGAGAAAAAGGAAGAGATTTGGAAAAAATTGAGAAAAAAAAGACACTTCGAAAAAATTGAGAAAAAGAAAGAGGCTTCGAAAAATTGAGAAAAAAAAGAGACTTCGAAAAAATTGAGAAAAAGAAAGAGACTTCGAAATAATTGAGAAAAAGAAAGAGATTTCGAAAAAATTGAAAAAAAGGGGAGATTTCAAAAAAATTGAGAAAAAGGAGAAAATTTCGAAAAAAAGAATTCATCTTAAGTTCTCAAAAAAAGCTAAAATTTTATAAAAAAAGGTGAATTACTTTTGTGAAAAAAATCTAAATTTACAGAAACGGCAAATATCAAAATTCGAAATGAAACCTGAAATGTCAAGAAAAAGCTGAATTTTGAGAAAAGGAAGAAATTTGGAAAAAAATTGCGAAAAAGAAACAAACTTCGAAAAAATTGAGAAAAAGAGACTCCGAAAAATTGAGAAAAAGAAACAGACTTCGAAAAAATTAAGAAAAAGAGACTTCGAAAAATTGAGAAAAAGAAAGAGACTTCGAAAAGATTGAGAAAAAGAAAGAGATTTCGAAAAAATTGAAAAAAAGGGGAGATTTCTAAAAAATTGAGAAAAAGGAAAAATTTTCGAAAAAGATGAATTTATCAAAAATTCTCAAAAAGATTTTAAATTTAAAAAAAAAGGTAATTATTTTTGTGAAAAGAAATCTAAATTTACAGAAACAGCAAATATCAAAGTTCGAAATAAAAACTGAAATGTCAAGAAAAAGCTGAATTTTGAGAAAAAGGAAGAGATTTGGAAAAAATTGAGAAAAAGAAAGAGACTTCGAAAAAACTGAGAAAAAGAGACTTTGATAAATTGAAAAAAAGGGGAGATTTCGAAAAAATTGAGATAAAGGAGAAAATTTCGAAAAAGATGAATTTATCAAAAGTTCTGAAAAAAGCTAAAATTTTAGAAAAAAATGTGAATTACTTTTGTGAAAAAAAATTTAAATTTACAGAAACAGCAAATATCAAAGTTCGAAATAAAAACTGAAATGTCAAGAAAAAGCTGAATTTTGAAAGAAAAGAAAGAGATTTGGAAAAAATGAAGAAAAAAAAAGAAACTTCGAAAAAAATTGAGAAAAAGAGATTTTAAAAAATTAAGAAAAAGAAAGATACTTCAAAAAAATTGAGAAAAAGAAAGAGATTTCGAAAAAATTGAGAAAAAGGGGGAGATTTCGAAAAAATTGAGAAAAAGAAGAAAATTTCGAAAAAGATGAATTTATCAAAAGTCCTCAAAAGAAGCTAAAATTTTAGGAAAAAAGGTAAATTACTTTTGTGAAAAAAAATCTAAATTTGCAGAAACAGCAAATATCAAAGTTCGAAATAAAATCTGAAATGTCAAGAAAAAGCTGAATTTTAAGAAAAAAGAAGAGATTTAGAAAAAATAGAGAAAAAAAGAAATTTCGAAAAAAATTGAGAAAAAGAGACTTCAAAAAATTAAGAAAAAAAAGAGACTTTTTAAAAAAATTGGGAAAAAGAAAGAGATTTCGAAAAAATTGAGAAAAAGGTGGAGATTTCGAAAAAATTGAGAAAAAGAAGAAAAATTCGAAAAAGATGAATTTATCAAAAGTCCTCAAAAGAAGCAAAATTTTAGGAAAAAGGTGAATTACTTTTGTGAAAAAAAATCTAAATTTGCAGAAACAGCAAATATCAAAGTTCGAAATAAAAACTGAAATGTCAAGAAAAAGCTGAATTTTGAGAAAAAAGAAGAGCTTTAGAAAAAATAGAGAAAAAAAGAAATTTCGAAAAAAATTGAGAAAAAGAGACTTTTTTAAAAAATTGAGAAAAAGAAAGAGATTTCGAAGAAATTGAGAAAAAGGGGAAGATTTCGAAAAATTTGGGAAAAACAAGAGAATTTCAAAAAGATGAATTTATCAAAAGTTCTCAAAAAAAGCTAAAAGTTTAGAAAAAAGGTGAATTACTTTTGTGAAAAAAAAAATCTAAATTTACAGAAACAGCAAATATCAAAGTTCGAAATAAAAACTGAAATGTCAAGAAAAAGCTGAATTTTGAGAAAAAGGAAAGAATTGGAAAACATTGAGAAAAAGAAAGAGACTCCGAAAAAATTGAGAAAAAGAAAGAGGTTTCGAAAAATTGAGAAAAAGAAAGAGACTTCGAACAAATTGAGAAAAAGGAAGAGACTTCAAAATAATTGAGAAAAAGAGACTTCAAAAAATTGAGATAAAGAGACTTCGAAAAAATTGAGAAAAAAAAGAGATTTGAAAAAATTGAGAAAAAGGGGGAGATTTCGAAAAAATTGAGAAAAAGGAGAGAATTTCGAAAAAGATGAATTTATCAAAAGTTCTCAAAAAAAGCTAAACTTTTAGAAAATAAAGTGAATTTATTTTGTGAAAAAAAAATCTAAATTTGCAGAAACAGCAAATATCAAAGTTCAAAATAAAAACTGAAATGTCAAGAAAAAGCTGAATTTTGAGAAAAAGGAAGAGATTTGGGAAAAATTGAGAAAAAGAAAAAGATTTCGAAAAAATTGTGAAAAAGAGACTTCGAAAAATTGAGAAAAGGACTTCGAAAAAATTGAGATAAGGAAAGAGATTTCGAAAAAATTGGGAAAAAGGGGTAGATTTCGAAAAAATTGAGATAAAGGAGAGAATTTCGTAAAAGATGAATTTATCAAAAGTTCTCAAAAAAAGCTAAAATTTTAGAAAATATAGTGAATTCATTTTGTGAAAAAAAAATCTAAATTTACAGAAACAGCAAATATCAAAGTTCAAAATAAAAACTGAAATGTCAAGGAAAAGCTGAATTTTGAGAAAAAGGAAGAGATTTGGGAAAAATTGAGAAAAAGAAAAAGATTTCGAAAAAATTGTGAAAAAGAGACTTCGAAAAATTGAGAAAAGGACTTCAAAAAAATTGAGATAAAGAAAGAGATTTCGAAAAAATTGGGCAAAAGGGGTAGATTTCGAAAAAATTGAGAAAAAGGAGAGAATTTTGAAAAAGATGAATTTATCAAAAGTTCTCAAAAAGAGCTAAAATTTTAGATAAAAAAGTGAATTTATTTTGTGAAAAAAAAATCTAAATTTACAGAAACAGCTAATATCAAAGTTTAAAATAAAAACTGAAATGTCAAGAAAAAGCTGAATTTTGAGAAAAAGGAAGAGATTTGGAAAAAATTGAGAAAAAGAATGAAACTTCGAAAAAATTGAAAAAAAGCGACTTTGAAAAATTGAGAAAAAGAAAGAGACTTCGAAAAAATTGAGAAAAAGAAAGGGATTCCAAAAAAATTGAAAAAAAGGGAGATTTCGAAAAAATTGAGAAAAGGAGAAAATTTCGAAAAAAAGAATTTATCAAAAGTTCTCAAAAAAAAGCTAAAATTTTAGAAATAAAGGTGAATTACTTTTGTGAAAAAAAAATCTAAATTTACAGAAACAACAACTATCAAAGTTCGAAATAAAAATTGAAATGTCAAGAAAAAGCTGAATTTTGAGAAAAAGGAAGAGATTTCGAAAAAATTGAGAAAAAGAAAGAGACTTCAAAAAAATTGAGAAAAAAAAGTCTTCGAAAAAATTAAGGAAAAGAAATAGACTTCAAAAAAATTGAGAAAAAGAAAGAGATTTCGAAAAAATTGTGAAAAGGGAGAACATTTAGAAAAAGATGAATTTATCAAAATTCCCAAAAAAGCTAAAATTTTATAAAAAAACGTCGGATTTTGACAACAGATTGAAACCCAGAACAAATTGAAAACCTGAAATTTTCAGACAAATTTGAATTATTTCAAAGGCTGTAAAATATCAAAAAGAGAAATTGTAAAAATGAACTGAAAGCTTAAAAAAAATTGTCGAACTTTAAAAAAAAGTCGAAGTTTCTCAATAAAGAAGAACAAATTTTGGTGGAAGGGACTGGTCCTTGGTTATCTTCAAAAATTGAAATACAGAACTTGTCCCCTGAAACCAAGAAATATTAAAAAACGCAACAAAGGTTGCTCTAACGTGTTCCGTCAGCCAAGCTGTCATTTTTAGAGAGAAACTGGCTTCAGGTTTCTCTTTGAAGATGACAGCTTGGCTGTCGAAACGCGTTAGAGCAACCTTAGTTGTGTTTTTTAATTTTTCTTGGTTTCAGGGGACACGTTCTGTATTTCAAAGAGGAACAAAGTCAAATTTAAGAAAAAATTCCAAGAAAAAAGACAAAATTTTAAGCAAAGCTCGTCGACAAAAAATTTGTAATTTTCTAGAGAGATTTAAATTTTGAGAAGAAATTTTGAGAACAAGGCGATTTAAAAAAAATCCAAATTTTCTGATAAATTCGAATTTTGAGAAAATTGGTAAAATAATTTCGAAAGAAACGAAAATGTCGATAAAGCTTCCAGTTTCGAGAAAAGTATTGAATTTTAAAAGAAGGTCAAAATTTCCCAGTGACAGTCAAATTTTATCAAATTTTGAAATTTGAAAATAGATGAATTTGGTTCAAAATAAAAGCTGAAATTTCCAGAAAATACCGAATTTTGAAAAAAAGAGATTTCGAAAAAAATGATTTTGTTAAAAGTTTTTAAATTTAAAAAAAAACATCGAATTTTCACGATATATTGAAACCCAGAATAAATTGAAAACCTGAAAATTTTAGACAAAAATAAATTTTGTGAAAAATTGTAAAATTTCGAAAAGAGCAGTTGCTAAAAATTGAAAGATTAAAAAAATCGTCGAACCTTTAAAAAGCCAAAGTTTTTCAGAGCAAAGGAAAAATAATTTGCATTTTTCCAGAGAAAGTTAGATTTTGTGAATAAATTTGAAATTTCGAGAACAAGACGAATTAAAAAAATTCCAAATGTTCAAACAAATTCAAAATTTGATAGAATTGGTAAAATAATTTTGAAAGAAAAGACAATGCTGATACAACTTTCAGTTTCGAGAAAAGTACTGAATTTTAAAAGAAGGTCAAAATTTCCCAGAGAAAGTCGAATGTTAAGAAAAAAATCAAATTTGGAGATTTGAAAATAGATGAATTTCCTTCTAAATAAAAGTTTAAATTTCCAGAAAATACCGACTTTGAAAAAAAGAGATTTCGAGAAAAATGAATTTGTCAAAAGTTTTCAAAAAAGATAAAATTTTTAAAAAATCGTCGAATTTTGACGATAGATTGAAACCCAGAACAAATTTAAAACCTGAAATTTTTAGACAAAGTTAAATTTTCTGAAAAATTGTAAAATTTCGAAAAGAGCTGTTGTAAAAAATTGAATAATTAGAAAAAATCGTCGGACTTTTAAAAAGTTGAAGTTTTTCAGAGCAGAAGAAAAATAATTAGCATTTTTCCAGAGAAAGTTAAATTTTGAGAATAAATTTGACATTTCGAGAACAAGACGAATTAAAAAAACTCCAAATGTTCAAGGAAATTCGAAATTTGATAGAATTGGTAAAATAATTTTGAAAGAAAAGACAACTTTCAGTTTCGAGAAAAGTACTGAATTTTAAAAAAAGGTCAAAATTTCCCAGAGAAAGTCGAATGTTAAGAAAAAAATCAAATTTGGAGATTTGAAAGTAGATGAATTTCGTTCGAAATAAAAGTTGAAATTTCCAGACCATGCCGAATTAAAAAAAAAGCGATTTCGAAAAAAATGAATTTGTCAAAAGTTTTCAAAAAAAGATAAAATTTAAAAAAAATCGTCGAATTTTGACGATATATTGAAACCCAGAACAAATTGAAAACCTGAAATTTTTGGACAGAGATTAAAATTTTATGAAAAATTGTCAAATTTTGAAAAGAGCAGTTGTAAAAAATTGAAAGATTAGAAAAAATCGCCGGACTTTTAAAAAGTCGGGGTTTTTCAGAGCAGAAAAAAAAATAATTTTCATTTTTCCACAAAGTTAAATTTTGAGAATAAATTTGAAATTTCGAGAACAAGACGATTTAAAACAAAACTCCAAATGTTCAGATAAATTTAAAATTTGATGGAATTGGTAAAATAATTTCGAAAAAAAAGACAATGTTGATACAACTTTCAGTTTCGAAAAAAGTGCTGAATTTTAAAAGAAGGTCAAAATTTCCCAGAGAAACTCAAATTTTAAGAAAAAAAATGAAATTTTAATATTCATTCATACTTTTGAAAATTCACGAGTTCGTCCAAAAAAATCGCAGCTTGCAAAAATAATAAAAAATCGAATTTTAAAAGTCGAAATTTCAAAAAAAAAACGAATTTTGCGAACCAAATTCAAATTTGCAGAAAATACATAAAAGTTTTAATGTTTTGTCAAATCAGTACTTGGGCAAAATGGCTTAATTTGGAAAAAGGAGGAATTTTGATAAGAATATAGAAATTTCGAGAAAAACGTTGAAGTGTTGCAGGTCAAACTTTCCCAGAGAAAGTAAAATTTTGAGATTAAGTCAAACATTTTGTTTAACTTATAAACATTTTGAAAATATGTAGATAAATTTGGCCAAAAAAATCGCAGTTTGCAAAAACAATAAAATATCGAACTTGAAAAGTCGAAATTTCGAGAAAAAAAGACCGAATTTTGCGAACCAAGTCCAAATTTTTAGAAAATAAATAAAAGTTTAAATGTTTAGTAAAAGTCAAGTTTGGGGAAAATGTCGTAATTTGAAGGACAAATTTTAAAAAGTATGTAAAAAGCTCTACAAAAAAGGCGACAATTTAGAACAAAGTCGAAAAAATGTAATTTGAGAAAAGAGTGAAATTTGAGAATAGATCTAAATTTCGGAAAAAGGAAACTTTGACAATAAGGTCGACATATTCAAAAACTATTTACCATCTCAAATTACTTCAAATTTTTACTTTTTTTAATAAAAAAATCGACAAAAGATGAACTTTTGAGAATTAAGTCGAATTCTCCAGCGAGTCGAATTAGAAAAAAGTAAACATTTTTACAAATTGTCGAGTTTTGAGAAGAAAGAAAGATTTGACGTAAAAGTCTAATTTTAGAAACAAAATTCGTCCAAAAAAAACGCAGCTTGCAGAAATAATTAAAAGTCAAATTTTAAAAGTCGAAATTTAAAAAAAAAACGAATATTACGAACCAAGTCCAAATTTGTAGAAAATACATAAAAGTTCAAATGTTTTGTCAAGTCAATATTTGGGCAAAATGGTTCAATTTGGAAAAATAACGAATTTTGATAAGAATATAGAAATTTCGAGAAAAACGTTGAAGTGTTGGAGGTCAAAATTTCCCAGATAAAGTTAAATTTTGAGATTCAATTAAACATTTTGTTTGACTCATAAACATTTTGAAACTATGTAGATAAATTTGGTCAAAAAAGTCGCAGTTTGCAAAAACAATAAAAAACTTGAAAAGTCGAAATTTCGAAAAAAAAAAACCGAATTTTGCGAACCAAGTCCAAATTTGTAGAAAATAAATAAAAGTTTAAACGTTTTGTAAAAGTCAAGTTTGGGGAAAATGAAATTTGGTAAAAGCAGGAATTTTAAAAAGTATGTAGAAAGTTCTACAAAAAGGCGGCAATTTAGAACAAAGTCGAAAAATGTAATTTTGGAAAAAAGTGAAATTTGAGAATACATCTAAATTCCGAAAAAAGAAAACTCTGAAAATAAGGTAGACATCTTCAAAAACTAAACTTAACGTCTTCAATTTCTTCAAATTTTTACTTTTTTTTATCAAAAAATTGACAAAAGATGAATTTTTGAGAAATGGGTCGAATCTACCAGTGAGTCGAATTAGAAAAAAGTAAATATTTATACAAATTGTCGAGTTTTGATAAGAAAGGAAGATTTGGGGTAAAAGTCTAATTTTAGGAACAAAATAGATATTAAAAAAGAAGACCAATATAGAGAAGAGTTATAAAAGTCGAAATTGCGAAAAAAATAGGCAAATTTTGAAGTAAAGGTCTAAATTTTAAGCAATAAAAGGTCTCTTGGGCTAAATATATTTTCGTTTGACTACATGAGTCAGCCTCTGTCCAATATTTTGTCTGATTTATGTGATTTAATTTTGAAATAAAATGTAAAAATCAGAAATAAAAATCAGTGGTTCTTTGAAATCCACGAAATCGATTTTTTATTGCGGCTGGCTCTTTCGGTTTAAAAGTTTGCGGACCCCTGGCTTGGGCGCAATAAATTAAACATTCTTTCTTCTTTTGACAAATGACCAATTTAATGTTCTGTAATTAAACGGTTAAACGTGCTCAAAATTGTAAATGTGTACAACCGAAACCAAAGACTAGTTTCGGCCTTCCTTGGCCTCATCAGCATGGTACGGTGGTTGTATACACTTCCAATTTAAAGCCGTTAGTCAGTCGTTTCTTTCTATCTTCTTAAAAATTTTTCTTCTTAAAAATCTTTCTTCTTAAAAATCTTAAGTTTAACATTGAATATCTGACTTCGGTACTGGTCCAGATGTATGGATAACACGGTTAGTAAGATCTGACAACTTTAAGAAAAGTTTTAGAGAAGCAATTGACCGGTGAACTACCTTAAAACACCACAAAAAAAAAGCACGCCAGTAAAAGTTTCAATTTATCGAGATTTTTAGAAACCATCTCAAACATATCGCATGAGCAACCGAAACATATCACATAAGTAACCGAAACATATCACATAAGTAACCGAAACATATCAAAACGTGATTTAATATAATGTAAATATAGTCGAATATTGTTATTTCCATTATTTATTTTCTAGCGTAGTTCCTTCAATTCTATCTGTAAATCTATTGCTAGTGTTGCTAATTATTTAACGCATTGATGTCATGATATCCTACCGCAACAATTTTACGAAAAAAAAATAGCATCTATTCATCTTAAGATGAACTTAGAGTTAGGCAAATTTTGGTTAACTTTGCATAACCAAAATTTACCCAAATTTTTGAAATATGTACTTTGAAAATTTGTAAATTTTGACTAGTCTAAAGAAATACGACATGGAATCTCAGCTGTACATTTACTATGGATACTAGTTACATTTCTTCCATTTTATGGATGATGTACTCTACATGGCAAATCTATTTTTATACAGAAGCACCAATTTAGTTTAGTTTGTATTTCAGAGAAGAGTCAACACGCATTATCCAATAAGCTTACAGGGTGTCCCAAATATGTGGGTCATCGTACCATTAGGCAGTATATCATCCATAAGTTTCGTTACATGTATCTAAGATTTTACGTAGCTGTCTATATTCCATATTTCTCATCTTCTAGTCTGTCACTTTTGGATGTCGTAGTAGTATTAGTACATTGTTATTTTTCAATGGTGTTTTATCGAGCCATAGAATATTTTTATGCGGGTAGAGAACCAAAGAGTTTAGTTAGGACCCAATATTACCTGATTTTTATATTTTTCACTTTGCAAAGGGGGCTTATGCAGCAGATAATGATTATTAATAAGTAATGACAGGGTACCCTAAAAATTTTTGAACGTTCACATAATTTCCCCTCTCTAGCAAGCATTTTCTTGTTATCTGCTGTTCGAGCTTACTCTGCACTGTACATGAATGTCTAGTTGAATTTATACTTTAATCTAGTTGAATTTATACTTTAATCTAGTTGAATTTATACTTTAATCTAGTTGAATTTATACCTTTATCTAGTTAAATTATTACTTTTGAGCATACTTTAAGATCAAAATATTACGCAAGATGTTTATTATTTATCTATCTTTGCTTATAACTAGTAAATTGTTAAAAGTTTTACATTTTTTAATGTACTAGATATATCACTGTTAAAGTAAGCACCAAGAAAAATGGAAAATTAGTGAAATATTTGAAATTTGTTTTTTATACAATTGAAATTTAATAGTAAATTTTATAATGTAAGCGAATTTGCATACGCGTTTAAAGTTATTTAAAATTAACGTATATTCGATGCAATAATCCAAAGTTTTAAATGTGTATGTGATATTTTTTTTAATTATTTCTACTATTATCCATGTATTTGTGGGTAAACAATAAATGTGATAAAGTATATTGTTGTTTTTTTGGAAACGACGCAAAATATTCTCTATACAGGTGGTCGTCCATGGCGCCCAAGAGATTATCAAATCGTGGAAAAAATTCCAGTTTTTTTGGCATTTATTCATAAAAGAGCAAACCGAAACGATGATGATGCTCGTGGTGTGCAATATTTATTTTTTTAGGCATATTATTATCGTTGGTGCCATTACAGCATGATACAACACTAACGTAAGATTATATTTACTTTTCTTTTGAAAAAATACCCAAAAATGAAAAAGTTATCTTTTTACCTTCGATGCCCATTCATCAGACCGTCATTTACTTAAATTAACTTAACTACCATTCAAATTAGACAATACCTCAACATATTACATTTACAGTTTGAAGTCAGACCAGAGGTAAGGTAGGAAGTTGAGACCAGTTGTTCAGTAATGTTAAAAAAATATGTATGAGTTAGCTTAGTTTAGGTTGGTTTGGGTTAGGTTAGGTTGGTTTAACTTGAGTTAGGTTGGATTAGGTTAGGATAGGAAGGGTTCGGTTGGGTTGGGTTCAGTTGAGTTCAGTTCAGTTGGGTTCGGTTGGGTTGTGTTGGTTTGGATTAGGTTAGGTTACTTTAAATAAGGTTACATTAGGTTAGGTTAGGTTAGGTTAGGTTAGGTTAGGTTAGGTTAGGTTAGGTTAGGTTAGGTTAAGTTAAGTTAAGTTAAGTTAAGTTAGGAAGGGTTAGGTTGGGTTGGGTTCAGCTGAGTTGAGTTGAGTTGAGTTGGGTTCAGTTGGGTTGTGTTGGTTTGGATTAGGTTAGGTTACTTTAAATAAGGTTACATTAGGTTGGGTTAGGTTAGGTTAGTTTAGGTCAGGTTAGGTTAGGTTAGGTTAGGTTAGGTTAGGTTAGGTTAGGTTAGGTTAGGTTAAGTTAAGTTAAGTTAAGTTAGGAAGGGTTCGGTTGGGTTGGGTTGGGTTCAGTTGAGTTGAGTTGAGTTGGGTTCGGTTGGGTTGTGTTGGTTTGGATTAGGTTAGGTTACTTTAAATAAGGTTACATTAGGTTGGGTTAAGTTAGGTTAGGTTAGGTTAGGTTAGGTTAGGTTAGGCTAGGTTAGGTTAGGTTAGGTTAGGTTAGGTTAGGTTAGGTTAGGTTAGGTTAGGTTAGGTTAGGTTAGGTTAGGTTAGGTTGGGTGTGCTCGGGTCAGGTTGGGTTAGGTAAGGTAAGGTTAGGTTAGGTTGGGTTAGGTAAGGTTAGGTTAGGTTGGGTTGGGTTGGATTGAGTTAGTTTAGGTTGGTTTGGGTTAGGTTAGGTTGGTTTGACTTGAGTTAGGTTGGATTAGGGTAGGGTAGGAAGGGTTAGATTGGGTTGGGTTGGGTTCAGTTAAGTTGAGTTGAGTTGGGTTAGGTTAGATATCAACATATTACATTAACAGTTTGAAGTCAGACCAGAGGTAAGATAGGAAGTTGAGACCAGTTGTTCAGTAATGTTAAAAAAATATGTATGAGTTAGCTTAGTTTAGGTTGGTTTGGGTTAGGTTAGGTTGGTTTAACTTGAGTTAGGTTGGATTAGGTTAGGATAGGAAGGGTTGGGTTGGGTTGGGTTCAGTTGAGTTGAGTTGAGTTGAGTTGGGTTCGGTTGGGTTGTGTTGGTTTGGATTAGGTTAGGTTACTTTAAATAAGGTTACATTAGGTTAGGTTAGGTTAGGTTAGGTGAAGTTAAGTTAAGTTAAGTTAGGAAGGGTTAGGTTGGGTTGGGTTCAGTTGAGTTGAGTTGAGTTGAGTTGGGTTCGGTTGGGTTGTGTTGGTTTGGATTAGGTTAGGTTACTTTAAATAAGGTTACATTAGGTTAGGTTAGGTTAGGTCAGGTTAGGTTAGGTTAGGTTAGGTTAGGTTAGGTTAGGTTAGGTTAGGTTAGGTTAAGTTAAGTTAAGTTAAGTTAGGAAGGGTTAGGTTGGGTTGGGTTCAGTTGAGTTGAGTTGAGTTGGGTTCGGTTGGGTTGTGTTGGTTTGGATTAGGTTAGGTTACTTTAAATAAGGTTACATTAGGTTGGGTTAAGTTAGGTTAGGTTAGGTTAGGTTAGGTTAGGTTAGGTTAGGTTAGGTTAGGTTAGGTTAGGTTAGGTTAGGTTAGGTTAGGTTAGGTTAGGTTGGGTTGGGTTGGATTGAGTTAGTTTAGGTTGTTTTGGGTTAGGTTAGGTTGGTTTGACTTGAGTTAGGTTGGATTAGGGTAGGGTAGGAAGGGTTAGGTTGGGTTGGGTTGGGTTCAGTTAAGTTGAATTGAGTTTGGTTAGGTTAGATATTAGATTGGATTGTGTTACACTAGGTTGTGTTAGGTTGGAAATCAGAAATATTTGTTGATTTATTCAATAAATGTCTTCAAAAAGGAGCATTTCCTGACATCTGGAAAAAACAGGTGGTTAAGCTGATCCCAAAAGGAAACGATAAATCCAAAGATAAAACAATCAGTCTTATTCCAGTACTTGGGAAAGTGCTGGATGGACTGATGGCGAGTAGGATCGAATATCATATAAACATGGGAAGAGGAAAGATTCACAAGGATCAATATGGATTCGAAGAAGGGAAAAGCACGGAAGATGCTATACAAGAGGTAGTTAAAGAAGTTAAACTTGCAAAGGAAAGGGGAGAATACTGTACAATAATATCATTGGATATAGAAGGAGCGTTTGATAACGCATGGAGGCCAAAAATAATAAAGATGATAGAATATGAATGTCCTGATAATTTAATCCAATTGGCAAGAGATTATTTAAGGAAGAGAATAGCGATAATGAAGGAAGAAGGAGTTGAAGTAAATAAAACAGCAGACCTGGGATGCCCCCAAGGATCGAAGTCTGGACCGTTATTTTGGAAAATATTTTATAACGATATATTTAAATGTGAGCTGCCAAATGGGTGTCGCATCATAGCATATGCTGATAATACGGCACTTATCATAAGGAATAACACATGGAAGGGCACAAAACAAGCGGGCGAAGAAGCACTGATAATGCTAGAAGCCTGGGCCGAAAGGAGTAGGGTGAAATTTAATGCAGAAAAAACGGAAGCTATATTTTTTGGAAAAAGTTCAAATCAACAAGAGCCGTGGCAGGATGGGAAGTGGCAGAATAAGGTGCAAAGAAACGCTTAAATATTTAGGAATTATACTAGATAAGAAATTAAACTATAAGGAACACATAAAACACGTAACAGGGAAAGCAAAGAATGTAGCACAGAAAATTACAGCAGCTGCGGCCCTAGACTGGGGTCTTAAAGGGAGAAACATTGCAGCTATCTACGAAGGAGCAATCGAACCTATTATAACATATGGGGCGAACTTATGGTACGATAAAATGGGAGTCAAAGAAAAAAGGAAGCTATTAAGCGTACAAAGAATGGCACTTAAAGCAGGGAAAGCTTATCGAACAAGGTCAACGGAAGCGGCATTGGTATTAGCAGGGCTGGTACCAATAGATATTAAATTAGAAGAAATAAGAAACAGAAAGAGAATATTTGAATGGACAGGGGAAAAAATTCGTGAAGAAACGGGACTGGAGTTTAACGCAGAACAGATAGAGAAAAAGAGAAGAGAAGGAAATATCCGGTAAAGGAAGTAGACCAAAAGAAGCAAGAAATAGCAACGGAATACGAAATTTATACAGACGGATCCAAACAGGAAACAGACACAGGAGCAGCTTACGTTATTTATAGGGAAGGAAAGGAAATAGGTAAGGGGCAATACAGGCTCGGAGGCAATTGCTCGGTGTTTCAGGCGGAGGTATTAGCTATTAAGAAAGTACTAGAACGAGCTCGTACGCTGGAAAATTGCATTATAAGGAGTGATAGTAAGGCGGCAATAGCTGCATGCAAAATAAACCAAATTCGGAACTTGTTAAGGAAGCGCAAGATCTGCTTCAAGAACAAAGGAAAACGCGATTGGAATGGGTTAAGGGACACCGGGGAGTCACTGGCAACGAAAGGGCGGACGAGCTCGCGAAAGGCGCATGCAGTTTAGGCAATAATGATAATAATAACATGGTGGTGGTATATGAATACGATAAGGTGCCCTTTGGGCTTATTAGGAACAGACTGTCGCGTTGTTTTTTTTTCAGGTGGCAACAACGATGGGATTCTGCCACAACAGGGAGAGGGATTCATCGCTACCTGAGAAGAGTTGAAGGCTACAGGCGTCTAAGAGGAAGGCAGCTTACGCAGCAATGCGTACAGCTGCTTACAGGCCACGGAAGGTTTCAGGAATACCTCCACAGGATGGGGAAAAGGAACTCACCATTATGCCAATGCGGAGAGCCCGAGGATGCTGATCATGTAATGTTCGTATGCAGGAATCGGGAGGAATGGAACAGAGCAGCTAGCGATAAGAAAGGGGGTTCTCTGGCCAAGAAGTATCGAGGAGATTGATGAAGCGGCTCGGAACCCAAATTTCTTTGAAGTTCTGAACCAAGCCGCTGGAAAGCTTGACGAACTCAAATCCTCATTTGAGGAACAGTAGATTTCGAGTACCGGGGGATCGAGTACCTGGGAAATGAATCTACGAGAAAGCGGAATAGGACAATATGGGAGGAAGCCTACGTCGAACTCCAAGTTCTGACCTGGAACCATCCGAAGTCAAGGGAATCGAGTACCTTGACATGGCACAAGCTGGGGGATTGAGCACCCAGCCTTAGACGTAACGCAAGAGGAAAGAAAAAGAGACAACGCGAGGAGGAACGTTAGATTAGAACCTTAGGTTAAATAGGTTAGATTAGGTTAAGGTGAAGGGTAGGTTAGGTAGATTAAAACATAGGTTAGAAACTAAACTAGACTAGGAATATACGGCAAACCGAAGTAGGAATTAAAATTTTAATTAAATAAGAATATTATGTAATAGTTAAGGTTAGAGGGGTATGCATGTGTAGGAACCCTCAAAATGAAGTGTAAATTTACTTTAGTTAATATATACGTGTGTTAGGTTGGATTAGGTTAGTTGACTCGATAAAAAAATGTCGACGATTTCCAGATTAACACTTACATTTGAAGGATATCCCCAAAATGTTATCTCTCATAAAAGCTCTCGAAATGTTGACTTTCTGGAATCTTCGAAAAGTTTAAGAATTAATTTAAAATATTTCTTCGAACTTTGAGACTTCCAATTTAAAGTAGAAATGAAAAATGAAATTTGGAAATTTCGAAACATTTTGAAAGTAGGAATTTCCAAAAATGTTCGAGACTCGATTAGAAACGAATAGTTTTGGACAAGAAACGCGAAACTTTGAAAAAAATTCTAAATTTTACTTCGAACTTTGAGACTTTTGCTTTCAAGTAAAAATATCGAAAAATGACGTTTCTAGATTTGACTTTGAAACTTTAAAAGTAGCGTCTTCCAAAAGATGTTTTAACCTTATCATAAGCTTGAAATTTCTAACAAAAAACGGGAAATCTTTGAGAAAATTAGTTGAAAACTTTGTTAAAACGTTGATAATTTTAGTTTAAAGTAGAAATTTCGAAAGATGACGTCTGGAAATTTGACTTTAAAACTTCGAAAGTAGTGATTTTCAAAACTTTGAGACTCGTATGCAAGAAGAATGCAACCTAGACTACAAATTCATGCAGCCCTCTAGGCGTGTATAGTGGTGTCATAGGTAGCTGAACTACCAACAGTTGAAACACTGCCACCTAGCAGAGCGGTTGCTCTCTAGGAGAGTTCCCAGAAGACAAGGATTCTATAATGCACAGACCAATAGGTTTGAACATTTATTAGATTTGAAGTTTGGAAACCAAATACCGGTTTCGATCTTGTTAGATCTCGTCAGTTTGGTGTATCCAACTCAAATACTAATAAATGTTCCGACAAGTAAGTACTAAAACATTCACAGGCGTCAAGCGAGTGACTCTTTAGTACTACCACCTATTGGTCCATAGAGAAACTATGGCCATCGCCAACAATGTCGTATGCAAGAAGAATGCAACCTAGACTACAAATTCATGCAGCCCTCCAGGCGTGTATCGTGAATCATAGGTAGCTGAACTACCAACAGTTGAAACACTGCCACCTACTTACTTGTCGGAACATTTGTTAGCATTCGAGTTGGATATACCAAACTGACGAGATCTAACAAGATCGAAACCGGTATTTGGTTTCCAAACTTCGAATCTAATAAATGTTCAAACCTATTGGTCTGTGCATTATAGAATCCTTGTCTTCTGGGAACTCTCCTAGAGAGCAACCGCTTCGCTAGGTGGCAGTGTTTCAACTGTTGGTAGTTCAGCTACCTATGATTCACTATACACACCGCCTGGAGGGCTGCATGAATTTGTAGTCTAGGTTGCATTCTTCTTGCATACGACATTGTTGGCGATGGCCATAGTTTCTCTATGGACCAATAGGTGGTAGTACTAAAGAGTCACTCGCTTGACGCCTGTGAATGTTTTAGTACTTACTTGTCGGAACATTTATTAGCATTCGAGTTGGATATACCAAACTGACCAGATCTAACAAGATCGAAACCGGTATTTGGTTTCCAAACTTCGAATCTAATAAATGTTCAAACCTATTGGTCTGTGCATTGTAGAATCTTTGAGAGACTCGATTATAAATTTGAAATTTTTGTCAAAAAAGGACGAAATTTTGAAAAAAGCTCGAAATGGTTCTTCAAACTTTGAGACTTCTACTTTAAAGTAGAAATTTGGAAAAATTACGTTTGAAAATTTGACTTTAAAACTTAGACAGTGACGTGTTCCAAAGAATATTGTAGACTCGATTATAAACTTCAATTTTCTGACAAAAAAGACGAAATTTTTGAAAAAACTCGAAATTGTTCTTCAGACTTTAAGACTTGAAGAAATTTTGGAAAATGACGCTCGAAAATTTGATTTTAAAACTTAGACAGTAGCATTTTCCAAAAAATATTGTAGACTCGATCATAAACTTCAATTTTCTGACAAAAAAGACGAAAATAAAAAAAAAAACTCCAAATTGTTCTTCAAACTTTGAGACTTCCACTTTAAAGAAGTAATTTCGAAAAATGACTTTTGGAAATTTGACTTTAAAACTTCGAAAGTAGTGATTTTCAAAACTTCGAGAGACTCGATTATAAATTTGAAATTTTTGACAAAAAAGGACGAAATTTTGAAAAAAGCTCGAAATGGTTCTTCAAACTTTGAGACTTCTACTTTAAAGTAAAAATTTGGAAAAATGACGTTTGGAAAATTGACTTTAAAACTTAGACAGTGACGTGTTCCAAAGAATATTGTAGACTCGATCATAAACTTCAATTTTCTGACAAAAAAGACGAAATTTTTGAAAAAAGTCGAAATTGTTCTTTAGACTTTAAGACTTGAAGAAATTTTGGAAAATGACGCTTGGAAATTTAATTTTAAAACTTAGACAGTAGCGTTTTCCAAAAAATATTGAAGACTCGATCATAAACTTCAATTTTCTGACAAAAAAGACGAAAATAAAAAAAAACTCCAAATTGTTCTTCAAACTTTGAGACTTCCACTTTAAAGGAGTAATTTTGAAAAATGACTTTTGGAAATTTGAGTTTAAAACTTCGAAAGTAGTGATTTTCAAAACTTCGAGAGACTCGATTATAAATTTGAAATTTTTGACAAAAAAGGACGAAATTTTGAAAAAAGCTCGAAATGGTTCTTCAAACTTTGAGACTTCTACTTTAAAGTAAAAATTTGGAAAAATGACGTTTGGAAATTTGACTTTAAAATTTAGACAGTGACGTGTTCCAAAGAATATTGTAGACTCGATCATAAACTTCAATTTTCTGACAAAAAAGACGAAATTTTTGAAAAAACTCGAAATTGTTCTTCAGACTTTAAGACTTGAAGAAAGTTTGGAAAATGACGCTCGAAAATTTGATTTTAAAACCTAAGACAGTAGCGTTTTCCAAAAAATATCGTAGACTCGATCATAAACTTCAATTTTCTGACAAAAAAGACGAAAATAAAAAAAAAACTTCAAATTGTTCTTCAAACTTTGAGACTTCCACTTTAAAGAAGTAATTTCGAAAAATGACTTTTGGAAATTTGACTTTAAAACTTCGAAAGTAGTAATTTGAAAATATTTTCGAGACTCGATTAAAAACTTGGAATTTCGAATAAAACGAGCGAAATCTTAAAAAAATTCGAAATTTGTCTTTGAACTTTGACTCTTTTACTTTAAAGTAGAAATTTCAAAAAATAATGGTTTTAAATTTGACTTTAAAACTTCGAAAGTAGCGATTACCAAAAAATGTTCGAGACTCGATTATAAACTTGAAATTTCGGACAAAAAATGTGAAATCTTGGAAAATAACTCAAAATATTTCTTCGAACTTTAAGACTTCTACTTTAAAGTAGAAATTTCGAAAAATAAAGTTTAGAAATTTGATTTTAAAACTTCGAAAGTAGCGATTACCAAAAAATGTTCGAGACTCGATTATAAGTTTAAAATTTTGGATAAAAAACGCAAAATCTTGGAAAAAACTCGAAATTTTTTTTTGAACTTTGTAACTTTCACTTTAAAGAAAAAATTTCGAAAAATGACCTTTGGAAATGTGACTTTAAAATTTCGAAAGTACCGATTTCCAAAAAATGTTGTAGACTCTATTATAAACTTGGAATTTCTTTCAAAAAACGTAAAATTTTGGAAAATAACTCGAAATCTTTCTTCCAACTTTGAGAATTCTACTTTAAAGTAGAAATTTCGAAAAATAACGTTTGGAAATTTGACTTTAAAACTTCGAAAGTAGCGATTACCAAAAAATGTTCAAGGCTCGATTATAAACTTGAAATTTCGGACAAAAAACGTGAAATCTTGGACAATAACTCGAAATGTTTCTTCGAACTTTAAGACTTCTACTTTAAAGTAGAAATTTCGAAAAATAATGTTTGGAAATTTGATTTTAAAACTTCGAAAGTAGCGATTACCAAAAAATGTTCGAGACTCGATTATAAGTTTGAAATTTTGGATAAAAAACGCGAAATCTTGGAAAAAAAACTCGAAATTTTTCTTTGAACTTTGTAACTTTCACTTTAAAGTAGAAATTTCGAAAAAATGACGTTTGGAAATTTGACTTTAAAACTTCGAAAATACCGATTTCCAAAAAATGTTGTAGACTCTATTATAAACTTGGAATTTCTTGCAAAAAAAGTAAAATTTTGGAAAATAACTCGAAATCTTTCGTCCAACTTTGAGAATTCTACTTTAAAGTAGAAATTTCGAAAAATAACGTTTGGAAATTTGACTTTAAAACTTCGAAAGTAGCGATTACCAAAAAATGTTCAAGGCTCGATTATAAACTTGAAATTTCGGACAAAAAACGTGAAATCTTGGACAATAACTCGAAATGTTTCTTCGAACTTTAAGACTTCTACTTTAAAGTAGAAATTTCAAAAAATAATGTTTTTAAATTTGACTTTAAAACTTCGAAAGTAGCGATTACCAAAAAATGTTCGAGACTCGATTATAAGTTTAAAATTTCGGATAAAAAGAAATCTTGGAAAAAAACTCGAAATTTTTCTTTGAAATTTGTAACTTTCACTTTAAATTAGAAATTTCGAAAGAATGACGTTTGGAAATTTGACTTTAAAACTTCGAAAATACCGATTTCCAAAAAATGATGCAGACTCGATTATAAACTTGGAATTTCTTACAAAAAACGTAAAATTTTGGAAAATAACTCAAAATCTTTCTTCCAACTTTGAGAATTCTACTTTAAAGTAGAAATTTCGAAAAATAACGTTTGGAAATTTGACTTTAAAACTTCGAAAGTAGCGATTACCAAAAAATGTTCGAGACTGGATTATAAGTTTAAAATTTCGGATAAAAAACGCAAAATCTTGGAAAAACTCGAAATTTGTCTTTGAACTTTAAACTTTCACTTTAAAGTAGAAATTTCAAAGAATAATGTTTTTAAATTTGACTTTAAAACTTCGAAAGTAGCGATTACCAAAAAATGTTCGAGACTCGATTATAAGTTTAAAATTCCGGATAAAAAGAAATCTTGGAAAAAAACTCGAAATTTTTCTTTGAAATTTGTAACTTTCACTTTAAAGTAGAAATTTCGAAAGAATGACGTTTGGAAATTTGACTTTAAAACTTCGAAAATACCGATTTCCAAAAAATGTTGTAGACTCGATTATAAACTTGGAATTTCTTACAAAAAACGTAAAATTTTGGAAAATAACTCGAAATCTTTCTTCCAGCTTTGAGAATTCTACTTTAAAGTAGAAATTTCGAAAAATAATGTTTGGAAATTTGACTTTAAAACTTCGAAAGTAGCAATTACCAAAAAATGTTCGAGACTCGATTATAAGTTGAAAATTTCGGATAAAAAACGCGAAATCTTGGAAAAAAACTCGAAATTTTTCTTTGAACTTTGAAACTTTCACTTTAAAGTAGAAATTTCAAAAAATAATGTTCTTAAATTTGACTTTAAAACTTTGAAAGTAGCGATTACCAAAAAATGTTCGAGACTCGATTATAAACTTGAAATTTCGGACAAAAAATGTGAAATGTTGGAAAATAACTCGAAATGTTTTTTCGAACTTTAAGACCTTTACTTTAAAGTAGAAATTTCGAAAAATAATGTTTGGAAATTTCGAAAACTTCGAAAGTAGCGATTACCAAAAAAATGTTCGAGACTCGATTATAAACTTGAAATTTCGGACAAAAAATGTGAAATCTTGGAAAATAACTCGAAATTTTTCTTCGAACTTTGAGAATTCTACTTTAAAGTAGAAATTTCGAAAATTGACGTTTGGAAGTTTGACGTTAAATCTTCGGAAATACCGATTTTCTAGGTGGCTGAGGTGCTAAATTAAAAAAGTTGAAATAAATCTCATTTTAAATGCAGCAATTTATTTTTACAATAACACTTCACATGATTTCAATGGTACAAAACAAGATGATCGCGACAATTTACCTGCGAATACAAAAATACAGAAGATAATATCCAAAGTTTTCTAATTAAACTACTTAAACATTAACTTAAACACTGAAAACATTCTGTACAAATAGGAACAATTTTTTTATTATTACATACGATAAAATAGAGATCTTTTAATAAATTACAATAATAATTATAATAATACTAAAACGTATATACAGAACAATTGTCATCGAACAATTTTAATTCTAATATAAAATCAATGTCTTTGGTACTTAGAAAAAATATAAAAGCATGTTTGCATTGCAGCACAGAGCTTCCATAATCAAATATAAATAATATACAAAAATAAATAAGTCGTATTTAGGTAGTTTATGTAAATTCGAACGTTAGTAGCTCAGAAAAACCTTATAATGATATTAAATTGGGGTAAAATTATCGTTAGCACTACTTTTCACGTAGTTAGTACTACTAGAAGATGAATATTACAGGAAATGTTGTATGTTGAATAAAGACCTTTAGCGCGTCAAAATAAATAAGAAGCAACATTTACGTCCATTCATTTGTATACCCAAATTATTATCACCATCGAAATTACTAGGGCTTCGAACCGGAACTGAATCGAAAACCGAAAACTGAAAAAAAAAAACGTTATTTTCGCCGGAACGAAAACCGGAACGAAACCAAAAAAAATATCGGTTTATTTCAGTTCGTCGAATTAATATGCTTAAAATACCTTAAAGTTAAGATTGAATTTTTTTTAATTTTAATTTTTTTTTCAAAATTTTGTACAATTCCATGCAACTTTCATCTCATCTTCATCTTCCATTTTTGATTAGATTAGATTAGACACTCACAATTTCCACATTTTCTAGAAAATATTGACCTAATTCTCATCAAAATTTCAACCCAAATTAAGATTTTAAGTTTTAACTTGAACTTTTTTTCAAGATTTTCTACTTTTCTTCTTCTAAAATTTCGAGTTTAAAATACAAAAAATCCTCTCTTGTATATTTGGAATGAAGTAGCAGCGTGTTTTTCATTTCAAGAAACTTGGTTTTCCTTACAATTTTTTTTGCACATTCGGTTTTTTCGGAACATTTTTCTGGAATTTTTTTAAAAATAAATCTAAATTTAATTTGTTCTTTAAATTTCAATTTGATATCTCTATTTTTTGAAGTTATAAGTCAAATTTTCGATATTTCGTGCCCTTTGCAAGTTTGGCTCTTTGCTACTTGAACTTTTGCGTCAAAAAAAACTGTTGTGTCAAAAAAAACTTTTGTGTTAAAAATGTTAAATTTATTCACAAACTCTTTAGCTACAACTGAAATCATTTCTGCAATTTTGTCTTTAAAATTGAAATTCGCATTTATTTTTTTCAGAAAATTTGTACTTGATCTTAAAATTTCAATTTTTTCATAGAAAATTTAAGTTTAGAAATAATTGAATTTTTGCTTTTGGTGGAATTTTTTTTATACTTAAAATTTACATTTCCATTACAAATTTTAAATTTTTGCTTAAAATCTTAGCAGAAGTTGGATTTCAAACGCAAAAGTTCTAATTTGAATTTAAAAATTTCATGTTATTTTTCTATTTTTTAAAGTTATAAGTCAAATTTTCGATATTTCGTGAATTTTTTATCTTTAAATTTCACTTTGATTTTAGTATTCCAATTTTTTTTCGAAACCCCAAATTTAAATTCCTGCTTCTGACAACCTGAATCTTCCAAAAATTCCAAGAAATAATTTGTTCTCAAAATTTTCGCTAAAATATCGCAGTTTCAAATTTAAAATAGAAATTTTTAAATTTCAACTCAAAATTTTAGTAAAAAATTCAACCTGACATTCCAATTTAAAGCGAGATCTTGGCACTCGAGTCGAAACTTAAAATGGTGACATGTTAGAAAATGTATAATTTAAACTTGCAATTATTTTTAGTAATTTTTAACCTAAAAAACTTTTGATTTTTTCTCAAGATTTTGGCTTTAGCCAGAAAACTGCGACGTTTGGAATTTAGAAGTTCTCTTAAATATTAGGCAATTTCTCTTGCTAAACTTCCGGTATAAGCTCGAAAGTTCTGCCCTTTGCAAGTTTGGCTCTTTGCTACTTGAACTTTTGCGTCAAAAAAAACTTGTGTCAAAAAAAACTTGTGTCAAAAAAAACTGGTGTCAAAAAAAACTTTTGTGTTAAAAATGTTAAATTTATTCACAAACTCTTTAGCTACAACTGAAATTATTTCTGCAATTTTGTCTTCAAAATTGAAATTCGCATTTATTTTTTTCAGAAAATTTGTACTTGATCTTAAAATTTCAATTTTTTCATAGAAAATTTAAGTTTAGAAATAACTGAACTTTTACTTTTGGTGGAATTGTTTCTTTTATACTTAAAATTTACATTTCCATTACAAATTTTAAATTTTTGCTTAAAATCTTAGCAGTTAGATTCTAATGCACAGACCAATAGGTTTGAGCATTTATTAGATTCGAAGTTTGGAAACCAAATACAGGTTTCGATCTTGTTAGATCTAACAAGATCGAAACCGGTATTTGCTTTCCAAACTTCGAATCTAATAAATGTTCAAACCTATTGGTCTGTGCATTAGAATCCTTGTCTTCTGGGAACTTTCCTAGAGAGCAACCGCTTCGCTAGGTGGCTGTGTTTCAACTGTTGGTAGTTCAGCTACCTATGATTCACCATACACGCCGCCTGGAGGGCTGCATGAATTTGTAGTTTAGGTTGCATTCTACTAGCAGAAGTTAGATTTCAAACGCAAAAGTGTTAATTTGAATTTAAAAATTTTATGATATTTTTTATTTTGAATATTAATTCAAAATCTTGAAAGAATATTAAAATTTTAAATAAAAGATAACATTTTTGAAAAAGTTTAAGTTTTGAGGAAAGACAAACTAAATTGATGACAAGCAATTTTTCAAAGCAAATATTAAAATTTCGAGTCCTGAAAATTTTGAGCTTTCGAGATCGAAAAAAATTCAAAAAATTCCAAATTTCAACTTATATTTGTCAATTTCGTATAGTCCAAGTCTCAACACATAATTTTGAGAAAAATATAATAATTTCTAGAAAAAAGTCGAAATTTCGAGAAAAAAATCGAAATTTGCGAGAAAAGTCGAAAGTTTGAGTCTAAAGTCGAAATTTTGAGAAAAATATCGAAATGTTAATATTAAGTTCAAAATTTTCTAGAAAAAAGTTAAAATTTGAGAAAAGAAACGAAATTTCGAGAAAAAGGTCGAAATTTCGAGAAAAAATCGAAATTTGAGAAAAAAGATAAAATTTCGAGAAAAAAGTCGAAGTTGTGTAAAAAGTCGAAATTTCGAGAAAGAGTCGAAATTTTGAGAAAAAAAAGTCGAAATTTCAGAAAAAAGTCGAAATTTCAGAAAAAAGTCAAAATTTCGAGAAAAAAGTCGACATTTCGAGCTTAAAACCAAAATTTGAAAATAAAAGTCGAATTTTTTTATCGATGTTCTTTCTGCGCCTTTGTAACATTTCGAAAAAGTTGAAATTTCCAGAAAAAGTCGATATTTAAGAAAAAATTTGAAATGTTGAGAAAAAAAGTTGAAAATTTGGGTTTAAAGTCGAAATTTAGAGAAAAATGTCGAAATTTTGATATTAAGGTCAAAATTTCCAGAAAAAAGTAAAAATTTCAGGAAAACGTCGAAATTTTGAGAAAATATTCGAAATTTGAGAAAAAAGTTGCGATTTCGAGGAAAAAGTCGAAATTTCGAGAAAAAAAAGTCGAAATTTCGAAAAAAAAGTCGAAATTTATAAAAATAACGTTTTTTTTAATCGATGTCCTTTCTGCGCCTTTGTAACATTTCTAAAAAGTTGAAATTTCTAGAAAAAAGTCGAAATTTAAGAAAAAATTTGAAATGTTGAGAAAAAAAGTCAAAATTTTGGGTTTAAAGTCGAAATTTAAAGAAAAATGTCGACATTTCGATATTAAGGTCGAAATTTCGAGAAGAAAGTCAAAATTTCAGAAAAACGTCGAAATTTTGAGAAAATATTCGAAATTTGAGAAAAAAGTTGAGATTTCGAGAAAAAAGTCGAAATTTCGAAAAAAAAGTCGAAATTTCGAGTTTAAAGTCGAAATTTCGAGAAAAATGTCCAAATGTTAAAGTCAAAATTTCGAAAAAAAGCCGGTATTTGAAAAAAAAGTCGTAAATTGAGAGAAAAAAAACGACATTTCTTGAAAAAAGTCGAACTTTTCAGATTAAGGTAGAAATTTCGAGAAAAAGTCGAAATTTTGAAATATGTCGAGAAAAGAGTCGAAATTTCGGGAAAAAAATCGAATTTAGAGAAAAAAAGTGGAAATTTCGAGGTTAAAAACGAAATTTCTAAAAATAACATTTATTTTTTAAATCGATTTAATTTCAAAGCGTTTGTACCATTTCGAAAAAGTTCAAATTTTCAGAAAAAAAGTCGAAATTTGCAGAAAAAAAGTCGAAATTTTGAGAAAAAAAAGTGGAAATTTAAGAAAAAAGTCAAAACTTGAAATAAAAGTTTGAGAAAAAAATCAAAATTTTTGAATATAACATTTTTTTTTAATCAATGTCCTTTCTACGCCTTTGTAACATTTCGTTAAATTTCAATTTAAAAATTAAAATTTTTACTTTTTTCTAGAAATTTTGACTTTTTTTCGAAATTTGGGAATTATTGTAAAGTCGATGTAAGACGCAAATATCATGTTTTAAAAATGGCGCCCTTGTCATCTTATGAATCCAACCAATGGAAATTCACAAATCACGTGACCAATTTTACCCAATACCTTTTTGGAATGCGTCGCGGTATTTAACGCCTCGTCTAAAAAATTCACAGACCTCAAACGTATGACTCTTAGTGCTGCCACCTATTGATCCATAGAGAAACCATGGCCATCGCCAACAATGTCGTATGCAAGTAGAATGCAACCTAGACTACAAATTTATGCAGCCCTCCAGGCGGCGTGTATAGTAAATCATAGGTAGCTGAACTACCAACAATTGAAACACTGCCACCTAGCGAAGCGGTTGCTCTCTGGGAAAGTTCCCAGAAGACATGGATTTTAATGCACAGACAAATAAGTTTGAAGATTTATTAGATTAGCAGTTTGGAAACCAAAGACTGGTTTCGATCTTGTTAGATCTCGTCAGTTTGATATATCCAACTCGAATGCTAACAAATGTTCCGACAAGTAAGTACTAAAACATTCACAGACGTCAAGCGAGTAACTCTTAGTACTACCACCTATTGGTTCATAGAGAAACTATGGCCATCGCCAACAATGTCGTATGCAAGTAGAATGCAACTTAGACTACAAATTCATGCAGACCTCCAGGCGGCGTGTATAGACGCCTGGAGGGCTGCATGAATTTGTAGTCTAGGTTGCATTCTACTTGCATATGTTTCCAAAAATTGAATTTTTTAACTAGTTATCATTTTTTATAACCTTCGGGGTATTAACTTTCAAACTATTGATACTTGCTGAATATTTCGAGTCTTTTTATTCAAATTTCGAATAATCTTGAAATGTAGTCCCCTTTTACTTGAAAATTCCGAGTATTTTTTCTTTTTATTTCAATTTTATTCCCTGAAATTTTATTTTTTAATTCGATTTATATATTTATTATTTTTAATACATTAATTCATTCGCCCCGTGGTCGTTATAAATTACGTAACGTGATAAAGAGGAATGGAGGTACGTCGTGTTATTATTAATTCAAAAATGAGACCAAGAACCTAACGTAATTTATAGACGGCACCAACCTCGTACTATTTTTGAAGGTTTCAGCCACTCTTGAAGGAAATTTCTAGCTACATTATAGACCTCTGTCTAAAAAAATTAAAAAATTAGTTACAGGTTTCATTTCATCAACAATATTTGTTTAATTTTTGTTCTTGATAAGATCAGTTTCCACACGGAAGCCAAGTTTACGTTCGTTCCCCAATCATCTTAAAGAAATTCGGAGCTATTGAAACCAAAATCCCACCATCTGACCCGCCCATTACACGGTATGTTCAAATTAATGTTAACAATTCTGAACGAAATACTGAAAAGCTGACTAGTTAAAGGCACCTACATTGCATTCAATCGTTGAGTAGCGGAATCGGCTCCCTGGTGAGATTTCTCCTTCTGAGCGTTCTGGCCAAATCCTCTTGCGAAAACATGGTGGTATAAGGCCCCGATTTTCGCGACACCTTCGGCTTCCTTAGCGCCCCTCCCGAGCACATCGTGTGCTTCTGCCAGTTGGGCAATTCCACCCCTAAACGTTGGCACTCGCGGGCGTAGGCCCTCACACTCTCGCAGTAACATTTCTCATCCCCGCAATTGCACATGTCCATCTTGCAAATCCTGTAGTACTTATTATAGTTGATTTTAGAATTGCAAGCCCCAAATATATTAGTATCCATGAGGTATTTGCAATAATTTTGCTCTGCTCGCGGCAAGTTGCACGTAGTACTAATTTTCGGGGTTTTCGGTATGGTGGTCTTAGGCCCGATACTCCACGAGTAACCGAAGAGGTTTATTTCGTTTTCTTTAACAACTTTCCATCGTCGCATCTTAAGATCATCTTGCACGTTCGAGTTGAAGTTGCCACATAGTCCGCATAACTTGTTCTTGAATTTTGGCGGCACCGACACCTCCAAGAAGCTCTTACCGGTCCAAAACACCTTGACACCGTTACCCAAGGTAACTTCAACGTTTCCCTGTACTTTTTCTATTTTAACCCCGTCTTCCCGTAACGGTAATCTGATTAGTTTGCCGTTGTATTTGATGCGTGTCCTTTGCTGCAAATTTATTCGAATATTGCCGTATCTTATCGTAACGCGTTTCGTTGAAGCCGAAGTTGGCACCGACTTGATCGGCATGCTGTTTCTGGTGTTGCGATTGGTGTATTCGTTGGCGACGCGAACTGAAAAATTGTGCGTAACGCAGTCGGTGACCAGTTGGAACTTGCCTTTGCCTTGGAAGGTATAAAGTTTGCCATCGAATGTCTTGTAGTGGGGGTCGCCAAATACCATGCAAACCCCATCGACTGAAAAAATATACATCAATAAATTGTAAGGTTCTTGGGCAATTGCAATGGGGGTTTTATCAGTTTAACAAGAAAATATTAGGGACCTTCGCGGGCAAGAGTGTCTTTGAAGGTGAAGGTGATCATTTTAGCATTAAAATGATACCTAGACACGTATAACTTAACTTATTTTTAAATAACCACTTTGTTTGTTGAAAAAAAAAAGAACCAAATTACTGGGCGTGTATCATTGTTAATGCACACGGCCTGGCGTTACTTATTATCTCGTTCTATACCCCCCCCTCACCAAAAAAAGGTTAGTGCTCTAAATTTTATAAAATAAGATCCTCGAAGGAACTAATAGAATTAATCCCCCCAAAGGCAAAATTCTTGGGGCATACTAGACAGTCAGAGACAGCAAATTCCTGTGCGGTCCAGCACAGCCTGCGGAGACTCTTTTTTATATAGAACTTCCAAGTTATGGAACTCGTTACCGAAAGGAATGTTCCCCAAAAATTACATCCTATCCCCGTTTAAGAAGATGGTTCATCACTATCTATCCTTGTTTCCGCATCCTACTCGCAGTGCTTTGAAAGCATAATGGGGTTACCCTTTGCAAGTGGATTAAACTTAAAAAAAACCTATTATTTTGTGACGCAAATAGTTGTGTGTTGTGTCACCAAATTCGTTAGTTTACATCATAAACTCTTCAAATAATGCAAAAACCTTTGAATATAAGACAAGAATCATTGACATATCTTCACTATTTGGTCAAATATAACGCACAACACAAATTTTTGAAGCGAAGATTTTTTTGTGAAAAAAAAAATAAATCATAGATAAGATGCCGCCCAAAATACCAACGATTGCTATCCCTTAGATGTTTTTTCCATTTTATATTTTTGTTTATGTTAATTATTAAATGCTGATACCGGAGCAGGAATAATTTAAGTTTCCCGCTCTTACTCTCACTCTGACGCCGCTAGATGGATCCAAGCACTAGGCATTGACCAATAAATTTCCATCCCCGACGATTCACGATCGTCCCCTACCAACGGAAAAACAACACAAGGAGGGTTGGTCATTAACCGCCCTTGCTCGACTCGATCTCTCTAAGTTCCACCACCGAACCGAGAACACCTACCAGAGAATTCCGAACACGTGCCTAGTGCTTCGACCGTTAATTTGCTTTAAGATTATTTACCCGATTAATCTAATAATGCCACGGCGAAAACTCCAGCTAAAACTGTAAGTCTGCGCATTTCTTTTTTCCATTTGACCGAATTATATATTTGTATCGTGCTGCATCGTCCAATTATTGTGTATTTTCGTCCTGTGGACCTAACACGACCACGTGCTTGTTAAAAACGAGCAAGTTCTAGGTGAAATTCGAATTTTATTCGAGTTTCGTCCGAAGAATTAATTCTTATTCTCTTGTCGAGTAATATTTTATATTTACTCGATTGTAATCGCCCCTGGAAGATTTCCTAACCGCGTGCAAACGCCTTAATAGCTAATTCGAGAGTCGGCGACTTGACGCCCCTTTTATTTCATTTTGTTTAGTTGCACGTGTAAAAACCCGTTAGACGCCATTTTCTCGTATTTACCAGTGACATTGTCTTTTGTAGTTGACACGCAGTGCACCAACTGTTGGTTGACACGGAGTGCGCCTTCTGTGGCTGACCCGCAGTGCTACCATCTATTGGTTGACACGCAGTACACTACTTGACATTTCTCTGGCGCAATCTCGCGTTCATAGACACAATTCCATCTGTCACTTGTCTTGTCTATGATACCAACACTCCGTTAGTGACATTTGCAATTTCCCTGTTGGACAGTGTTGCCAATAAGAATTTCTAATTATGGTGTGTGTGTGGAGCGAGTTTTAGCTGTGGTTATCTTCGTATACCCGCTTGTTCCTTTCCTTATCTTCCATTCACTCACCACGCTTTATTTACGCATTTTATTTTATTTTATTTTATTTTTAATAATTTATACCGAGTACGGTATAAATGCTTCTTAATATGAAAACTTTGTTACATCGCGCTTCAGTAGTAAATAAATATAAATTTAACAACTAAGTAAAAATGAATAATTCACAATCATAAAGTTGAAATGACTTAAAAAAACATTTTCGAAAATTTGAATTTAAATTAAAAATTTTGAGGAAAGAAATGTTTCAGATTTTGCAAAATTTCAACAAAAATTTCAACTAAAATCAAAATTTTCAATGTCAGAAATGCAATTTCAGAAAAAAAAAGAAAAATTCCAAGTTTTAAAAGAAGAAAAAAATTCTAGGAAAAATTAAAAATAGTTCTCGAATGAGCACGAAAGATAATATTTTCAAAATTCTATGGTGTCTCTCAAGTTTTTAAAATTTAGTCTTACAATTTCGTCCTTTGAAATCGAAATTTTCCTCCAAATTTCGAAATAGAGAAGACGTGAATTGTTTTCTTGCTGTATTTACCAAACTGAATTGATTAAATGTTTTAAATTTCAAACAAATTATTATTAATTTGGTGGAACGGACTGGTATCTAGAATTTATAATATTTTAGTTAAGGTCACCTTAATTCACCGCCCAGAAACAAAGAGAATCAGTGCTTTTGCGGAAGAATATTGGGGACATTTATTTTTTTATTTAATCTTCTTTCGATTTAAAATCTTACGTAATAATAATCAAAAAATTGAAATACAAATCTTGTCCCCTGAAACCAAGAAAGATTAAAAAACACAACAAACTTTGCTCTAACGCGTTTCGACAGCCAAGCTGTCATCTTTAGAGAGACTCTGGCTTCTGATTTCCAGTGGCGGCTGGTCTTAAAGAGCGCAAGAGCGCCCGCTCCTCGTGAAATAAGCGATCTATTCTTTTTTGTTTAATGTAAAAGACTTGGATTTATCACATTTTTAAACACAAAATAATGACATACCTATTAACTAATAATACTTGTGAATGACTTGGAGTAAAATATATCAACGTTTGATTCCGTTATACATATTAAATATAAGGAAATTTAAATAAGTTGGTGCGCGCAGAAATATGCACCTAGCGAGGGTGCCGTGCGATGCCTATCTACGGTCTTCACGGGATACGGAGAAATAAACTACAGAACATCACGTTAAAGCTAGCCCGGGGTACGCCGCTCCGCGCATATGCGATATTGCCAAATGGTGAGTACGAAAGTTTGGAATGTACATTTACGGTTTATAATGCTAAATGCGTAGGTCCCGGCTGATCTGATTGCGATTGCTAATTGTGCCGCTTACAGGCGCCTAACTGTCAATAGTACCGCTATTCACAAAGAGATAGCAGTACCCATTCTAGGGTCTAATTATTCATTTATAGATTTGGATTTAAACATTTTTGATGAGAAAGTAATGAACACTTTATTTCTTTAAAAGATCGTAAAGCGGATTTTGTTTAAAAAATATATTTTTTTTGTGTTTTTGTAGAGTTTAATTAGAACTTTGTAATAAAATATATTTTATTTTCAAATGCAGTTTTCATGAAATGGAGATTATAAGATGGTAATTAAATTTAATTCGTAAAAATACTATTAAATATCACACCTTTTGTGTCACTTTTGTTTCTCTTAAATTTAATATTTTGCTATGACACTGGATTCACCTAAACTCTTAACTACTAATATTTTTGCGTCTGCGCACCCCCTGTCAAAAAGTCACCAGCCGCCACTGCTGATTTCTCTTTGAAGATGACAGTCAAATTTTAGCAAAATCAAATTTTGAGATTTGAAAATAGATGAATTTCGTTCAAAAAAAAAAGCTGAAATTTCCAGAAAATACCGAATTTTGAAAAAGAGAGATTTCGAAAAAAATGATTTTGTTGAAAGTTTTTAAATTTAGAAAAAAAAACGTCGAATTTTGACGATATATTGAAACCCAGAATAAATTGAAAACGTGAAATTTTTGGACAGAGATTTAAATTTTGTAAAAAATTGTGAAATTTCGAAAAGAGCAGTTGCTAAAAATCGAAAGATTAAAAAAATCGTCGAAACTTTAAAAAACCAAAGTTTTTCAGAGGAGAGGAAAAATAATTTGCATTTTTCCAGAGAAAGTTAGATTTTGTGAATAAATTTGAAATTTCGAGAACAAGACGAATTAAAAAAACTCCAAACGTTCAAACAAATTGGAAATTTGATAGAATTGGTAAAATAATTTCGAAAAAAAAGACAATGTTGATACAACTTTTAGTTTCGAAAAAAGTACTGAATTTTAAAAGATCAAAATTTCCCAGAGAAAGTCAAATTTTAAGAAAAAGTTAAAATTTTGAGATTTAAAAATAGATGAATTTCGTTTGAAATATAATTTGAAATTTTCAGAAAATACCGAATTTTGAGAAAAAAAGATTTCGAAAACAAATGACCTTTCTAGACCTTTGTCACATTTAGTTAAAATTCGATTGAAAAATTGAATATTCAACTTTTTTTTCACTTTTTTTTGAAATTTTGAATTTAAAGTCAAAATTTCGAGAAAAATATCGAAATTTCGATACTAAGGTCAAAATTTGGAGAAAAAAGTCAAAATTTAAGAAAAAAAAAACAAAATTTCGAGAAAAAGTTCGAAATTTTGAGAAAAAATAGAAATTTGAGAAAGTCTTTTCTAGACCTTTGTAACATTTGGTTAAATTTCGATTTAAAAAATGAATTTTCAACTTTTTTCCACTTTTTTTTTGAAATTTTGGGTTTAAAGTTGAAATTTCGAAAAAAAAGTCGAAATTTCGATATTTATAACAAAATTTCGAGAGAAAAGTTGTAATTTGAGAAAAAAAGTCGAAATTTTGAGTTTAAAGTCGAAATTTCGAGCAAAATCTCGAAAATTCGTTATAAAGGTCAAAATTTCGAGGAAAAAGTCGAAATTTCGAGCAAAATCTCGAAAATTCGTTATAAAGGTCAAAATTTCGAGGAAAAAGTCGAAATTTGAGAAAAAAACGACATTTCGAGAAAAAGGTCGAAATTTCGAGAAAAAATCAAAATTTAAGGAGGTCAAAATTTAGAGAAAAAGTCGAAATTTTGAGAAAAAAATTCAAAATTACAAAAAAAAGTCTAAATTTCGAGAAAATAGTCGAAATTTTGAGCTTAAAATCGAAATTTGAGAAAAAACTCGAAATTTCTAAAAATAACATTTTTTTATCGTCCTTTTTACGCCATAAATTTAAAAAAAAATAAACTACTACAACGCCTTTGCAACATTTCGAAAAAGTTGAAATTTCCAGAAAAAAGTCAAAATTTTCAGAAAAAAGTCGAAATTTTGAGGAAAAATTCGAAATTTGAGAGAAAAGTCGAAGTTTCAGTAAAAAGTCGAGATTTCTAAGAATAACATTTTTTTAAATCGGTGTCCTTTCTAGGCTTTTGTAACATTTCGTTAAATTTCGATTTAAAAATTGAATTGTCAACTTTTTTTCGACTCTTTTTTTGAAATTTTGACATTAAAATCGAAAATTTGACTTTAATCTCGGGATTTAGAGGAGAATAAGTCAACATTCCGTGATAATTTTTTTTCAAATAGTTATCTTTTCTAAGCTCTTGTAATTTTGCTTTAAAAATTACTTTTTTACTTTAAAAATTAATGATTAACATAATTGAAATTGTATTTTCTAGCTAGCGAAAGGTCAATTATGTATACTTTGAATCAGGTGTGGTAATATTAGATTGTTGCCTGGGAAAAATGTGTCTGGAGCTAAAAGCAAACATCGCTCGCTAAAATCGCGAAAGCGCTTTTGCAGATTAGACTTTACAAGGAAGAATATGTTTCCAGGCTTACGAACTCAAGGATAAGGTTATTAGCGAATGTATGCTGGAGGGATATTTCGAGTATCTTGATGTCGCTGGCGTGTGAAACAACTTCTTTTCTAAAACGGATCTTGTAAGACTTGTACCCTAAATATAGACAACAAATGTTCCCAGAGCTCAAAAGTTTTCAAAAAAGATAAATTTAAAAAAAAATCGTTGAATTTTGACAATAGATTGAAACCCAGGACAAGTTTAAAACCTAAAATATTTGGACAAATTTAAATTTTGTGAAAAATTGTAAAATTTTCGAAAGAGCTTTTGTAAAAAATTCAAAGATTAGAAAAAATCGCCGAACTTTTAAAAAGTCGAGGTTTTTCAGAGCAGGAAAAAAATAATTTTCATTTTTCCAGAGAAAGTTAAATTTTGAGAATAAATTTGAAATTTCGAGAACAAGACGAATTAAAAAAACTCCAAATTTTTAAACAAATTCTAAATTTAATTCAATTGGTAAGATCATATTGAAAGAGAAGATAGAGAGAGGGAATTTGAAGATACTAGCTTTGCTATCGAAACGCGTTAGAACAACCTTTGTTATGTTTTTAAAACCTTTCTTGGTTTCAGAAGACAAGATTTTTATTTCATTTTTTTAATTATTATTAAGTAAGATTTGAAATCGAAAGAAGATTAGATAAAAAAATAAATGTCCCCAATATTCTTCCGCAAAAGCACTCAGGCACGTAACCAGGGGTGGGGTCTAGGGAGCTGCAGCCCCCCCCCCCCGGGAAATTTTTTGGCTTCACACTAGATAGAACTGAACTTTCCGGATGTGCGACCTTTTTAAAAACCATTTTTAATGGATCATTTTGTTTTCGCACTGAAATGCAAGGATGTTTTATTTTTCAAATTTGGCGCCATTTCTTATTATTAGAGACCGAATTTTAAGCGCAATCAAGTAAGGTAAAAAGGTGAGCAAAATGTTAAATTAGGCAGAAACGAAAAGTTAAAAAAGACACCAAAAAGGTAAAATATTTTTAAAAAAGGTATTAACAGGACAAAACGTACAATTAACAAAAAAAAAAACATTTTGATATCTCAGTCGAAATTAAAAATAAATAATAGATTTTAGGTTATACTCAGGATATTCAGGAGTGTAATATTTTCAAATGAAGAAGTTCTTAAAATTTCGAGTTCATTCTCGAATTTTCGCCCTAAATCTTGAAATTTTTACCTTAAACTCATTTCATTTTTTTCCAATATTTTGACATTTAAATCTGAGGTTTCGTTTCTAGGAAAATTTAAACTTTTCTTGAAATTTCTTTTTTTTATTTGAAATTTCAGTCTTACGTTTTGAATTTTATTAAAATAATGTTGAATTTGCAAGTTTTTCAAGCTTAAACTCCCTATTTTGAAAAAAAATTCAAACTTTGGGAAGAACTAGAAATTTATACAAGCGATTTTTCGAGATTTAACACTAAATTTTGAGAAAAACTTGGATTTTGTTATAATAGTTTTACAGTTTTAGAATTTAAATAATTACGTTTTAAATTTTATTAAAATAATGTTGAATTTGCAAGTTTTTCAAGCTTAAACTCCCTATTTTGAAAAAAATTCAAATTTTAAGAAGAATTGGAAATTTATACAAGCGATTTTTCGAGATTTATCACCAAATTTTGAGAAAAACTTGGATTTTGTAATAATAGCTTTACAGTTTTGGAATTTAAAAATTTAAACCTTAAATTCGGTTTTTGAATAAAATTTTGAATGTTAGGCTCTTTACTAAAAAATCAAAATATCTTATAAGCCTTTATTTTGAGAAGACATTTTTTAATAAGTTATTTTTGTGAATTTCTTCTATAATTTTTCTAACATGGCGATTGAACTTCAAAAAAATGTCTAAAATGTCGATCCTTTTATAAATTTCGAGTTTTACAGGAAACTTGAGCATTTTTAAGTTGAAATATTTAGGAATTTTTTAATAACTTTAACCCATCAGCTTAGTTAGAAATTTTTAATTTTTTCAAAAAGTTTTAACTTCATAATAGAAAATTTCGAAATTTTTTGTCATGAAGTTGATTTGTTTATATTTCGACTACGATTTCGACGCAAATTCGACTTTTTTCCCCAAAATTGAATTCCAAGTGAAAACTTCCAAAAAAATATTGAAATTTCTATCTTAGTTATCAAATTTCAGCTTTAATTAGGAATTTATTGTACTTTTAATCACATTTCTATCTTAGTTATCAAATTTTAACTTTAATTATGAATTTATTGTACTTTTAATCACTTTTAAATTCATATTTTTAGAAAAACTTGATTTATAAAATTTTTACAACTTTTTACCACGAGTTTAAAAATGTTAAGATTAAAGTCGAAATTTTGAGAAAAAAATATGAGCTTAATGACTAGTTTATTTTTCAAAATGTGTACATTAACACTAATTTAAAATTCGGACTTCTTCAAAATATTTTGACTTTCTTTCTAGACATTGAATTTATAGAAAATCTCCTGGCCATTTCGAGAAAACACTAAAAGTTTCGGGAAATATTAAAGTTTATTTTTTAAATATTGTTTCAAGGCAAAATGTTGAGTGTTATTAGTTTTTGTTAATAGATTTTATCTTTTGGAAATGAGAGATTTTTTTTTTAGAAAATTTTGACTTGAAACCTTTTTTTTTTCGAAAATTATCGCTTCTTTTTTCTTCGGATTTGGAGGGTAATTCTAAATGTCAACTTATTTCTAAAATTTCGAATTTAAAAAACTAAAAATTTCGAGTTCGAACAGGTCACATTAAGAATTAACATATCGTAATTTTGTTCGGAAATTCAAAACTTTTTAAAAATGTTAATATTTTTGGAAATGTTTAATAATGAATTCTGGTTATTTTTAAGTATAAACACGGTCGTAATTAAACTTTTTCTAGAACAAGTTTGTCCACTCTAAATGTAGACTTTTCTAGACATTTCAAATTAAAATTCTAAATTCAAAAAACTCAAGATTAAGTTCAGAATTTCGATATCAGACATTTTTCACAAAAATGTTGGCGAAATTTTCAGGTTTCTAGAAAGAATTGATGTTTAAAAAAATATTTGTGGGTTTGAAGTTAATACCAAGATTTTAAACTTTGAATTTTGAGAAAAAAAAAAGTAAAAGTATTAACATACTTCGCATTTAGCAAAAAATCTAATTCGAATTGAAAATTTCCAAAAAAGGTCGAAATTTTGAGATTGAAGGTAAAACTTACAAAAAAAAACGATAAATAATTTTATAGCAAAAACTTTTTTTCGAAATTCGGATGCACTTCGACATTGCAAATTCAAATAGCAACAATAATTTCCAAAATTGCCCAAAATAAAAAACGTAGAAATTGAAGTTGTTGTCAGTTAGAAAAAGAGTTGGACGCTACGAGGAAACTTGAACTTAAAAACTTAAAATCTTCCAAAATTTAGAAAGAATATCCAAATTCTAAATGTTCGGGTGCAAACTTTAAATTTGAGATAAAAGTTAAAGTTATGAAGTCAATCGAAATTTGAAAAAAATTAAAAAAAAAGATTTTTCTCCAGTTGACTTCAAACTATGTCTTTAAATAGAGCACTTTCTGTAGACATTTTTCATACACAAGTGCAGATTATAGAAGACAGTTCAAAAATAAATTTTAAGAAATATCTTTCGAGTAATTTTATCATCTTACCCACACATCTGTTTTTATTTAGAAATTAAATTAGGATAAACCAGGAAACCAGGACTACGTACAGGTAACATTGTGTACCTCTGTAGACAGAGTATTTTCTGTATTTTCCTGGTAAATAAATAAAAAATAAAATAGGCAACGTTGTTGTTAAATTACTTTGTCAGAATGTTAGAAGAGTTGGACTCTAGAAATGGTTTAATGTATTTTTTTATATTTTAGTATACTTATATACAATAATAATATTAATAGTAGAGTAGTATTGGACCGTGGCTTCTTAGCTCTAACCTAGACGCAAAGACTAAGTAGTTTTAGCAGAAGGATCGCAGCCCCGCCCCCCTCCCCCCGAAAAAAAATCCTGGTTACGGGCCTGCCGTCAACACATAAAAGAGAACAAGAAAAGTATTTTTAAAAATCGCGATTTTTTTGAAAATTTCGCCTTATTTCAAAAAATCCTACCTTTCAAATGTTTGATTTTTTTGGGATTTTCGACATTTTTAGAATTTCTTCGAAAGATTGGGAAATATTTTTTAAAAATTTCGACTGTTTCCCAAAACTGAATTTTTCCTCGAAATTTCTCGTTTTCTAAATTATGACTTTATAATCAAAATTCTACTTTTTTGTCTTAAAATTAATTTTATCTTGAAAGTATCGCATATTTTTTGGAAATTTTTACCCTTTTTTCGAAATTCCCCCTCCCCCGAAAAAAAAACCTGTTTACGGGCCTGAAAGCACTGATTCTCTTTGTTTCTGGGCGCTAAATTACGGTGACCCTAACTAAAATGTTACAAATTCTAGATACTTTGGATCAACAAAATTCGAAAATAGAAATAATGAGGGCGAACGGCAATTTACCTTCTTGGCATCTTTCGCAGCATTCTCCTTCCAGATGAACTAATCTAGTTCCAGGAGCACACGGTACCGTAACGTTGCACCTTGTCATCGCGCAGCTGGGCATTCCTCTTTGACACTTACATGAACTGCAAGCGTCCATACTCCAAGATTCGCCGTCCTGAAAAAAACAAAAAAAAATTGCAACAACGTGTATCAGCATTGCATAATCCCGCTGTATAACACAGACGAGCGAATGCATGGAAATAACCTGATTTTACGCTGCGGTAAGCAACTTCATTATATTTCCTGCAATCGTCCAGTCATGGCCTAGAAATATGGAGATTCCGATGAACTGTTAACGCAAGGCAGAAACTAGAAGAGACGCCTGATTAATAAATGAAAAGTAGAACTTCTTCAATGTTTTTAAATCTTCACTGTCTCTTTGTTTCCACTTTTTTTATTCAAAAAGTATTGTAACGCAATGTAAATAGATGGAATAGAATTTAGAATAGAATTGTAGAATTTAGTAAATAAAAAAAAGTTTCTAGAAGGATCTGATAAGGGGAAAGCGGCCGCGATAACAAAACAAACGTCAGATAAGCGTTCCAGAAATTTCGGCACACGATAAGCCTTATCTGCCGAAAAGTTCTAGAAGCCGGGGGCCAAAACTATATAAGGCGGTCAGCTTTCCGTCAAATAAGTCAGTTAGAAGTCAGTGTAGTTAGTTAGCAATTAGTAAATAAGTAGTGAGTTAATGTTTAGTTGAAGTGTGCCGAGTTAATTTAGTAATAAAGTGGGTATTATTCACACGTGGTAATCAATTCGAACCGATAAGCCCGTAACAGTATGGAAATATTGATATTTCAGTTGGAAAATATTGACATTTCAATTGGAAAATATTGATATTTCAATTGAGAGATATTGTTATTTCAATTTAGAAAATTGGATCCGATTGTTGTCACCTAGTGGATCCACACCATTTTAAAACCTACCTCATACAGCTTTCCCCCAACGATGCATTGCGATCTGACCTCCTCGGGCATGATGCACGTTTTGCAGCAACTTCCCGGGATGGACTTCTGTAATTCTGGGGAGCAGTCCAACACAGGGCAAGCGAATCTTTTGCATATGGAGGTCTCGTTGAAGCAGCTGCAATTCGTGCACCTGTCAATGTTAAAGTATTGTCCCTCTTTGACCAAAGTCGACTGAAGTATGCAAGTTTGTGGTGCCGTTAGTAGTGACCTGGTGCCTTCGCACCTGGGACAACATTCCCCTGGAGGATGGGTTTGCCTGAAGATGGGACACTGTAAGACTGGACATGCCTTTTTCGAGCAGATCATCCTACCACCACTACATCTGCATTTCAAGCATGGATCGTCTGATATGACGTCCCTATCAGGCGTGGGTATTTGCCCGTTAATCCAGCATTCTAAAAAAAAACATTGCATATTATTTGAGGCGTACGGTATAGGGAAGATTTAAATAAAAAATATTCGAAGTATTCCCGAAGTTACGAAGAATAACATCATAGTTTTCAGACCTTATTCAGGCACGTAGCCAGGGGGGGTCCAAGGGGTCCGGACCCTCCCCGAAATGAATATTCCCCAAAAAATGTACGATGATACGAATTGAAATATCAGTAGAAAAACGGCTGATTGTATATTTAAGCATGTAAATAATTTTCGAAATTGCCAACTATTGAGCTTATGATAAGCAAAATAGCCATGTAGACATTTTAATAAAAATTGGCAATGAGCTCAAGGCTTCCCAATACATGCACCAACCCTTTTACAATTTAATATTGACACTTAGCAGTAGGGTACGTTCAGTAATTTCAATATTTTATTATCTAAAATTTCGACATTCTTGACATATGTATGCATGGAGTAGAATTTTCGAGAAAAAAGTCGAAATTTTGAGTTTAAAGTCGACATTTTACAAAAGCATAGGAAGGCATTGATTAAAAAAAATTATATTTAGAAATTTCGACATTTTACAAAAGCGTAAAAAGGACACTGATTATAAAAAAAAATGTTTAGGGATTTCGACTTTTTTTGTCAAAAATTCGGTTTTTTTTTAAATTTCGATTTTTTTTTCTCGAAATTTCGGCTTTTTGCTCGAAATTTCGACTTAACACTCGAAATTTCGACTTTTTTCTCAAAAATTCGACCTTTTTCTTGACATTTCTACTTTCTTTTTAAAATTCAGAGACTAATGTCGAAATTTCGACTGTAATATCGAAATTTTTTTCGAATAAGTCAAAATTTCTACACTATGGTCAAATTAGGCAGATGACAATTGAGTCCCACCACTCCTCTTTCCCAACAATCTTGACAGTTTGTAGTAGGGGTGCGTTCAATAATTGCTATTTTTAGTTAGCAAATATTTGATCTTTTTTTTTAGAAATTTCGAGATGAAAGTTGAAAATTCGAGAAAAAAATCGAAACTTCGTGATTAAGAATTGAAACACAGAACTTGTCCCCTGAAACCAAGAAAAATTAAAAAAAAAACACAACAAAGGTTGCTCTAACGCGTTTTGACAGCCAAGCTGTCATCTTCAGAGAGAAAAAAGATGACAGCTTGGCTGTCGAAACGCGTTAGAGCAACCTTTGTTGTGTTTTTTAATTTTTCTTGGTTTCAGGGGACAAGTTCTGTGTTTCAATTTTTGAAGATAACCAAGGACCAGTCCGTTGCATCAAACTCGTGATTAAGATCAAAATTTCGAAAAAAAGTCGGAATTTGAAAAAAAAGTCGAAATTTCGAGAAAAAGGTAGAAATTTGGAAAAAAAAGTCGAAGTTTGAGAAAGACGTAAGTCGAAATTCCGAGAAAAAAGTCGAAATTTTAGAAAAAAGTCGATATTTCTAAAAAAATAGTAGACATTTTGAGTTTAAAGCCGAAATTTCGAGAAAAATGTCTAAATTTCGATATGAAGGTTAAAATTTCAAGAAAAAAGTCGATATTTGAGAAAAAAGTCTAAAATTGAGAAAAAAAAACGAAATTTCGAGAAAAAAGTCGAACTTTTCAGATTAAGGCCGAAATTTCGAGAAAAAGTCGAAATTTCGAAATATTTCGAGCAAAAATTCGAAATTTGAGAACAACGTCGAAATTTCGAGAAAAAAGTAGAAATTTTGAAATATTTCGAGCAAAAAGATGAAATTTCGAGAAAAAAAGTCGAAATTTTGATATTAAGGTTAAAATTTCGAGAAAAAAGTCGACATTTGAGAAAAAAGTCTAAAATTGAGAAAAAAAAACGAAATTTCGAGAAAAAATTCGAACTTGGCGAAAAAAATCGAAATTTTGATAAAAAAAAGGTCAAAATTTTGAGAAAGAAGTCGAAATTTCGAAATATTTCGAGGAAAAAGTCGAAATTTGAGAAAAAAGTCAAGATTTCGAGAAAATAGTCGAGATTTCGAGCAAAAAGTCGAAATTTCTCAAAAAAGAGTCGAAATTTCGAGAAAAAAGTCGAAATTTCGAGAAAAATGTCCAAATGTCAATATTCATGTCGAAATTTGAGGAAAAAAAAACGAAATTTCGAGATGACGGTCGAAATTTCGAGGAAAAAACTCGAAATTTGGGAAAAAAATCAAAATTTCGAGAAAAAGTTGAAATTTTGAGAAAAAATACGAAAAAGTTGAAATTTCCAGAAAAAAGTCGAAATTTACAGAAAAAAGTCAAATTTTGAGAAAAAAGTCGAAATTTAAGAAAAAAATCGAAATTTTGATAAAAAAAAGGTCAAAATTTTGAGTATAAAGTCGAAATTTTGAGAGAAATGTCGAAATTTCTATATTAAGGTCAAAATTTTGAGAAAAAAGTCGATATTTGAGAAAAAAGTCAAAAATTGAGAAAAAAAAAACGAAATTTCGAAAAAAAAGTCGAAATTTCTAGAAAAATAGTCGACATTTTGAATTTAAATCCTAAATTTTGAGAAAAATGTCGAAATTTCGATATTAAGGTTAAAATTTCGAGAAAAAAGTCGATATTTAAGAAAAAAGTAAAAATTTCGAGAAAAAAGTCGAAATTTTGAGAAATAAACTCGAAATTTAAGAAAAAAATCTAAATTTCGAGAAAAAAGTCGAACTTTTCAGATTAAGGCCGAAATTTCGAGAAAACAGTCGAAATTTGGAGAAAAAGTCGAATTTTCTAGAAAAAAAGTCGAAGTTTGAGAAAAACGTAAGTCGAAATTCCGAGAAAAAAGTCGAAATTTGAGAAAAAAGTCGAAATTTCTAGAAAAATAGTCGACATTTTGAATTTAAAGCCTAAATTTTGAGAAAAATGTCGAAATTTCGATATTAAGGTTAAAATTTTGAGAAAAAAGTCGATATTTGAGAAAAAAGTCAAAATTTCGAGAAAGAAGTCGAAATTTTGAGAAATAAACTCGAAATTTGAGAAAAAAATCTCGAAATTTAGAGAAAAAAGTCGAAATTTCGAGCTTAAAATCGAAATTTGAGAAAAAAACGTTAAAATTTCTTAAAATGACATTTTTTAATTGCTATCTTTTCTACGCTTTTGTAACATTTCGAAAAAGTGGAAATTTCCAGAGAAAAATCAAAATTTTGAGAAAAAAGCCGAACTTTTCAGATTAAGGCCGAAATTTCGAGAAAACAGTCGAAATTTCGAGAAAAAGTCGAATTTTCTACAAAAAAAGTCGAAGTTTGAGAAAAACATAAGTCGAAATTCCGAGAAAAAAGTCGAAATTTGAGAAAAAAGTCGAAATTTTTAGAAAAATAGTCGACATTTTGAATTTAAAGTCTAAATTTCGAGAAAAATGTCGAAATTTCGATATTAAGATTAAAATTTCAAGAAAAAAGTCGATATTTGAGAAAAAAGTCAAAATTTCGAGAACGAAGTCGAAATTTTGAGAAATAAACTCGAAATTTAAGAAAAAAATCTAAATTTCGAGAAAAAAGTCGAAATTTCGAGCTTAAAATCGAAATTTGAGAAAAAAAAACGTTGAAATTTCTTAAAATGACATTTTTTTAATCGATGTCTTTTCTACGCTTTTGTAACATTTCGAAAAAGTGGAAATTTCCAGAAAAAATCGAAATTTCCAAAAAGAGTCGAAATTTTGAGAAAAAAGTTTAAATTTGAGAAAAAAGTCGAAGTTTGAGAAAAAAGTCGAAATTTCTAAACACAACATTTTTTTAAATCGATGTCCTTTCTACGCCTTTGTAAGATTTTCGATTTAAAAATTGACATTTCAACTTTTTTTTTTAGAAATTTCGACTTTAAACAGCAAATTTCGACGTTTTTTTTTTCGAAATTATCACATTAAACTCGAAATTTTGACTTTAATCTCGGGATTTAAAGAAGAGAAAGTCAACATTCCGTGATATGTTCTTTCTACTCTCTGGTAATTTTTACTTCAAAAAAAAAAGTCGATTCTTGATCGGTGATAAGTTAAATACGTAAACTCAAAATAGATATTAGGAAATTTTTCTTTGGTAAGTTTCACGTTTTTATTTGTCAAATTTATATAATGTTAAGGTCACTAGATTTTATTCTTCACTTTTACTAATTAACAAAATGAAAAAAAAATAATAATAAATAAAAGAAACTAATATGGAAAAGTAATTGATGTATGTTCTTATATTTTCTGAAGAGTGGCGGGGGAGTTGGACCCCCCCCCCCGAACGAAAATCCTGGCTAGGTGCTTGATCTTATTGCCTTTTTATGTTTTGTTTAAACTAGAACCTGATGGAGTGCATCTAACGTAATCAGTGGCGGCTGGTCTTAAAGAGCGCAAGAGCGCGCGCTCCTCGTGAAATGAGCGATCTATTCTTTTTTTTTTAATGTAAAAGACTTGGATTTATCACATTTTTAAATACAAAATAATGACACACTAATTAACTAATAATACTTGTGAATGACTTCGAATAAAATACACCTACGTTTGATTCCGTTATACATATTAAATATTAGAAGGAAATTTAAATAAGTTGGTGCGCGCAGAAATATGCACTTAGGTAGGGTGGCGTGCGATGCCTATCACGGAATGCGGAGAAATAAACTACAGAACACCACGTTAAAGCTAGCCCGGGGTACGCCGCTCCGCGCATGTGCGATATTGCCAAATGGTGAGTACGAGTCAGAGTTTGGAGTGTGTATTTACGTTTATGATGCTAAATGCGTAGGTCCCGGCTGATCTGATTGCGATTGTTAATTGTGCCGCTTCCAGGCCTAACTGCCAATAGCACCGCTATTCACAAAGAGATAGCAGTACCCAATCTAGGATCTAATTATTCATTTATTGATTTGGATTTAAATAATTTTGATGAGAAAGTAATGAAGACTTTATTTCTTTAAAAGATCGTAGAGCGGATTTTTTTTAAGAAATATTTTTTTTTTTGAGTTTTTGTAGAGTTTAATTAGAACCTTGTAATAAAATATATTTTACTTTCAAATGCAGTTTTCATGAAGTGAAAATTATAAGATGGTAATTAAATTTAATTCGTAAAAATACTATTAAATATCACACCTTTTGTATCACTTTTGTTTCTCTTAAATTTAATACCTCTATGGCACTGCAGTTACCCAAACTCTTTACTAATATTTTTGCATCTGCGCAGCCCCTGTCAAAAAGTCACCAGCCGCCACTGAACGTAATATAATCATAGTTCGTAGCTTAATTTTAGTCTTAGTTTAGTTTAGTCTTTAGTTCTTGTTAGTAATAACTAGAGAGCTCACCCTTTATGCGAGCTCAACCAAATGGAAGTGTTGTGTTTAATAAAGCAAATTTTTAAAAAGCTAGTTTCAAATAGTTTGTAATTGTATTGTTAGGTGTCGTTCAAGTTAATTAAGTTTCGTAAAACCTCGAACAACTGGAAATAAAACTAAATACTCTTACAGTTTAATGGAATAATACCTTCATTAGCGATGTAATTCGGTATGGAATGTGCGTAGTGCAGGTGTTCGGTTCAGCTCGCGAGCCAATTTCAACGGCCTTCATCCATAAAATATAAAACGTAGCCCATAAATTAAAACAACTTAAATAATCTCATTTGGATATAAAACCAGTCTTCGAGCTGAGAGAGAGAGACAGCCGTTGGGATGTTAAATTGAATATTTATTAGCTAAACTTTCACTCGGCTTTTAGCAATTGTACATTTGAACATCCATCTTTGCCCAGTAATGTAATTACATCCGAAGAAAAAAATATATGCAGACGCTAACCACTTAAGGTTAGTACATTTCTTGTCAAGATGGATGTTTATAATAGATTTCGTAATGTTAATGATTCAGTGGCGGCTGGTGACTTTTTGACAGGGGGTGCGCTGATGCAAAAATATTAGTAGTTAAGAGCCCCTTTAAGGTACTCTGTACGGTTGCACGTCGTTACGACTCTGGGTTACTTAATTAAAATTGTTTGCTTTCGTAGGAATAAAATTATATCACTTTTTCATGAAAACTGCATTTGAAAATAAAATATATTTTTTTACAAAGTTCTAATTAAACTCTACAAAAACACAAAAAAAATATTTTTTAAACAAAATCCGCTCTACGATCTTTTAAAGAAATAAAGTGTTCATTACTTTCTCATCAAAATTGTTTAAATCCAAATTTACAAATTAATAATTGGACCCTAGAAAGGGTACTGCTACCTCTTTGTGAATGGCGGTACTATTGGCAGTTAGGCCTGTAAGTGGCACAATTAGCAATCGCATCAGATCAGCGGGCACCTAGGCATTTAGCATCATAAACCGTAAATACACACTCCAAATTCTGACTCGTACTCACCATTTGGCAATATCGCACAAGCGCGGAGCGGCGTACCCCGAGCTAGCTTTAATGTGGTGTTCTGTAGTTTATTTCTCCGTATCGCGTGGAGGCCGTTGATAGGCATCGCACGGCAGCCATGCTAGGTGCATAATTCTGCGCGCACCAACTTATTTAAATTTCCTTATAATATTTAATATAATGGAATCAAACGTTTGCTTACTTTATTCCAAGTCACTCACAAGCATTATTGGTTAATTAGTATATCATTATTTTATGTTTAAAAATATGATAAATCCAAGTCTTTTACATTAAACAGAAAAGAATAGATTGCTCATTTCACGAGGGGCACGCGCTCTTGCGCTCTTTAAGACCAGCCGCCACTGTAATGATTCCACTTTTTTCTTGGTTGTTTTACACCTGATTTTAAATCCAGCAAAAATAACTACCGAGTCACCAATATGACTACATGCATTCATGCTATGTGCTACTGAAAACATTCGAAAACAATAATCAGGGCCGGCCTTAGCCATTGCGAGGCTCCGCGCGGGTAGATTTTTGCGATGCTTTTATCTTTATGGAATTAGATTTAACATAGGGTGCTGCCCCCCCCTTGACTCATGCAGTTAAACTGCAGGAGACTCTCTAAAAAAATTCCATTCGACAAAATTCGTCCTTCTTTAGGTTATTCACATTTTCTCGAAATTTCGACTTATTTCTCAAAATTCGTCCTTTTTCATAAATGTCCTTCGAAATTTCAAATTTATTCCTAAAATTCGATTTCTTTCATCAGAATCCGACTTAGGTCAATATTTCGAACTTTTATCTCAAAATTCATCGTTTTATTTTTCGAAATTCAACCATTTCTCAAAATTGGTTTTTTCCGGAAACTTCCCCTTTTCTTTCAAATTGGATATTTTGAAAATTTTAACTTGTTTATCAAGATTTTCCTTTTTTCTCAAAATTTGATTGATTTTTTTAATAAAAATATTTATTTGGAAATTTTTATAATGACCTTTTTACAAATTTTGTAAAATGACAAAAGTTTCGAGAAAATTTTTACTCGAATGGTTTATAAGTGAAACACAACTTGTTTCTCAGAATTTCGACTTTTATCTCAATATCGGACATTTTCTAACTTAGGGTGGGGCAGATTAGGGCGCATGTCTGTCTTTGATTTAAGCGGTCAAGTGAAAATTCTAGAAATTACATTTTTCTCAAAATTAGTCCTTTTTTCAAAAATTTCGACAAAATTTGAATCTCTCTGAAGAATTTCGAATGTTTACTAAACTTCGGCTTTTTTCTCTACTTTTTTTTTGAAATTTTGAGATGAATGTCGAAATTTCGACTTTACACTCGGAATTCAGACTTTAATATCTTTTCTTTTTTCTGGAAATTTCGAGAATAAGTCGAAATTTCTATACTCTATGATTAAATTAGGTAGATGACAGTTGCGTCCCACCACTCCTCTATCCCAACAAAGAAAAAAGTCTAAATTTCAACAACAAAAAAGTCGAAATTCGCAAAAAAAACGAATTTCGAGAAAAAAGTCGAAATTTCGATATTAACGTCAAAGTTTCGAGAAAAAAGTCGAAATTTGAGAAAAAAATCGAAATTTTTGGAAAAAAATTTGAAAATGTGTCTTAAAAGAATCAGTTGACAGGCGAAATGAAATGGGGGAATTCCCCGAATCGTAAACACGAAGGTAATGGAGTACTATAAGGTTTTGTTTAGCAGTTGGTAGCACTTGTGGCACTGGAACGAAATTTCGTCAATGTGAAAGAGAAGGAAAGTAACGTCCATTGGAGCAAATGAGACAGATATCAACGCGATAACTATCACGCAAGAAAGCAGCGAGTCGAGTTTTATAATGCGCGGCTTAAGGCGCGAAATTCAAACGAACATTACAATTCGTACTATTGCGCGAGTGAGCGAGGCCCCCTGCAAGAGCGAGGCCCCGGTCGGTTGCCCTGCTCGCCACCCCCAAAGGACGCCCTTGACAATAATACAAATGAAACAATATTGGAAGATGATACCAATACCAAATTAAGTTTCTAAAAGGCCCCTGGATAGATGCTACAGATAAGAAACTTTTGAGATCTTTTCAGGTTGAAAAAATGTTGTTGAGAACCTTTTTTAATCTTTTAAAGTGCCTTCTCACTACAGGTATCTCGAAAACGGTAAGAGATACAGCATTGATTAAATAGGGGCAAAGTTGCGCCATTTGACGATAAGAAATATTCCATTATGAAGTCGAAAACATTTCTTGCTTTTCTAAAGATTTTTGAAAAAAAATAAAATTTTGGATTTTCATTTTTATTATTTCTAGCAAGCAGTGGACAACCATCTTCAGAGAGATACTAGTATCTAGACAGAAGAGAAGAGAAAAGAAGAGACTAGAGGAGAAGAGAAGAGAAAAAAAGAGAAGAGAAAAAAGAGAAGAGAAAAAAGAGAAGAGAAGAGAAGAGAAGAGAACAGAAGAGAAGAGAAGAGAAAGAGAAGAGAAGAGAAGAGAAGAGAAGAGAAGAGAATGAAAGCTAATTTTTATTTTTAAAAAGTTAAAGGTTTCACAAAAAAAACCATTTAAAAAAAACGAAATTTCTCGAAGGGTAATTTTGTTAGAAAAAGTCCAAATTTTTAAAAAATCTCGAGAAAGAATAAACATTTTAAAAAATAATCGAAATTTTTCATAAGAGAGGAGAGAAGCGAGAGAAGAGAAGAGAAGAGATGGGAAGAGAAGAGATGGGAAGAGAAGAGAAAAGATGGGAAGAGAAGAGAAGAGATGGGAAGAGAAGAGAAGAGATGGGAAGAGAAGAGATGGAAGAGAAGAGATGGGAAGAGAAGAGATGGGAAGAGAAGAGAAGAGAAGAGATGGGAAGAGAAGAGATGGGAAGGGAAGAGAAGAGAAAAGATGGGAAGAGAAGAGATGGGAAGAGAAGAGATGGGAAGAGAAGAGATGGGAAGAGAAAAGATGGAAGAGAAGAGAAGAATGGAGAAGAGAAGAGATGGGAAGAGAAGAGAAGAGATGGGAAGGGAAGAGAAGAGATGGGAAGGAAGAGAAGAGATGGGAAGAGAAGAGAAGAGATGGGAAGAGAAGAGATGGGAAGAGAAGAGAAGAGATGGGAAGAGAAGAAAGATGGGGAGAGAAGAGATGGGAAGAGAAAAGATGGGAAGAGAAAAGATGGGAAGAGAAGAGATGGGAAGAGAAGAGAAGAGATGGGAAGAGAACAGATGGGAAGGGAAGATAAGAGAAGAGATGGGAAGAGAAGAGATAGGAAGAGAAGAGAAGAGATGGGAAGAGAAGAGATGGGAAGAGAAGAGAAGAGATGGGAAGAGAAGAGATGGGAAGAGAAGAGATGGGATGAGAAGATATGGGAAGAGAAGAGATGGGAAGAGAAGAGAAGAGATGGGAAGAGAAGAGATGGGAAGAGAACAGATGGGAAGAGAAGAGATGGGAAGGGTAGAGAAGAGATGGGAAGGAAAGAGATGGGAAGAGAAGAGATGGGAAGAGAAGAGATGGGAAGAGAAGAGATGGGAAGAGAAGAGATGGGAAGAGAAGAGATGGGAAGAGAAGAGAAGAGATGGGAAGAAAAGAGATGGGAAGAGAAGGGATGGGAAGGGAAGAGAAGAGATGGGAAGAGAAGAGAAGAGAAGAGATGGGAAGAGAAGAGATGGGAAGAGATGGGAAGAGATGGGAAGAGAAGAGATGGGAAGAGAAGAGAAGAGATGGGAAGAGAAGAGAAGAGATGGGAAGAGAAGAGATGGGAAGAGAAGAGAAGAGATGGGAAGAGAAGAGATGGGAAGAGAAGAGAAGAGATGGGAAGAGAAGAGAAGGGAAGAGAAGGAGAATGGGAAGAGAAGAGAAGAGATGGGAAGAGAAGAGAAGAGATGGGAAGAGAAGAGATGGGAAGGGAAGAGAAGAGATGGGAAGAGAAAGAGAAGAGAGATGGGAAGAGAAGAGATGGGAAGAGAGAGAAGAGATGGGAAGAGAAGAGATGGAAGGAAGAGAAGATGGGAAGAAGAGAGAAGATGGGAAGAGAAGAGATGGGAAGGGAAGGGAAGAGAGAGAAGGGAAGAGAAGAGATGGGAAGAGAAGAGAAGAGAAGATATGGGAAGAAAAAGAGATGGGAAGAGAAAGAGATGGGAGAGGAGAAGAGAAGAGATGGGAAGAGAAGAGATGGGAAGAGAAGAGATGGGAAGAGAAGAGATGGGGAAAAGAAAGAATGGGAAGAAAAAAGGAGAAGAGATGGGAAGAGAAGAGAAAGGAAGGGAAGAGAAGAGAGGGAAGAGAAAAGATGGGAAGAGAAGAGATGGGAAGAGAAGAGATGGGAAGAGAAGAGAAGAGTGGGAAGAGAAGAGAAGAGATGGGAAGAGAAGAGATGGGAAGAGAAGAGAAGAGATGGGAAGAGAAGAGAAGAGATGGGAGAAGAGAAGAGATGGATAAGAAGAGATGGGATGAGAAGAGATGGGATGAGAAGATATGGGAAGAGAAGAGATGGGAAGAGAAGAGAAGAGATGGGAAGAGAAGAGATGGGAAGGGAAGAGAAGAGATGGGAAGAGAAGAGAAGAGATGGGAAGGGAAGAGATGGGAAGAGAAGAGATAGGAAGAGAAGAGATGGGAAGAGAAGAGAAGAGATGGGAAGAAAAGAGATGGGAAGAGAAGAGATGGGAAGGGAAGAGAAGAGATGGGAGGGAAGAGAAGAGAAGAGAAGAGATGGGAAGAGAAGAGAAGAGAAGAGATGGGAAGAGAAGAGAATAGATGGGAAGAGAAGAGATGGAAGAGAAGAGATGGAAAGAGAAGAGATGGGGAAGAGAAGAGATGGGAAGAGAAGAGAAAGATGGAAAGAGAAGAGAAGAGATGGGAAGAGAAGAGATGGAAGAGAAGAGATGGGAAGAGAAGAGATGGGAAGAGAAGAGATGGGAAGAGAAGAGATGGAAGAGAAGAGATGGGAAGAGAAGAGATGGAAAGAGAAGAGATGGGAAGAGAAGAGATGGGAAGAGAAGAGAAAAGATGGGAAGAGAAGAGAAGAGATGGGAAGAGAAGAGATGGGAAGAGAAGAGAAAAGATGGGAAGAGAAGAGATGGGAAGAGAAGAGAAGAGATGGATAGAGAAGAGATGGGAAGAGAAGAGAAGGAAAGAGAAGAGAAGGAAAGAGAAGGGAAGAGAAGAGATGGGAAGAAAAGAGATGGGGAGAGAAGAGATGGGAAGAGAAAAGATGGGAAGAGAAGAGATGTGAAAAGAAGAGAAGAGATGGGAAGAGAAGAGAAGAGATGGGAAGAGAAGAGAAGAGATGGGAAGGGAAGAGAAGAGATGGGAAGGGAAGAGAAGAGATGGGAAGAGAAGAGAAGAGATGGGAAGAGAAGAGATGGGAAGAGGAAGAGAAGAGATGGGAAGAGAAGAGATGGGGAGAGAAGAGATGGGAAGAGAAAGATGGGAAGAGAAGAGATGGAAGAGAAGATATGGGAAGAGAAGAGAAAGATGGGAAAGAGAGAAGAGGAAGAGATGGGAAGAGAAGAGATGGGAAGCAGAGAGAAGGATGAGAGAAGAGAAGAGATGGGAAGAGAAAGAGATGGGAAGAGAAGAGAGGGATGAAGAGAAGAGATGGGAGAGAAGAGATGGGAAGAGAAGAGATGGGAAGAGAAGAGAAGAGATGGGAAGAGAAGAGATGGGAAGGGAAGAGAAGAGATGGAAGGAAAAGAGAGGAAGAGAAGAGATGGGAAGAGAAGAGATGGAGAAGGAAGGAGAAGAGAAAGAAGAGATGGGAAGAGAAGAGATGGGAAGAGAAGAGAGAGATGGGAAGAAGAGATGGGAAGAGAAGAAGAGAGGGAAGAGAAGAGAAGAGATGGGAAGAGGAAGAGAGGAAGAGAGAGAAGAGATGGGAAGAGAAGAGATGGGAAGAAGAGAGATGGGAAGAGAAGAGATGGAAGAGAAGAGAAGAGATGGGAAGGAGAAGAGATGGGAAGAAGAGAAGAGATGGGAAGAGAAGAGATGGGAAGAGAAGAGATGGGAAGAGAAGAGATGGGAAGAGAAGAAGATGGGAAGAGAAGAGACTGGGAAGAGAAGAGATGGGAAGAGAAGAGATGGGAAGAGAGAGAAGAGATGGGAAGAGAAAGATCGGGAAGAGAAGAGAAGAGATGGGAAGAGAAGAGATGGAGATGGGAAGAGAAGAGATGGGAAGAGAAGAGAAGAGATGGGAAGAGAAGAGGATGGAAGAGAAGAGAAGAGATGGAAGAGAAGAGATGGGAAGAGAAGAGATGGGAAGAGAAAGAGATGGGAAGAGAAGAGATGGGAAGAGAAGAGAAGAGATGGGAAGAAGAGAGGAAGAGAAGAGATGGGAAGAGAAGAGATGGAAGAGAAGAGAAGAGATGGGAAGAGAAGAGATGGGAAGAGAAGAGATGGGAAGAGAAGATGAAGAGAGATGGGAAGAAAAGAGATGGAAGAGAAGAGATGGGAAGGAAGAGAAGAGATGGAAGAGAAGAGAAGAGAAGAGATGGGAAGAGAAGAGATGGGAAGAGAAGAGAAAGATGGAGAGAGAAGAGATGGAAGAGAAGAGAGGAAGAGAAGAGAAAGAGATGGGAAGAGAAGAGATGGAAGAGAAGAGATGGAGAGAAGAGATGGAGAAGAGAAGAATGGGAAGAGAAGAGAAGAGATGGAAGAGAAGAAGGAAGAGAAGAGAAAGAGATGGAAGAGAAGAGATGGAGGAAAAGGAAGAAGATGGGAAGAGAAAGATAAGAGAAGAGATGGGAAGAGAAAGATGGGAAGAGAAGAGAAAGAGATGGGAAAGAAGAGAGATGGGAAGAAGAAAAAGAGATGGGAAGGAGAGAGAAGAGATGAGGAAAAGAAGAGATGGAAGAAGAGAAGAGAAGCGAAGGAAAGAGAGGGAAGAGAAGAGATGGGAAGAGAAGAGATGGGAAGAGAAGAGATGGGAAGAGAAAAGATGGAAGAGAAAGATGGGAAAGAGAAGAGATGGAAGAGAAGAGAAGAGTGGGAAAAAAAAAAAAAAAAAAAAAAAAAAAAAAAAAAAAAAAAAAAAAAAAAAAAAAAAAAAAAAAAAAAAAAAAAAAAAAAAAAAAAAAAAAAAAAAAAAAAAAAAAAAAAAAAAAAAAAAAAAAAAAAAAAAAAAAAAAAAAAAAAAAAAAAAAAAAAAAAAAAAAAAAAAAAAAAAAAAAAAAAAAAAAAAAAGAGATGGAAAGAGAGAGAAGAGATGGAAGAGAAGAGATGGAGAAGAAGAGAGGGAGGAAGAGAGATGAAGAGAAGAGAAGAATGGGAAGAGAAGAATAGATGGGAAGAAGAAAGAATGGGAAGAGAAGAAATGGGAAAAGAGAAGAGATGGAAGATAAGAGATGGGAAAAAGAAGATGGAAGAGAAGATGGGAAGAGAAGAGATGAGAAGGGAAGAGAAGAGATGGGAAGGAAGAGAAGAGATGGGAAGAGAAGAGATGGAGAAGAGAAGAGATGGGAAGAGAAGAGATGGAAGAGAGAGAAGAGATGGAAGAGAAGAGATGGGAAGAGAAGAGAATGGGAAGAGAAGAGATGGGAAGAGAAGAGATGGGAAGAGAAGAGAAGAGATGGGAAGAGAAGAGAAGAGATGGGAAGAGAAGAGATGGGAAGAGAAGAGAAGAGATGGGAAGAGAAGAGATGGGAAGAGAAGAGATGGGAAGAGAAGAGAAGAGAAGAGAAGAGAAGAGAAGAGAAGAGAAGAGAAAAGAAGGAGAAGAAGAGAATGAAAGCTAATTTTTATTTTTAAAAAGTTAAAGGTTTCACAAAAAAAAACCATTTAAAAAAAACGAAATTTCTCGAAGGGTAATTTTGCTAGAAAAAGTCCAAATTTTCAAAAAATCTCGAGAAAGAATAAACATTTTAAAAAATAATCGAAATTTTTCACAAAAGAGGAGAGAAGCGAGAGAAGAGAAGAGATGGGAAGAGAAGAGAAAAGATGGGAAGAGAAGAGATGGGTAGAGAACGAGAAGAGAAGAGAAGAGAAGAGATAGGAAGAGAAGAGATGGGAAGAGAAGAGAAGAGATGGGAAGAGAAGAGATGGGAAGAGAAGAGAAGAGATGGGAAGAGAAGAGATGGGAAGAGAAGAGAAGAGATGGAAAGAGAAGAGATGGGAAGAGAAGAGATGGAAAGAGAAGAGAAGAGAAGGAAAGAGAAGAGAAGAGATGGGAAGAGAAGAGAAGAGATGGGAAGAGAAGAGAAGAGAAGGAAAGAGAAGGGAAGGGAAGGGAAGGGACTGAGAGTTGTAGGTTGAAATTTAATAAAAAAAAGAAAAATATCGAATAATAAAAATGAGTAAATGATAATAATCATAATAAATGATAGTCAAACAAAACTTGGAATGAAAATTAATCGGAAGAACATTTAATAAAGTGCTTGATAGATTGGGAAACAATTAGTTCCTCAGTTTATCGGTCTTTAAAGTATTAACTGAAAAAAATTAATTAACCAGTAATGTTTTCCTCATTATTCACTTTTACGAACAAAACAGAAAATTCAATTAACTTATCCTAATATTTTCAACAATTTTTCATTAAACCATTCAAGGTTGCAATATGTTTTCCAAATTTTTATTGACAACCTTTCATTGTCACAAACATTATTGATAAATTAAATTCTTTTGTTCCATAATTGTTTCATTTTATAACTTTACCTTCGAAAACGAATATTATTTTATTATCACAATTTACATAATCGAAGGAATTGGAACTGAAACACGTTTCCTTCCACAACAGTGTTAAAATATTAATAAATCGAAACAATAAACTTCACAGAGAAAAATATTTAACATTTTTGTTGTCCTGTATAATAAATTAAACGACATTTTCAAAACGGTTTCACTAACAATGAACTGTATGTAGTTATGGATAATCCCATTGTGAAAATTTCAAATTTTCAATGACAATAAACAAATGAAACAATATTGGAAGATGATACCAGTACCAAATTAAGTCAAGGGACTCCTGGATGGATGCTACAGATAAGAAACTTTTGAGATATTTTCAGGTTGACATTTCGACCACCAAATTTTGTGCTTCTACTTTTTATACATCAAGCAGGAAGGTGAAAAACTCTCTACTGTATCACATCAAATTTTTCAAATAACTGTACTGAGCAATATTTAAATTATTTCATATTCTCCATTACCAGCCTTATTCACATCCGAACTACTTAGTAATTAGTGTCTGAAAGTGAAATGCTGCGGGAAGCCTAGAATTAGCAAAGGCATCAAGTGAAATTAAATGGGGTGCTCAATGTGATTTTTTTTTGCAAACCAACATATCCCGGCTAATAGAGAGACAACCTGTATTTATATCCCTCGCTCGATGATGCACTGACAGCTGTAATTTCGTACAAGGGAATGGCCGTACGAAATTATCGTTATGCTATGGCCACACACAGCTCCAAAGGTCTAACCAACCGTTCATTAGTGATCTGTAATGATGCTCATTAGGGGGCAAGCTTACATCTCTTCATTACAATTCACTAAAATTACATTCTGCGCCAGCTATTCACGTTGGTATTTATTAATTTCGCGTTATTGAATCGCTCCGGTGGTAGATTCGATAGATGTACTAATTGGCCATGATTGAAAATGGATACAGTCAGATGCATCGTATTTCTAATGTATTTACTCAGCAAAGACTTTTTTTTTACAACGTTTAATTGTTTTCGATAACTATTTTCGTAATTTTCGAATTGGTGAAGGTAAAGTGAAAAGAACATTAAAGAAAAACTATACAGGATATACTTCTTCCGGGATTGGACCGTGTCAAAGAACTACTAAAAGTGTTGAACACTTTTAGTAGTTCTTTGACACGGTCCAATCCCGGAAGAAGTATATCCTGTACTGACTCTGGCCGCGGAAGCCTTCGTTATCATATTCAATAATTAACTTCTTTGACAAAAACTAAAACAGGAATTCTAAAAAGTAGACAACAACATTCGCAAAATTAATATTTAATACTCAAACAACCAGATGATTTAATTCTGAAGTATTTGAAATATTTGTCTGCAGTTAGTTTGTTTATGAAAAGTATGTTAACACATAAATGAGGCTAAACTAACTCGTGCCCATATATGAGCCTTCACTCATTTCGTCGGGCAGACTAGACGATCTCTTAAAATCCGACTGAAGGAGCATTTGGCTCATTTGAGGTACGGAAGGTCAAGTGTGTGGCTCGACATGCTTTTGAATTAGATCATAGGATAGATAATAATATTGTTACGGGCTTATCGGTTCGATTGATTACACTTATCGAATAAGACCCACTTTATTACTGAACTTTGATCACCACAATTGACAATTAACTCACTTATTATTGACTTCTACTAACTCACTAATTACACTGACTCTAACTGACTGACTCGAGGGAAAACTGACCGCCTTATATAGTTTTGGCTTTCGGCTTCTAGAATTTTTCGGCAGATAAGGCTTATCGTTTGCCGAAATTTCTGGAATGCTTATCTGCCATTTGTTTCGATATCGCGGCCACTTTCCCCTTATCAGAACCTTCTAGAAACTTTTTTTTATTTACTAAATTCTACAATTCTATTCTAAATCCTATTTCATCTATTTACATTGCGTTACAATATTAAACTGTTAAAGAGTAGTAAATAAGAATTCTATGTTAAATGCTTGTGAAAGCTTAGCCATCCATTAGGCTGGAGACAACCTTATGAATGGTTGCGCTGGGCTTTTAGGTCACTCATCTCTATTAAAAATAGTTAAGGTTGATAGCTACGGAATTGTAACACTACGACGTGTATGATTCGATGCGGATGAGCGTTCGGATGTGGTCGATCATAAACGAAGTGAATATTCCTAGTATCTAAGGGTTAATTTTAGGATTAGGTGTTAGTATCTTTCTGAAGATGATAGCTTGGTTATCGAAGCGCCTTAGAGCAACCTCTGTTGTATTTATTAATCTTTCTTGGTTTCACGAGACAAGATTTGTATTTCATTTATGGGCACTAGTCAGATTCTACTAAAATACGCTGCAGTGGACAAACCTGGACAGGTTGGGCAACACTTCCCGGGCTCCGGGGCTAGGGGATTCGCGCATGGAGTATGACATTGTGTGTCGGATTCCGTAATGACGCCAGCCTCACATCTGATGCTTTTGCAGGGATCGTCTGGGTCCGTCCATTCCGTGAGACTTTCATGATGTACCCCCTTATATATACAACCTGAAACACAAATATCCAGAAGATTAACGCTGAAACTCAGTCGAATTTCCACACACTCATTCCATAAGATTTCTACAAATGGACATTCTCACAATCAGACCAATCTCTGTTGTGTTTTTTAATCTTTCTTGTTTCAGGGAACAAGATTTGTGTTACAATTTCTGTCGAGTGAATTTTGTAAGGTCCAGAAAGTGACGGATGGTGACTCTTTGCGATTTGATGGTAAATTACATTTCAGAGGGGCGAATTTAATTTATAAAGAGTCGAGTAAAATTAAGAAAATAAGCAGCCTACCTTTACATTTCCTGCAACATCCGTCATTGCTTTTCTCTGCTAGCATGTGGCATCCCTCGATTCGAGGGCAATTATCGCTTTGACACTCCACGTAACCATTCTGAAATTAAAAATTACAAACGTCAATATGACAGAAATTGCTGTAATGCATTTTTTTTAAGTTTAATCCACTCGCAAAGGGTAACCCCATTATGCTTTCAAAGCACTGCGAGTAGGATCCGAAAACAAGGATAGAACAGTTTCTCTCTGAAGATGACAGCTTGGCTGTCAAAATGCGTTAGAGCAACCTTTGTTGTGTTTTTTAATCTTTCTTGGTTTCAAGGGATAAGATTTGTATTTCAATTTTTGAAGATAACCAAGGATCAGTCCGTTCCATCAAAAAAAGGATAGATGGTGATGAACCGTCTTCTTAAGAAAGGATAGATTATAATTTTTGGGGAAGATTCCCTTCGACAACAAGTTCCATAACTTGGAAGTTCTATAGAAAAAAGAGTCTTCGCAGGCAGAAGTCTTCATTGCGTCAAGCTGGACCGCACAGGAATTTGCTGTCTTCGACTGTCTAGTATGCCTCAAGAATCTTGCCCTTGGGGGATCAATCCTATTAGTTCTTGCGAGCATCTTCCATGATAGGAGTTGTAGAAAAGAGACAAGTCACCAACCATACGCCTGTGCTCTAGTGTTTCGAGAGAATCGATTAGTCTCTCGTCATCAATTAGGCGAATCGCTCTTCTTAGAATTGAATCCAAGAGAGCTAATTTTGGGGCTGAACTTTAAACATGAAAACAGTATTGATTAGTGTTGGCCTAACTTGAGCTTTGTATAATGTTAATAGCTGATGAGATGTCAAGTACTTTTAAGCGTTTATATCATACAACACCCACACGTAGATCCAAAGATTAACTAAGATAAAATAAGGATTCTATAATGCACAGACTAATAGGTTTGGATATTTATTAGATTCGAAGTTTGGAAACCAAATACCGGTTTCGATCTTGTTAGATCTCGTCAGTTTGGTATATCTAACTTCGAATGCTAACAAATGTTCCGACAAGTAAGTACTAAAACATTCACAGACGTCAAGCGAGTGACTCTTAGTACTACCACCTATTGGTCCATAAAGAAACTATGGTCATCGCCAACAATGTCGCATGCAAGAAGAATGCAACCTAGACTACTAACAAGATCGAAACCGGTATTTGGTTTCCAAACTTCGAATCTAATAAATGTTCAAACCTATTGGTCTGTGCAATATAGAATCCTTGTCTTCTGGGAACTCTCCTAGAGAGCAACCGCTTCGCTAGGTGGCAGTGTTTCAACTGCTGGTAGTTCAGCTATCTATGATTCACTATACATGCCTGGAGGGCTGTATGAATTTGTAGTCCAGGTTGCATTCTTCTTGCATAAGATAAAATAATTTTATTTATATTGAAGTTGGAGGTTGTATAGAAACATACTTCTTCCGGGATTGGACCGTGTCAAAGGACAACTAAAAGTGTTCGAACTACCAAAAGAGTTCGACGTTCCGTCCACCATCGTAGGGGGCTTCTTAAGGAACAAAGAAAAGAAAAAATAAATGAAAAGAGGAATATGAGGAAATATGCAAAAATGAAAGAATGAAAAGGCCAATTTCAAAACATCAGAGCACGGTAACTCAGTATGTCCACCATATTAGAGGCGAAACTCTTCTGAATTGAAAATTGGTACAAAGGATAAGAAAATTTAGACAGAAGAGCACGGTAACTCAGTTTGTCCACAATTCCAGAGGCGAAACACTTCTGAATTGAAAATTGGTACAAAGGATAAGAAAGTTTAGACAGAAGAGCACGGTAATTCAGTATGTCCACCATACCAGAGGCGAAACTCTTCTGAATTGAAAATAAATACAAAGGAAAATTGGTACAAAGGATAAGAAAATTTAGACAGAAGAGCACGGTAACTCAGTTTGTCCACAATTCCAGAGGCGAAACACTTTTGAATTGAAAATTGGTACAAAGGATAAGAAAGTTTAGACAGAAGAGCACGGTAACTCAGTATGTCCACCATTCCAGAGGCGAAACTCTTCTGAATTGAAAATTGGTACAAATGATAAGAAAATTTAGACAGAAGAGCACGGTAACTCAGTATGTCCACCATTCCAGAGGCGAAACTCTTCTGAATTGAAAATTGGTAAAAAGGATAAGAAAGTTTAGACAGAAGAGCACGGTAACTGAGTATGTCCACCATACCAGAGGCGAAACTTTTCCAGATTCCCTTATATTTTCCTTTTTATTTATTGTTTCTTTTCTTTATTCCTGAAGAAGCCCCCTACGATGGTAGGCGAAACGTCGAACTCTTTTAGTAGTTCTTTGACACGGTCCAATCCCGGAAGAAGTATATCCTGTAGTGACTCTGGCCGTGGAAGCCTTCGTTATCATAGTTAGAGGTTGTATTTGGTTATTTTTCTCCTAAATTATGGTACAATAAAACATCTTTCCCTATGGGATTTCTATGTAACACATTAACCTACAAGATTCTAAGTAAGACATCATCCTCATTATCAAGAACACCAAATTTTTCCACAATTTACGAGCATAATGATCAAACACCACCTCTGGGCTTCGTAAATTCTATCTTCGCCTTTCCTGGATGCCTGACTCGAGCATTTGAGGAAATTCCAGAATCATTACTCTAATCCTTCGTTTGAAAAATGATTTCCAAGAGGTAAGAGGTAAGAGGTAAGAGGTAAACCTCGTCTATCTAGTTTTTAATCTCAAAGCACCTTACAAAAAGCCAATGTAGGTTGATCCATAACGCTGAAGTCACCCAATACAATTCCTAATTGTTGCTCGCTTCAAAAGTAACAAATCCGGTTAGTTGTTTATTAGCAGCTCGTATTGTCATTTGAGCAAAAAGCTTTCGGGTCGTTAGCTTTAAATATTTTTACGATTCTTCGAGATGCACATAGCGAATCCTAATGTAGCGCATGCAAATTATTTAAACAAACACCAGCGACACTTTAGACTATGTAAATAAATTAAAAGTATTTGTACATCGGCTGAATCGAAAATTTATTCTTATGCTTAATAGACGAGCGAAGGACGTTCACCTAGATGCCCAAATACTTGAATTCCAACGTTTACTTTATGGACACTCCAAGCAGAATTTTTTGACCATGCTAAATTAGGCACCGCTCATGATGAAACGATTGTGGATGTCCCAATTCATATTCGGTATAAGGCTTCTCTGGTATTAACAACGATACCATAAGAGAGCGTTCCCCAAACTTTTTTTGCCATGGAATGAATAGGATATCTTCGTGGTAATCCTTTAAATTCAACCGGAATCCTTTTTATGCTTTTGGTGGTCAAAATTTCAATAAAATTGGAATGTTCATCAGTAATATTTTCATTTTCCACCATTATTTTACCTTTACATGGAACATTATTCTAATCTACATGTTATCGAATGGTTTAAAAAAAAATTCATCGGCCTACCTTTTCCCTAATTGATTCTCCAAACTCCTCGTCGGAAAATATGTCTTAACTATTAGCCATGTTACAACACTTACACCCTTTTCTTTTCAAAACATGCTGCGAGTTGTTTCCCACCAATTTGATCAGCGTTGTATTGTATATGATAACGAAGGCTTCCGCGGCCAGAATCAGTAAAGGATATACTTCTTCCGGGATAAGACCGTGTCAAAAAACTACCAAAAGTGGTCGAGGTTTCGCCCACCATCTTCAGGAACAAAGAAAAGAAACAATAAATGAAAAGGGAAATATAGAGGAATATGCAAAAATGAAAGAATGAAAAAACCAATTTCGACACTTTTAGTAGTTCTTTGACACAGTCCAACCCCGGAAGAAGTATATCCTGCGTTGTATTGTATAATTTGAATTTAACAGACGTCAGAGAAATGCTATCACTTACGTCGTCGTTTCATTTTATGATGTTTTTGTGTTTTTTTGGGACCTCGTATATTAAAAAAAAATCAGAGACAGTATAATGTCAATTTCAAGGGGGCATCAATTTCTACCTAAGAAAATAGAACGTAAAAGGAGAATTCGTTATCGTCTAAAAGCATCCGGCGTGGATGTCATACCGTAACGCCATAAACTGTGCTGTCGAGTGTCCTGACAGCTTTTACTTTTCCGACCTTCTTAAAACACGATATTAAATGCAGTAAAATTTATTGCCAGAAATTGTTAAAATACTTTTGGGCAATAATCGTTTATTATTGAGATGGACGGAGGTGCAGTCCGAAGTTCGAACATAGGCGCACATAACAGTACCGTTCGAGAATTATAAAGGTCGTGCAGAATTCGTCTTGCGCCAAGGAGGAAAGTAGAATGAGATCTGTTGAATACAATATCAACATATTTCCAAGTACTGAAATACAAATATTATCCCCTGAAACCAAGAAAGATTAAAAAACACAACAGAGGTTACTGGCTAACGTGTTTCGATTGCCAAGCTATTATCTTATCATCTTCGGAAAGATCACTATCGTTCTGAAGATGATAGCTTGGCTATCGAAGAGATCAGTATCTTTCTGAAGATCTTAGCTTGGCTATCGAAACGCGTTAGCAAGTAACCTCTGTTGTGTTTTTTAATCCTTCTTGAAGGGGACAAGATTTGTATTTCAATTTTTGAAGATAACCAAGGACCAGTCCGTTCCACAAAGAAAAATATTCCAAGTACTGTAGATTCATAAAATTACTAGCTTTAACAGTGAAAGGATATTTCACAAGCTAACTTGTACATTCCTAATGAAAGAAATATGAATTTTTTAACATTACAATATGCACAGGTTTCTTGGGAAATAAAAAGTCTAAAATCTTCTTACTATGGTTGTGCCCTTAGAGGAAGCTGAATCTTTTAGAAAAACGTGCGTGCTGGTGCTGAAAACAGAGGATGACTCCCAGAAATTCGTTTGTGCTCTAAGTAAAGCTAACCATTTGGTAGGAAGACCTGATAACGAAGGCTTCCACGGCCAGAGTCAGTACAGGATATACTTCTTCCGGGATTGGACCGTGTCAAAGAACTACTAAAAGTGGAAGACCTGCCTTCACAATTTTTAGAGCAGAAGACGAGCCTACTCACTATTTATTGTTGCTTGGTCTCTTACAATTAGAGGACTAATGAGCAGTAGCGGCTCGTAGCCAAAACCAATGGGGGTGCTGCGACAATGTTTAGCGTTTTAAAATTTTTAAGATTTGGATATTTTCAAAACGTTACTATGCGAACATTTTGGATTTATTTGAAAACTTGACAATGAAAACTTTTAATAAAGTCGCGTTTTTTGAAACGTTGGATTGTTTTTTCAAATTTCGACTATATTGCAAAATTTAGATTTTTTCTCGTAATCTCGACCTTATTTTATTTAAAAGTATTAAATTTTTTAAAAAACTGTGAATACTCTTTTAAAAATTTCGGTATTTTCCTAAATATTTGGATTTTTCGATGTTCTGTCCTTCTTCTTGTAATTTTTTTAAATTAATTATTAATTTTTTTTAATTTTCACCATTTGAAAATTCCTACTTTTTATGAAAATTAAAATTCTTTCAAAACTGAACTTTTGACTTTTTAAATATTTGACTTTCTCCTAATTTCATCTTTGTTAATAATATTTTTTGAAAACATAATTTTTTTATTGAAAATTTCAATTTTTAATAATTTCGACTGGTTTTTATTTAAAGGTCACCTATTTTTCAAAATTTCGACTTTTTTGCAAAGTTTCGATTATTTTTTAATTTTTTTGTTGAAAATTTCGTTACTTCTTAATTGTCGAAATTCTTTCAAAATTTCGATTTTTTTAAAATATTAAAATTTTATTAAAATATTGAAATTTGATTAAATGTTTGACATTTTTTAAAATTTTAATGTTTTTTACCAAAAATTTTACCTTTTAAAAAAATGTTCCACTTTGGTTCAAAATTATAACTACCAAAAATTTATATTTTTTCCAAAATTATAATTTCTCAATATTTCGAGTTGTGAGAACCTCGATCTACCTGATCATTTTCACCTGTTTTCAATATTCCTGTTTCGAAAAATTTGGTTTTTATTGAAAATTTGAGTGCAAATTTCACAGCTATTCAAAATTTAAACTTTTTAAAAATTTCGAACTATTTCGTAAATTCCATAAAAATGCCCAAATCGTTTGGAAATTTTGATATTTTTTCAATTACGACTATAAATTTCGACAATTTTCTTTTGAAAAGTTCTTCTTTTGCAAAATTTTGACTTCTTTTGGAAATTTGAAAGATTTTGAAAATTTTTGCTTTGACAACAAATTCCGATTTTCTTTATTAAAAATTTTAACCTTTTCTTAAATCTGCACTTTTTGGAAATTTTCAACCATTTATTTTAATTCCCACTTTGTTGTAAATTCCAGCCTTTTTTAAATGTTTGAATTCTTCAAAATTTTAACCATTTTTCAAAATTTAAAATTTTTGACAAACTCAAAAATTTTGACTATTTTTTCCACTGTTGTCAAAACTTTGACATTTTTTGTATACTGTCGATCCTTTATTTGAAAATTGTGATTTTTTTAAGTCAGACATTTCTTAAAATCTTTTATTGGCATTTTCGACTAATATTTCGTAAAATTTCGATTCCATTTCAGAACTTCGACATTTTTTTTTTAAATTTCGACTTTTTAAAAACTTGACTTTTTTAAAAAAGTTCTATTTTTTTAATTGTGTTTATACGTTTTTTTAAACATTTCCAATTAAATTTTCGACTTAAAAGAAAAGATTGGTTTTCAAACTTGAACTATTGAAATTTTCGACTTTTTTTGGAAACTTTACCTTTTCCTTTATTTGAAAATTGTGATTTTATTCAAGTCAGACATTTTTTAAAACCATTTATTGACATTTTCGACTAATATTTCGTAAAATTTCGATTCCATTTCAAAACATCGGTTTTTTTTAAAATTTCGACTCATTGAAAACTTGATTTTTTTTAAAAGGTTCTATTTTTTTTAAAGTTTGTTTACACATTTTGTTAAACATTTCCAATTAAATCTTTTACTTAAAAGAAAATATTGTTTTCAAACTTGGACCATTGAAATTTTCGTTTTTTTCAAAACTTTTCCTTTTTAAAATTTCAACTTTTTCGATAATTATGAATTTTTTGCTAATTTTCAGTTTTCTCCAATATTCAAAAGATGAATCTTTTGCTGAAGCTTCTTTAAAAATTTAATTAACAACTTTGCAATTTATTTTAAATGTCCATATTTTTCCAAAAATTCCTCTTTTATTCACATTCCCAAAATTATTCAAAATTTTAAAAATTAAATTTTTTTCGAAATCCTTGATTTCTTTTGAAAATTTAACTTTCTATGAAAATTTCAAAATATTTTCGTATTTTCTGATAACTTTTGTTTTATATTTAAAAAGTAGTAATATTTTTCTTTTGAAATTTAGATTTAACAAGAAAAATTTCGAAATTACACTCGAATTTGAAAAAATTAAAAACAAAATTTTCTATTCTTAAACTTGTGCAAAATTTTGAAACAAATTTCCAAAAAAAAAACATTTTATGTACAAATAAATAGCCAAAATTTGAATTTGAATCACAAAAAATTGGCTTCAAGCTGGAATATTTGATTTTTGAAATTGCTCTGGAACTTCAAAATTAGTAGAAAAAAATTAAATTAGAACAGTAATTGTTGTATTTTGATTAATTTTAATTTCGAAATTTTGACACTCTTCTCGAAATGTTGACTCATTTTCTTAAAAATTTCAGTAGTTCCCACTTCAAAATTATAAAAATATTTTTGACAATAAATTTATTGCATACAAATTTTTTTATTTAATTTGGAAAATGTTTTTTTTTTTAAATATTGTTTACAGGTAACAACTTTTTCTAGAAATGTGATTTGCGTTTTCTTGAAACTTTGAGTCAAGTCTTTAAATTTCGTTTTTTTTTATCGAAATTTAAATTCTAAATTCGAACTTGAGAATTTCAAGAATAAATTTAACAATTTTAGGAAAATTGGAAATTTCGATTCAGAATTCTCTTTGGTCCTAGAGAAGCAGCAATTTTTTAGAGAAATATCAAATTATAAAAAAGGTTAAAATGAACAAGTTTCATTTTTTCTTGAAATTTTGAAATTTTTCCAAAATTTTCTTATTTTTATGCAAATTTGAAGTTTATTTTCCCTAAATTTATACCTAATAATTTTCAGTTTTTTATCAAAATTACAAAATAAAATGAATTTTAAAATATCAAAATTTTGTTAAACATTTTTTTAATTTCCAAAACAAATTAGAGAGAAATCAAAATTTCTACAAGAAAAAATATTTAAAAAAAAATCTTCATGGAAAGTTGAAATTTCAAAAAAAATTCTTTGTATAAAAAGTTTAGAGAAAAACACAAATTTCATAGGAAAAAAAAGCAATATTTCTTAGAGAAAAAAATCGAATTTTGAAAAAAAATTTGATATATCTTTGCAAAAAGGTCAAAATTTTTGTTTTTTACAAAATGTTAAAATTTTTATAGAGCTTTCGGAGTTTTTTCCAAACATTTGTTGTCAAAACTACAAAATGAAATGAACTTAAAATTGTTAGTGTCGTGAAAAAACTTGACACTTTTGAAACAAATTAGAGGAACATAAAGAAAAATCGGGAGAAGTTATAATTTCTAGAAGAAATTTTGAGAACGACACTTTTAGGAAAAATGGAAATTTGGAGAAAATTTCTTTTTATAAAATTTTTTGGAAAAATAAAAACTTTGCAGAAAAAATTAAGATTTCCTAAGAAAATCGAAATATCTGAAAACAACTCAACATTTTTATACGAAATGAGATTTGAGGTAAAAATTTGAAGATATTGCATTAACCTATTTTTTAGAGAAATAATAAAATGCGAGATGAGCTGTATTTAGATGTATTCTTAAAATTGTAATTATTTTTCTAAAATACTGAGATATTCAAAGAAATTTGAGTTTTTTCTTAACATTTAATTCCTATTCGAAATATTGATTTCCTTCATCATAACTTTTACAAAAATTAGTTTTTGAAAATGTGATTTTGATCAAAATTAAAAATAAAATAAGGTTTTTAAATGTCGTAACTTCGTGAAAGAAATCTAAAATTTCTTTAAAAACATAACAGAGAAAATTAAAAATTTCTACAACAAATTGTGGAGTAAAAAAGGTTCAGAAAATCTGGAGAAAAAACTCGTAAGCGAAATTGGGGGTGCTGCAGTTCCACAGTGCCTATACGCCAGCCGTCACTACTAATAAGTTATGGTATTTACCAGGTAATGTACCCAAGTGTATTGATGGTATAGTTAGAAATATGTATCAATGCTATAGAACATAAAATACTTTTTCCAATGCATGTGCTTCTATGAAGATCCATGGAAAGCGTTAGGTACGTACTTAGCAGAATGAGTCGAGTTTGAAGAGTTCTTTTCATGATGAACGCTATAAGAAGGAGGACTGTAGCAAAACCACATAGAAGTCAAGTCTGAAGAGTTATATTTACGACAGAAGCTATAAGAAGAAAAACCTTTTTTTTGCTGGAACGGACTGGTCCTTGATTATCTTGTATTTCAAGGAGAACCTTAGCAAAACTACTTGGGCAAACAAAAGACAACTGTGAAATCATCTTACTATGGCTACGCTAAAGAGACAGAGCTTTGCTCAAATGTACGATGATGTTTTAGAGAACAAAAAAACACCGAATGATAACAACGATCATAGTTGATGCGTTGATATTTTTAAGAGCAAACACTCTGGGTCTAGGGAATTTAAAATTTGAAGTAATAAAAATAGAGAAAATACTATTTCTCTAGAAGGGAAGAATCTAGCTCGAAGTAGTCAATATGATGAGCCACCAATTGTTTAATATCTATTTCGATTTAATTTATTGAACTAATTATTACTTAATTATTGAAAAAATTAGTGTTAGTTAAACCAGCTTTAAGAGATCCGTTGATTAGCTTAAGTTAAAGGCGAAGACGAATGTGAAGAGTCTCGATCTAGACTAAGACCTAGACCTAGACGAGTTTACTGGTCTTTGGAAAATAGAGAACAACTTTAAAAATCCATCAACCTCGAGCTAATTTGTACTTTTAAGCAAGGCGAGAATTCAGACAATCATTTTTATAAAAAAGACATTTGTAGTACTTCACAAACTGTAAGAAGAGCAACTGCAGTTTGACCTATTTGAAGTTTAACGTTTAAGACGTAACACCTCATCTTGTTAAAAAAATGGCTGAAATTTCAAAAAACTACCTCAAAACAGATATTTCCTTTTTTATATAAAAGTTCGATGCCTACATTTTCCTCATTTCTCCCCATCTTTATTTCTCGTTTGAACATTGTGCTTCCCATTTCACTCTCTTATTTTCTCATTGTCCCTCTCTGGATCTGGATTCGTTGTGGATTGCCTAAAGTTTAGGCCAGCACTTAGGCCACCCGTTGAACTTAGTAGATTGTATTAAAAAAGTCCAAAACGAAAAAAAAACTCGTCAAAATTGCCGAAATTGGCAATTTCTCAAAATTCGACTTTTTCTGATAATTTTGACTCTTTTAAGAATTCGAAATTTGTAGAAATTTGTAGAAAATTTCGAGTTTGATTATCAAAATTTGTATTTTTCTCGAAATTTGGTCGATTACGTGATAAAAAAGTAAAAATCATCTTCAAAGAGATACTCAATATCTCTCTCTTGGAAGATCATTTTTACTTCTCATCATCATCTTCAAAGAGATACTCAATATCTCTTGAAAGATGATTTTATCAAGTTATCGACCAAATTTCGAGAAAAAGACAAATTTTGATAATCCAACTCGAGAACACTCAATACCTCTCTGAAGATGATCACTTGGCTAGAGATAATCAGTACCTATCTGAAGATGATAGCTTGGCTATCGAAACATGTTTTTTTAATCTTTCTTGGTTTCAGGGGACAGAATTTGTGTATCAATTACTGTTCCAAAATTGAATCGAAATTTTAATAGCAATCTAAGAATTCTGAGAGTAATATTTTTAGGAACTTTCTAGAAAAAGTTTCTTGAAAATTTCAAGATCATGTCAATATTTAAATGGAACTAAACATTCTAAGAGAAATATTTTCGTTGATGAAGAAAAAATAAAAAGTCTGATCGAACATCTATAAGCGATATCGTACAGGCCAGTAAAAGAGGCCACAAGTGACGTATGTATGTGTGTCTTGTGTTAAATATCTTCACAATTAACAGCAGAAAAAATCGATTTTTCGACTTCTTCCAGATATCTTGAAATCAAATGAAAATCTGTCCAACTCAACATCACATCAAGAGGTAACTGTGCCTCCATTCAGGGATTCTGGATTCGTTGTGGGTTGTCTAAAGTTTAGGCCAGCACTTAGGCCACCTTTTCCGGGCCCATTGTGCTATCCCCGTGATTGAGGTGTCCTTGGGCACCCAACCTTGTTGAAAAATTGAAGAATTTCCTTTGGATGCGCCTCTCTCAAACTGGCCACACTAGGCGCCAGAAGTCCCCCAGTGTAAATCCTCTCATTGATGCTAGTGGCAGGCAGACACATCACGTGCTTGACACTCATTTTCTTCTAAACACCCTCTACATGCTCATTGTCCCTTATTTCTTATTATCTTTCTATATTGCTTTCTCTGGTTCTGGCACCGCTTATTTCTCAATTTCTCTATATTTTCTCTCTTCGTTCATGGACCTTCTCAGTTCCTTTTCTCTTCCTCTTTTTTCGTTCCTTATTGCCCTTTTCTTGCGTCTTCTACAGAGATGTCTAGAGACATCTCTTTCATGTCTTCTCTTTCGTCTTCCTTCTTCTCTTCTTGCGTCTTTCTTCTTCCTCCATTCCTATTACCATTGGCTCTGTTAAATTTCTTCATTTCTGTTCCTTGATTTCGTTCGTTTCCCCCTCTTATCTTCTCTATTCACAGTCAATTTTGTATCATTTAGAACAAAGAGACATCAAATTATAAGCATAATTGGGCGGGGAAACCAGTACTATGATCAATTCTAAATATATTTGCTGAAGAAGTCAAAAAATTCATAGATTTTATACTCGGCTCATCTTAAACGGATCCACCAATGAAATGCTGCTATCGAATTCTTGGGAATATCGCGATGCATATCGATTTAAAACATTACGAAGAAAAGCGAACCGTAAGGGGATCCGGGGAGATAAGAGGACACCAGCCTGGGGCAAGGCCTCTTCACAGTGGTCTTGGACGCCGTCTAGCCCGAGGTGAAACACTCAATCAAAGTTGTTGCGTCATAACCGCACCAACTTCTTAACATTCAACAGCACACTCTTCGCTAACGAATGTAAATATTTTCGTTGGTCAGATAATTGTCGAAGATACCCGCGTGTATCGAAATATATATGAGGAAATCTACCTTTCATTTAGTCTACATTTACCTTAATTTTGATGAAACGGACTGATCCTTGGTTATTTCAAAAATCGAAATACAAATCTTGTCCCCTGAAAGCAAGAAAGATGAAAAAACACAACAGAGGTTGCTCTTTTTTGGTTTCAGGGGACAAGATTTGTATTTCAATTTTTGAATATGCCTGAAAATCTATAAGAATTTGGAAACGCATTTTAAATGAATCCTTGAGGTTGGTCCTGGTGACAACTTATTTCCCCAAAGAGGGAAGAAACTAACTTAAGCTTTCGAAACAAGCAAGTTGGTGAAAAGGGCTACCAATGCTTGGGATATTTATTCAACTTAACCAAAATTATTAAGATACTCAAAGTATCAAAGAGATGGTTGTATCAGCTACAAGCCAAATCTGTTGTGTAGCTCAAGCTCGAATAAAGGTATTTCAAACAAGAAACCGCCCTTGTTTGAAAAAGTGACTTTCTCTGATTCTTTGATGAGTATTTTGAAAGCTTTTTATGTGATTTTTTTTGTTGAACTTTTTTGGATGAGCTTCTCGGGTGAGCCTTTTGAGTTAACTTTTTAGTTAGCCTTTTTGTGTTTGGCTAAGGCAAAATGGGGTTAGGCAAAAAAGTCATTGAGATAAGTTAAAATAATCGCTTTCAAAATATACTTTTCTTATCCCAGATGTCATCTCTGTGCCTTATTACTTCTCTATCACAATTGTTTTTTTTTCAAGTTTAATCCACTCGCAAAGGGAAAACCCATTATGCTTTCAAAGCACTGCGAGTAGGATGCGGAAACAAGGACAGATGGCGACGAACCGCCTTCTTAAACGAGGATAGGTTGTAATTTTTGGGGAAAATTCCTTTCGGTAACAAGTTCCATAACTTGGAAATTCTATAGAAATAACAGTCTCCGTAGACAGAAGTCCTCACTGTGTCAAGCTGGACCGCAAAGAAATTTGCTGTCTCTGATTGTCTAGTATGCCTCAAGAACCTTGCCCTTGGGAGATCAATCCTATTAGTTCCAGCGAGCATTTTCCGTGATAGTACTTGTAGAAAAGGGGCAAGTCACCAACCATACGCCTGGGCTCTAGTCAGTGGCGGCTGGTAACTTTTTAACAGGGGGTGCGCAGATGCAAAAATATTAGTAGTTAAGAGTTTAGGTTACTCCAGTGCCATAGCAAGGTAATAAATTTAAAAAAATAAACAAAAGTGATACAAAAGGTGTAATATTTAATAGTATTTTTACATTTGAAAATAAAATATATTTTTTTACAAAGTTTTAATTAAACTCTACAAAAACACAAAAATAATATTTGTTAAACAAAATCAGCTCTACGAACTTTTAAAGAAATAAAGTGTTCATTACTTTTTCATCAAAATTGTTTTTAAATCCAAATTTACAAATTAATATTTAGACCATTAGGTCTGTAAGCGGCAAAATTAGCAATCGCAATCAGATCAGCCGGCACCTACGCATTTAGCATCACAAACCGTAAATACACACTCCAAACTCTGACTCTCACCATTTGGCAATATCGCATAAGCGCGGAGCGGCGTACCCCGGGCTAGCTTTAACGTGGTGTTCTGTAGTTTATTTCTCCGTATCCCGTGGAGGCCGTTGATAGGCATCGCATGGCAGCCACGTTAGGTGCATTATTCTGCGCGCACCAACTAATTTAAATTTTCTTATAATATTTAATATAATGGAATCAAACGTTTGCGTACATTATTCCAAGTCACTCACAAGTATTATTAGGTAATTGGTATATTATTATTTTGTGTTTAAAAATCTGACAAATCCAAGTCTTTTACATTAAACAAAAAAGAATAGATCGCTCATTTCATGAGGAGCGCGCGATCTTGCGCTCTTTAAGACCAGCCGCCACTGGCTCTAGTGTTTCGAGAGAATCGATCAGACTTTCGTCATCAATTAGGCAAATCGCTCTTCTTTGAATTGAATCCAAGAGAGCTGATTTTGGGGCTGAACTCCAAACATGAGAACAGTATTCCAGTGTTGCCCTAAGTTGAGCTTTGTATAGTGTTAATATCTGATGAGATGTGAAGTACTTTTTAGCTCTAAAAAGAAAGCCTAGCTTCTGAGAGGCGAATTTGGCAACTTTTAAACGAAGAAGAAGCTTCTTCAAAGATATGATCATGTTGCAAAACAAACATAATTTCAAAACAACAACAGATGTATAAAACAAAGTCCTCGCTTTGCAGTTAGATCCACTGAAGTCACTACTACAGCAGGAGTTGACAACAAACCCCAGGATTGGACTTTTCTAGGACAATTCGACATTTTACTAAATTTGGACTTTTTTCCAAATTTCGTCTTATTTATAAATTTCGATGTTTTCTTGAAACTTTTATTTTTTTCTTAAATTTCGACTTCCTTTTCAAAAGTCGCCTGTTTTTTTGAAATTTCTTCACAATTTTGGCTTTTTCTGAAAATCAATTTATTTAAATTCGAATTTCTAGAAACGGTTTATTTTCTAGTATTTGCCGTTTCCCAAAATGTTGACATTTTTGTTAAATAATGCAGTAATGCGAAACCTGGTCCGGTGTTAGCAAATATTTATCGAAACATTGTAGAATTTTTTTTATCTGTTGCTTTTTAATCGTTAATAAAGTTTAATAGTTATGAATATTAAAGAATTTCACGAAGTAAGGGTTTGAAATGTTAATTTTTGTTAAAGTACTGTGTTTGATATTCCAGCACATTTTCAGTTTTTTTTTCAAAATTTGTCTTTATCGAAATTTCGATTTTTTTCTTAAAGTTCCCGTTTCTTTAAAATTTGAGTTTATTCTCAGAGTTACCGTTTTCTCAAAATTCGAGTTAATCCTTAAAATTCGATTTTCTCAAAATTTAAATGAAAAATCGCATTTAAGTTCTTCTAAGATATTCATTTTAAGTTCTTGATTTTTTCTGGAAATTCAGAGTTTCGAAATTCGCCTTTTTAAGAAAATTTGCCATTTTTCTTCAAGTTTCGACTTTTTTTTTAATTGGATCTTTCGCCCGATTTTCAATTTACCCTTAAAATTCGTCCTTTTCATTTCCAATTTATTCCCAAAAGTGAAATTTTGGTCTCAAATTTTGACTTTCTATTGCAAAATTCGACTGTCTTCTCAAAAATTACAATTTTATTGTATAATTTGGACTCTTTTTCAAAATTCGTGTTTGATTTGTCTTCTCAGGACTCTCTGTGAGTAATTTCTTTTTTACGTCCGGTTTTTTCGAGCAAATTTAGCTATTTTTAATAGGAGATTTTTATTTTAGAAAGTTTATCTTTTTTTTCAAATTTCGATTTTCTTTAAATTGTTTATTTCTTTTCGAAATTTGAATTTATTCTTGATATTCGTCTCGTTTGACTTGATTGAAAATTCAATTTTTTTTTCAAAACTTGATATTATATAGGAAAATCCGACTTTTTCCTGAATTTTACCCTCAAATATCGATTTTTTACTCTTTCCTTCCTTCGCTAATTATATTCAAACTCTGATCTTGTTGCTCTAGAACAACCTTTCTTGTGTTTTTTAGTCTTTCTCGGTTTCTAAAGACAAGATTTGTATATCAATTTTTGAAGATAATCAAGGACAAGTCCGTTCCACCAAAAAAAACTCGAGATAAGATGGTCACTTAATGTTGATAAACAAAAATTACTAAATATCGCCGATATATCTCCATAAATACGAAGGCGTAGAAAGGACATCAATTTACAAAAAAAAAAAACTTAGAAATATTCACTTTAAAGTTACAATTTCCACTTTTTTTTATCGAAATTTCGACTTATTTCCATAATTTATAACTTTTTTCTCAAAATTTCAAACTTAAAGTCGAAATTTCGATTTTCATCTGGAAATTTCGACTTTTTTCTCGAAATTTCAAGATTTAAGTCGACTCTATGGTTAGGTTAAACGGATGACAGTCCCCATCACAATTTTTTTCCAACAATATTGACAGTTGGGAGCATGGTACGTCGAATAATTTAAATTTTTAATTACCGAAATTTCGACTCCTAAAATGTTCACTTTTTCTATCGAAATTTCAACTTATTTCTAAAGTCGAAATTTCGTTTTAAATCTGGAAATTTCGACTTTTTTCTCGAAATTTCAAGATTTAAGTCGACTCTATGGTTAGGTTAAACGGATGACAGTCCCCATCACAATTTTTTTCCAACAATATTGACAGTTGGGAGCATGGTACGTCGAATAATTTAAATTTTTAATTACCGAAATTTCGACTCTTGAATTTTCACTTTTTTTCATCGAAATTTCAACTTATTTCTAGAATTTATGACTTTTTTCTCGAAATTCCAAACTTAAAGTCGAAATTACGATTTAAATCTGGAAATTTCGACTTTTTTCTCGAAATTTCAAGATTTAAGTCGACTCTATGGTTAGGTTAAACGGATGACACCCCATCACAATTTTTTTTCAACAATATTGACAGTTGGGAGCATGGTACGTCGAATAATTTAAATTTTTAATTACCAAAATTTCGACTCTTGAAATTTTTACTTTTTTTCATCGAAATTTCAACTTATTTCTAGAATTTATGAGTTTTTTTTCGAAATTTCCGAAATACTAAAAATAAGTTGAAATTTCGATGAAAAAAAGTGAAAATTTCGACTTTTTTCTCGAAATTTCAAGATTTAAGTCGACTCTATGGTTAGGTTCAACGGATGACAGTCCCCATCACAACTTTTTTGCAACAATATTTACAGTTGGGAGCATGGTACGCTTGAAAAATTTAAATTTGTTAATTACCAAAATTTCGACTCTTGAAATTTTTACTTTTTTTCATCGAAATTTCAACTTATTTCTAGAATTTATGAGTTTTGTCTCGAAATTTCGAGAAAAAAGTTATAAATACTAAAAATAAAGTTGAAATTTCGATGAAAAAAAGTGAAAATTTCGACTTTTTTCTCGAAATTTCAAGATTTAACTCGACTCTATGGTTAGGTTCAACGGATGACAGTCCCCATCACAACTTTTTTGCAACAATATTGACAGTTGGGAGCATGGTACGTTGAAAAATTTAAATTTTTAATTACCAAAATTTCGACTTGAAATTTTTACTTTTTTTCATCGTAATTTCAACTTATTTCTAGAATTTATGAGTTTTTTCTCGAAATTCCAAACTTAAAGTCGAAATTTCGATTTTAATCTGGAAATTTCGACTTTTTTCTCGAAATTTCAAGACTTAAGTCGACTCAGTGGTTAGTTAGGTTAAACGGATAACAGTCCCCATTACAACTTTTTTCCACCTATATTAACAGTTGGGAGCATGGTACGTTGAATAATTTAAATTTTTAATTACCAAAATTTCGTCTCTTGAAATTTCAAGATTAAAGTCGAAATTATTTCCAGAAAAAAAGATGAAATGACTAGTTTAAAGTCGAAATTTTGAAAGTAGAATTGAAATTTCCACATAAATTCCGGAATGTTGATCAAAAACATCGAAATTCTGAGAAAAAAGTCGAAATTTTGAGAAAAAAGTCGAAACTTTTAGAAAAAAGTCGAAATGTCTATGTTTTTGAAACTGATGTCGTTTCTACGCCCTCGTACATAAAGCGTTTGGTTTGGATTTTTTCCTGAAGGTGTAATGTGCAAAAAGGAGAAAAGGATTAGAACGCATTCCTGAATAAAACCTCCATCTAGTGTAATAAGCAGAATATTAACTCGTGGATTTTTGAGGTAAGAACAAGAGGGCACTGAAAAGCAAAAAAAAATGGGAATTAGTAAAATCAAGTTTTTTCAAAAAACAGATGATTAACGTATCTTGGGAAACTCATATTTCCTATTTAAAAATGTTCAATGAAATAGTTGAATCACAAATTTGTTAGAAAAGTCGATAACGTTTTATTGTTATCTCTGTATTTATAGACGAATTTCTTGAATTTTTATCGCCCATTCATTCGATTGCCTGTATTTTAAGGAAAACAAGACGTAGTTAAGCTCCCATTTGGAATAAAACAGAACCTAGCGGAAGCAACAATCTCTTTCACCCGGAAGCAACCACGTTGTCATTATCTGATAACTTACTTTTTGTTGCCATAATTTTTTTTATCAAATTCAACTCGACCTTGTTAATCGGTTTCTGTTTAAACGGGCGTTATCCACTGTTTACATTGGAACCGCAACTGAAAGCCCCCGAAGCCTATTAAGCAACTTCGAATTGTTAAAAAAAACTGTTAATAAAATCCTAGCATTCCATAGGCGAGTGATTTCGAGAATTCAGATGCGGATGCTGTCGTGATTGTCGAGTTGGAAATGGTTATTGGGTATAGCGCCCATGAAGAACAACTTGTTTGACAGCTAAACAGAAAACATTTCTTTCGAGTTTACCAAAGCGACAGCACGTAATAAATTACATATGAATTACTTATAAATTCTCAGGTTCATAAATTAGAATAATAATGACTGGCAGGAATGGGGAAATCCGCGCTATTTATTCAGTTAAATAGCTAAACTATCCCGCGGACGCAACAAATCAAATACAGATCTCTTGTTTCTCGTTTCGGGACGCCTATGATGCCGGAGCAACAGAGCATCAGGAGGTTGAACCCTCAGAACCTCATTATTTAATAGAATTTAGTTATTTTTCTTTTTTTTTATAAGTTCAGTTGTTTTATTTTTGCTCTTCAGATAGTTTGTTGCATTTAAATTGGAAAATAAAATCCAATATTCAATTCCTTAATTTACCCATAAATCTAAAAAAGTCAACATTTTTAAATTAAGGTCGAAATTTAATCGAAATAGAACTTTTTTTGTCCATATTCAGTTTTTTTTTAAGATTTTGATTTGTCTCAAAAATTAGTAAGGTTAACTGAATCTGATAAATGTTCAAACCTATGGTTTGTGCATTAAAACAAAGTCTATGGACTTTTCCCCCGGACTGACCCATTCTGCTAAACGTCAGAGGTCAAGTACTGACAGTGCAACTACCAATGATCACTGACGGTTAGAGGACTGCATTATTGAAGTTTAGATCGTATTCTGTTTTAAACAATTTCAAATTTAAATCGAAATTGAAAAATGCAAGGTTTTAAAATAAATCAAATCTGTTAAAAAGTTTGTTTCCCTTTTTTCAACGCTTCGTGGTGTTGGGGCGCTCTCATTGTACTAACGAAGTATTCGAAACACTGGAATCGGAGTCGACTACTCAGAGAAGCTAGTTGGCTCCTTAATCACCAGATTTGAAACCATGTGAATTGTTTCTACAAAAGTTTATGAAGTACAAAGTGTATAAAGATGCTCCAAAGAACAAAGAAGAGATGAAATGAGCGACAAAACCTGATGATGTGAAATATACTGGATTACTGCTAATTACTGTAAAAACTAGCAACTTCAGGTTTCATTAATCGGCTAAAAGCTCTTATCGCTACAGCACTTGTATCACCTATTTTTTTTTGTGGTACATGGAACATACTGATCCTTGGTTATCTTCAAAAATTGAAATAAAAATCTTGTCCCCTGTAAACAAGAAAGATTAAAAAACACAACAAATGTTGCTTCAGAGAGATACTAACATTAGTATCCCTCTGAAGATGATAGCTTGGCAATCGAAACGCGTTAGAGCAGCCTTTGTTGTGTTTTTTTAAGCTTTTTTTTTCAGGGGACAAGATTTGTATTTCAATCACTAATTTTATGTATAAGAAAACTTTGAATAAAGCAAAAGTTTCATAACGTCTAAAAGTTATGAATCTAAATGTCATAGTTTACGTCAATTTTTGACATATCTGTCTATGATGCTTTTTATAAGTTCATTTGGAAACTAAATGGTTTTTTTTTAAAGTAGTGTCGCGTCCTGGAAGTATTTTCATGCTGCAACGAAGCTAACTTTTCAGTCATTCGCTGCAACGACTACGTAACATCAACGCACCTGCAGACAGCTAATTGATTTCAATAATAGATCGTTAATCTAGTAAACATTACGTTATCTATTACACGGTGAAATTCCTTAATTAATCCTCTGCTGACGATGGTATTGATATAACGGTTAAATTGATTGGCGTTTTGACAGCACCATTGAATTGCCCAAGAGAAGGCTGCCTCTTTTCTTTTGTTTTTAGGTTAACAGGTGGTTGGCCGTGGAAGAAACAAATGCACAACTTTCCCAAAAGCAAAGCGTCTAGTTTCAATACTTCAATGGGCTCAAAAAATTGAATTTTAGCAAATATGGATAAACAAAAATATTGATAATTTCTGTTACAACACTATTTTGTCTACGTCACCTGTTTCTTTGATGAAGAAGGTTACTAAGAGTACTTAAGGTTAAAATCGAGTTCATGTTACAGTTAAATCTTGAACATTTTTCTCTAAACTTAAGTTTAACGCCGAATTAAATTTTTGAAAAAGAAAACCAGAAAACCTTCCGGCTGGATATTTTCACTTAACTATATGAACTGGGGGTCGAATTTTTGGATAAAATTTGGAAATAGGGCCAAACTTTGAGAAAACACTCAGAAAATCGAATTTAAAATAAAAAAGGGATCTTTCGAAAAACTTCGAAAAAGGTTAATATTTCGAAGAAAAAGAGTAGAAATTTTCAAAAATCGAATTTTGTATAAAAGGGGCAATTGCCAAACTAATAATATCGTAAGTCGAATTTAGAGGAACCCAATTGGGTCCCCAAAAATATTTTTGTCGGAATTTTTACTTGTTTCAATTTTGTTATACTCTTCAAATTCACAAGAAATCTTTTTTTCGAAGTTTCCTAAAAAAATGTTACTCAAAATATTAGGATTTTTATTAAAATATCAATCCAATTATGAAAATATAAAGAATTTTGAAAAAAATTCGAAATTTTGGGAAAATGTTCAATTTATTTATTATGATTATTATTATTATTATTCTTGAAGTTCCCTAAAAAAATATAACTCAAAATATTAAGATTTTCATTAAAATATGAATCCAATTATGAAAATATAAAGAATTTTGAAAAAAAATTTGAAATTTTGGGAAAATGTTCAAATTTTTTATAACGATTATTATTATTAATATTATTATTATTCTCGAAGTTCCCTAAAGTAATGTTACTCAAAATAATAAGATTTTTATTAAAATATCAATCCAATTATGAAAATATAGAGAATTTTGAAAAAAATTCGAAATTTTGGGGAAATGTTCAATTTTTTTATTACGATTATTATTATTATTATTATTATTCTTGAAGTTCCCTAAAAAAAAGTTACTCAAAATATTAAGATTTTTATTAAAATATCAATCAAATTATGAAAATATAAAGAATTTTGAAAAAAAATGGAAATTTTGGGGAAATGTTCAATTTTTTTATTACGATTATTATTATTATTATTCTCGAAGTTCCCTCAAGTAATGTTACTCAAAATATTAAGATTTTTATTAAAATATCAATCCAATTATGAAAATATAAAGAATTTTGAAAAAAGATCGAAATTTTGAGAAAATGTTCAATTTAAATAGAAATTTTTAGAAATTTTGATATGAAGACGAATTTGAAAAGTATTAGATTTTCGGAAAGACAAATTAACAAAAAAAAAAGAAATTTGTCAAAAAAATCTGATATTGAAAAATTGATTTCGAAAAAAGTAAAGATTTTTAAAATATACCATTATAACTAACTGCTGGGTGGTGGTTAGCGTAGATTTTTGGGTTTTTCAAAATGAACAGAGAAAACTACTGTATTCGGGATTTTTATTCTTCTAGGTTAGGTTATAAAAAAACGCCCGTGCATCTGTCTTATGACATGCCGAACTCGAACTCCTCGTCTCCCACCGGAATCACGCGATCTCTCTGCCGTGCCAAGTGGCACGGTCGGAATTCCGTTATTTAACGCGCTACACCTTCAAAATGTTGAAAAAAGGTTTAAATTTTTCGAAAAAATTTCCAAGAGAAAGTTCGGTTTTGGGAGAAAAAATAGAATTCCTAACAATAACTTCGAAAAAGACGAACTTCGAAAAAAGAAACCGATTCTGAATATGTTAGAATTTTTGAAAATCGAATTTAAAATAGAAACCTAACCTTTAGAAAAACCTCAAAAAAAGTTAAAAATTCGAAAATATAATATTTGCAAAGGTCACATGTAGTGAAGAAAGGACGCAATTTTCAAAAAAGTCGAAAACTGAAATACAGAACTTGTCCCCTGAAACCAAGAAAGATTAAAATACACAAACAAAGGTTGCTCTAACGCGTTTCGACAGCCAAGCTCTCATCTTCGGAAAATTCAAAATTCATCTGCAGCAAATTCAAAATTTGCCTTCCCTCGAAAGATGGCCATTTTTTCTTCATTTAATAGTTTTTCTCGTGATTTTAGTCAGAAAATATTCAATATTGAGAAAATCAAGAGAAATTTTGAGAAATAAGTTGAAATTTCCAAAAAGCATTTTGTTTATAACCAGTTACAATTTCAAGAAAAATTTTCTTGCAATTTTTGGTTTTTTCTTGCAATTTTTGGTTTTTTCTTGCAATTTTTGGTTTTTTCTTGCAGAATTTCCAAAAATTCTAAATTTCCAGATAAATATTTGTAGCTTTTTATCAAAAGATCGATCAACTTTCGAGGAAAAAGCTAAATCTTTTGATGAAAGGGACTGGTCCTTGGATATCTTCAAAAATTGAAATACAGAACGTGTCCCCTGAAACCCTGAAAGGTTAAAAAACACAACAAAGGTTGCTCTATGTTTTTTAATCTTTCTTGGTTTTCATTTAAATCTTGATAAACCAATCGAAATTTGCGGTAAATCAAAATTTAAAGAAAAGTCGAAATTTTCGGAATCAACGAATTTTGAGAAATGTTAGAATTTCGAAAAAAAAACTATAAATTTTGAGATGTTGAAATTGTGAGAAAAAAATTTTTGATAAACTTTTTTGATAAAACAAATCGAATTTATGAGTAAATTTGAAATTTCAAAAGAAAAAGACTAATTTTGTGAAAAAAAGGCGAATTTTGAGAAATAAGTCGAAATTTCGAGAAAATGCTAATATCGCCATCTATCCTTGTTTCCGCATCCTACTCGCGATGCTCTGAAGACAATGGAGTAGTCCTTTGCGAGTAGATTAAACTTTTAAAAAAGTCTCAAGGAAAGGACGAATTTTGAAGAAAATATGGAATCTTTTTAGAAAAAGTTTGGTCAATTGACTGGAAATTTTCATTTAGGGGTATGCGCCCTATTTTTATTATAACCGGTTACAATTTCAAGGAAAATTTTCTTGCAATTTTTGGTTTTTTCTTTCAGAATTTCCAAAAAATCTAAATTTCGAGATAAATATTTGTAGCTTTTTATCAAAAGATCAATCAAATTACGAGGAAAAAGCTAAATCTTGATAAACAAATCGAAATTTGCGGTAAATCAAAATTTAAAGCAAAGTCGAAATTTTCGGAATCTATGAATTTTGAGAAATGTTAGAATTTCGAAAAAAAACTATAAATTTTGAGATGAAAATTTGAAATTTTGAGAAAGAAATTTTTGATAAACTTTGTTAATAAAACAAATCGAATTTTACGAGTAAATTTCAAATTTCAAAAGAAAAGGACTAATTTTATGAAAAATGGCGAATTTTGAGAAATAAGTTGAAATTTCGAGAAAATGCTGATATCGCCATCTATCCTTGTTTCCGCATCCTACTCGTGATGCTCAGAAGACATAATGGGGTTGTCCTTTACCAGTAGGTTAAACTTTAAAAAAAATCTCACAGAAAGGACGAATTTTGAAGAAAAGATGGAATTGTTTTAAAAAAAGTTTGGTCAATTGACTAGAAATTTTCATTTGGGTGCATGAGCTAGGGGTATGTGCCCTACCCTGCCCGATTAGCTGCGCCTACAATTTTGACTATTCTAGGGCGTTGTCAGTTAGTAAAAAAATAGTGGTAGCATTAGTAGTACTATTATGGAAGATGCTCGCAGGAACTAATAGGATCGATCCCCCCAAGGGCAAGGTTCTTGAGGCATACTAGACAGTGTCGGAGACAGCAAATTTCTGTGCGGTCCAGCTTGACACAGTGAGGACTTCTGTCTACGGAGACTCTTTTTTCTATAGAACTTCCAAGTTATGGAACTTGTTACCGAAAGGAATTTTCCCCAAACCTATCTTTTCTTAAGAAGGCGGTTCATCGCCATCTATCCTTGTTTACGCATCCTACTCGCAGTGCCTTGAAAGCATAATGGGGTTACCCTTTGCGAGTGGATTAAACTAAAAAAAAAGTAACACTACATAGAAGCATTATTTAAAAAATAGGAAAGTTCAAACGAAAAGTATTATTTTTTTTCTGTTATGCATCTCGCCGATAAAATTCAGAATAATAAACGCTATTAACAACAATATTAAAAGTCTATAGTCTATAAGGTCAAGCAGTATTCCCCAAAGCAATGCCACTTTCTTGTTCGTAAAACCAGTTGCAGAATTCGTAAACAAAATTAATAACTCATAAGAGTTGCTTGAGTCGATGATATGCCGAATATGCCTGGTATGTGGGAAAAGTTATTCGGCTTCAGTTAGACCATCTATTACGTACATAGAGATATCGTCAAATATAAGAATCACAAACTCACCTTGCATAGACAGGTGAAACATTTGTATTTGTCGATGTGATCTACAGCCACAGATTCCCCTTCGTTGTGACATTGAGCCAATCTCCCTTCTGTAACAAAAGATGTAAAGTTAGATTCTGTTTAACAATTTCCCTGAGATGTGTACAGATCGTCGATTTTGCAGTCACATCTACCATGGCGATTGTAAAATATTTATTTCAATAACTCCTGAAAAAAAAATTCCAGTGAAAATCAAAGACTCAAACCATCACTCTGTATAAAGAGTATTTCAGTCAGTTCACTATTTCAGTCATCGAATAAACAAATTTTAAGAAATATTAGAATTTCGAAAAAAAATTTTTGAAAAAAGTAATCATGTCGGGATCAAAGAAAAAAAACAATTTTTAAAAATAATTTAATTGTCAGAAATATTTAAAAAACTTCGACTGTTAAGAGGGAATTATTGAAATTTTTAAACAAATTCAGCATTTTTGGAAAAGTTTAAATTTTGAAATTAAAATAGTCAAAATCTTGAAAAAAATTAATTGAATGTTCTAATTTCAATTTTTTTTTAGTAATTTTGAGGTTCTCAGTGAAATTTCAAAGATCAAATATTTCAGTTTAAAGCTTTTGTGATTAAATTTCAAATATTGTCTATTTATTTGTACATGAAATGCAAGTTCTTTTTCAAAATTTGTTTCAAAACTTGGCACAATTATAAAAATCTAAATTTTTGTTATTATTTATTTTTAGTTTTAATTAGAAATTATTTCTTAAACAGTTTATATTTAAAAAGAAAATTATTATTTATTTTAAAAAACATAATTTTAAATTAGTGAAAGCTTTTAATAAACAAATTAAATTCATTATTTGATCACAAAAGTCCAATTTTTTCTCGAAATTTTGCATTTTTAACTTGAATCTGCTAGTTTTTGTCAATCAAAATTCTTAATATAACAAAATGTTGAAGTTCGGATTCGAAACTCGTAAATAAGTCATAATTTGCAAGAAATCTAAATTTCGAGGTTAAAGTCAAAATTTTGGGAAAAAGCGCTATAACAATTAAACTATGTAATTAAACACTTTGGGAAAAATGTCAAAATTTCAAAAAAAAGTCAAATCTATCAACAAGCACTTGATCAAAATTTGGATATGAAAATTTTGATATCTTTAGCGAAATTTGGAATAGAAATTTTCAGTTGAGATTTTTTTCTTAAAATTTGACCCTTCTTTAAAGTTCAACATTTTTTTCGAAACTGGAAATTGTATCAATATTGTCTTTTCTTTTAAAATTATTTGAACAATTCTATTAAAATTCGAATTTATCTGTACGTTTGAATTTTTTTAATTCGTCGTCTCAAAATTTCAAATTTATTCTCAAAATTTAACTTTCTCTGAAAAAAAAATGCAAATTTTTTATTTTCTTCTTCTCTGGAAAACTTTTTCGAAATTTTACAATTATTTTGCAAAAAATTTATATTTATTGAAAAACGTCAGGTTTTAAATTTATTGTTTGAGGGGGGGGGTCATATGGTCAAGTGAGGTATCAAATAAAAGCGCTTCTTTTGTACATTCTAAAACCTACGTTTGTGAAATTTTATCCTGCGCAGGTTTTGAGTTACGAAGTAAAAACTTCAAAAATATGACTTTCCCCCCTCTATCTGCAAAGTATGTAGGTTAAAAAATCAGGAAAAATTATGTTAATAAGTAATCATGTAAATGTTGCAAGAAAACTAAATCGGTGTACCTGTGATTTATAGTTTTTGCTTGGGGGGCAAGGGGGGTATGATCAAGTGGGATATCATATGAAAGCGCTTCTGTTGCACATTCTAAAACAAACCTTTTTAAAATTTTATCCTGCGTAGCTTTTAAGTTACAAAGTAAAAACAGGAAAAAATATGGTTTTCCACCTCTATCTGCAGGTTAAAAAATCAGAAAAGAATTATGTTAATAGGTAGTCATGTAAGTGTTCCAAAAAAACTAAAACGGTGACTCTGGGATTTATAGTTTTCTAGAAGGGGGGCAGGGGGTAATATAGTCAAGTGGGGTATCATATGAAAGTGCTTCGTTTGTATATTTTAAAGCCTTTGTTTTAAAAATTTTACCATGCGTAGTTTTTCAGTTACCAAGTAAAAACGGCAAAAATATGACATTACCCCCTCTATCTGCAAAGTATGTAGGTTAAAAAAATCAGGAAAAATTATGTTAATAAGTAGTCATGTAAATGTTGCAAGAAAACTAAATCGGTGTACCTGTGATTTATAGTTTTTGCGTGGGGGACAAGGAGGGGGATATGATCAAGTGGAGTATCATATGAAAGCGCTTCTGTTGTACATTCTAAAACAAACCTTTTTAAAATTTTATCCTGCCTAGTTTTTAAGTTACAAAGTAAAAACAGGAAAAAATATGGTTTTTCCCCCTCTATCTGCAACATCTGCAACATATATTGGTTAAAAAATCGGAAAAGAATTATGTTAATAGATAGTCACGTAAGTGTTCCAGAAAAACTAAAACGGTGACTCTGGGATTTATAGTTTTCGACTAGGGGGGCAGGGGGTAATATAGTCAAGTGGGGTATCGTATGAAAGTGCTTCGTTTGTATATTTTAAAGTCTATGTTTTAAAAATTTTACCATGCGTAGTTTTTCAGTTACAAGGTAAAAACGGCAAAAATATAACAGTACCCCCTCTATCTGCAAAGTATGTAGGTTAAAAATTCAGAAAAAATTATGTCAATAAGTAATCATCTAAATGTTGCAAGAAAACTAAATCGGTATACCTGTGATTTATAGTTTTTGCGTGGGGGGGCAAGGGGGGTATGGTCAAGTAAGGTATCATATGAAAGCGCTTCTGTTGTACATTCTAAGACAAACCTTTTCAAAATTTTATCCTGCCTAGTTTTTGAGTTACAAAGTAAAAACAGGAAAAATTATGGTTTTTGCCCTCTATCTGCAACATATATTGGTTAAAAAAATCAGAAAAGAATTATGTTAATGGATAGCCACGTAAGTGTTCTAGAAAAACTAAAACGGTGACTCTGGGATTTATAGTTTTCGAGTAGAGGGGCAGGGGGTAATATAGTCAAGTGGGGTATCGTATGAAAGTGCTTCGTTTGTATATTTTAAAGCCTATGTTTTAAAAATTGTATCATGCGTAGTTTTTCAGTTACAAAGTAAAAACGGCAAAAATATGACTTTCCCCCCTCTATCTGCAAAGTATGTAGGTTAAAAAATCAGGAAAAATTATGTTAATAAGTAATCATCTAAATGTTGCAAGAAAACTAAATCGGTATACCTGTGATTTATAGTTTTTACGTGGGGGGCAAGGGGGGGTATGGTCAAGTGGGGTATCATATGAAAGCGCTTCTTTTGCACATTCTAAAACCTACGTTTGTGAAATTTTATTCTGCGCAGGTTTTGAGGTACGAAGTAAAAACTTCAAAAATATGACTTTCCCCCCTCTATCTGCAAACACTTTGGGAAAAATGTCAAAAATTCAAAAAAAAGTCAAATCTGTCAACAAGCACTTGATCAAAATTTGGATATAAAAATTTTGATATCTTTAGCGAAATTTGGAAAAGAAATTTTCAGTTGAGATTTTTTTTAAATTCAGAGATTAAACATAAAATATTTATTCTTTTAAAAGAAAGCAGCAAATTTCCAGAGATTTTTTTTTGAAAAAGTCCAAATTTTTAGTTTAAAAACGTGCAAGATCAACAAAATCTATTAAAGAAATCAAAATTTCAAGTTTTCAAGACAATTTCTGGCTTTTTTGGAAATCTGAACCTTAATAAGAAATCTTTGCTTGAAGTTCGCTAATTTTAAATAAATGTTAATTGACATTTCTCACCCTTACTTTGTGGAATTCTTCAGTCATACCTATTAAACTTTACTAACAATTAAAACAAAAACAGATATTCAAAATTTCACGATATTTCTAAAAATATTTGCTACGACCAAAAAACTTAATTACTTGGAAGCCATTGAAATTTAGAAATATTTATAATCTAGTCAATTTACACTTATGAACGAGCAGCTTGACCTGAACACACCTCTAATTGAAGCTTTGGACGAGAATTCGGATTAGAGGGAATATTCGTAGGAGTCTGTGATACATGGAGCTTGTTAGCATAACAACGGCTAAACAAATTGCTGCTATAACCGTCGATGATGCTGTAAAGCGAAACCTGGTCCGGTCGTAGCAAATATTTATAGAAATATCTGTTGTTGTTATTTTAATTGTTAATAAAGTTTAATAGTTATAAATAAATGTTAGGCTTTTTTTTAATTTCGACTTTAATCTTCTTAAACCTTCGACTTGGAAAATTTCTAAGTTAATTCAGTATTTATATTGTAATTTCGAATTTTCCTTAAGTTGAGATTGGTCCATTGGAAAGCAGCAGAGCTGATGTATGTTACTATTTTTTGAACTCATGTTTGCTTTTATACAATTTTAACATAAATGTTGTTGTAGCACCCCTACTAGTTTTAGTTACGGGCCGCCACTGGGTTTAACTAAATAAAAAAAGTTACCCATCTTATCAGGTACGACGACAAAAGAAACTTTCATCCTATTAAGTCTGATCAGATGAATTTATATGGATTTAATCGCGACCATGTTTTTTGGAAAGACGCAAGAATAGTCATGGAGGATAATTAAGGCTTCTAGGGTACTGCAGGTTATGGCAGCCATGGGATTTTTAGTTTACCTTTTGGGTACGTTTCTCGTCGAACGCCAATTGCGAATTCCCTTAGGGTTGGTGATTAAAGGAAACTTGAACCTATTTCACTCCGAGCAGAATATTTAATTGATGAATACACTCGTTATGGCGTCATAATTACGTTTGTTAAGATGAACGGTCCCAGTTTCCTGTTCGTTATTCGCTTAAACGGACTGCACCTTCGAACACCTGCTCTTCTAAATCACCGTGCGCTAATTTGCTATTCGTAATGCTTGTAATATCAATATATTGCGGATTAGATATGTTGCACGTGCCAGAACATTTACTATTTAATAAGCTGCAGTATGAACTGTTACTTAACTCTATTCATCTAAGTGTGCGATAACTTGGCTGATATAAAAAAGCACGATTGCAAATCCAAACAAAGTGGTGATGCGATGCACATCTAAATATTTAAGTATTTCAGTCTCAGTGGTTCAATAGAAGGCAGGCAGACATATCAGGACAAGGAAAATATAAAAAGTCCTGATCGGGGAAACCCCGAATCCCCAGTAGTCCTGTGGTTTCTGTTTTAGTTTTTAACAGATTCTCACTTCGTGCTCGTATTTTTTTTTCGAGATTTTGTCTGCTCGAGTCGTAGAAATGATCAAATAACGTTCCCCATCATGTGACAAGACTTAATTTTAAGCGAAGTTCTATAGAGGAGCTGTTTATAACAAAGAAGTTAGTTTTAGTTAGAGGTGTTGTGGTGGAACGGACTGGTCCTTGGCTATCTTCAAAAATTGAAATACAAATCTTTTCACTTGAAATCAAGAAAGATTAATGCGTTAGAGCAGGGGTCGGCAAACTTTTAAACCAAAAGAGCCATTAGCAATAAAAAAATTCGTGAGTTTCAGAGCCACAACTATTTATTTCTGATTTTATTTTAAAATTAAATTGGTTACATCAGAGAAAATATGGGACAAAGAAAGACCTCCCTCTGACGAAAAACGAAAATATCTTCAGCCTAAAAGACCTTTTATTGCTCAAAATTTGGACCGTTACTTCAAAATTTGCTATTTTTGCAATTTCGACTTTTTTAACTCTTCTCATAGAGAAAAAAGAAGACTAATATAGTAGTCTTCTTTTTTAATACCTATTTTGTTCCTAAAATTAGACTTTTATTCCAAATATTTTTTCTCAAAAATAGCCAATTTGGGAAAATGTTTACTTTTTTCTAATTCGAGTTACTGAAAGATTTTTAAATAAAAAAATAAAAATTTGAAATCATTGAAGTTAAATAAAATATTTTTTGAAGATGTCGACCTTTTTTTCAAAGTTTTCTATTTTTCGAAATTAAATATATTCTTAAATGTCACTTTTTTCAAAAAATACATTTTTTCGATTTTGTTCTAAATTGCGGCTAGTTTCTAGAACTTTCTACATTCTTTTTAAAATTCGTTCTTTTACGAAATTTCGGCATGTTCCCCAGAATTGCCTTTTACTAAAAATTTAAACTTTTATTTATTTTCTACAAATTTGGACTTGTTTCGCAAAATTCGGTCTTTTTTTCGAAATTTCTTTCAAATTCTTTTCAAAATCGATATTTTATTGTTTTTGCAAACTGCGATATTTTTGACCAAATATAGAAATTTAGATCTATTTTCAAATTTCACTTTTTTTCCAAAATTACATTTTTTCGACTTTCTTCTAAATTGCGACTAGTTTCTAGAACTTTCTACATTCTTTTTAAAATTCGTCCTTTTATGAAATTTCGGCATGTTCCCCAGAATTGAATTTTACTAAACATTTAAACTTTTAATTATTTTCCACAAATTTGGACTTGTTTCGCAAAATTGGTTTTTTTCGAAATTTCAACTTTTAAAATTCAACATTTTATTATTCCTGCAAACTGCAATTTTTTTGACGAAATTTATCTACGCATTTTCAAAATGTCTGACCTAATCTCAAAATTAATTTTTTTTCTTAAAATTTGACCTTTCTTTAAACTTCAACATTTTTCTCGAAACTGGAAATTGTATCAATATTGTCTTTTCTTTTAAAATTATTTGAACAATTCTATTAAAATTCGAATTTATCTAAACATTTGGATTTTTTTAATTTGTCGTCTCGAAATTTCAAATTTATTCTCAAAATTTAACTTTCTCTGAAAAAAAATGCAAATTTTTCATTTTCTTCTTCTCTGAAAAACGTTTTCGAATTTTTACAATTATTTTGCAAAAAATTTATATTTATTGAAAAACGTCAGGTTTTAAATTTATTGTTTGAGGGGGGGGGTCATATAGTCAAGTGGGGTATCAAATAAAAGCGCTTCTTTTGTACATTCTAAAACCTACGTTTGTAAAATTTTATCCTGCGCAGGTTTTGAGTTACGAAGTAAAAACTTCAGAAATATGACTTTCTCCCCTCTATCTGCAAAGTATGTAGGTTAAAAAATCAGGAAAAATTATATTAATAAGTAATCATGTAAATGTTGCAAGAAAACTAAATCGGTGTACCTGTGATTTATAGTTTTTGCGTGGGGGGTAAGGGGGGTAAGGGGGGGTATGGTCAAGTGGGGTATCATATGAAAGCGCTTCTGTTGTACATTCTAAGACAAACCTTTTAAAAATTTTATCCTGCCTAGTTTTTGAGTTACAAAGTAAAAACAGGAAAAAATATGGTATTTCCCCTCTATCTGCAACATATATGAGTTAAAAAATCTGAAAAGAATTATGTTAATAGGTAGTCATGTAAGTGTTTCAAAAAAAACTAAAACGGTGACTATGGGATTTATAGTTTTCAAGTAGGGGGGCAGGGGGTAATTCAGTCAAGTGGGGTATCATATAAAAGTGTTTCGTTTGTATATTTTAAAGCCTAGGTTTTAAAAATTTTATCATGCGTAGTTTTTCAGTTACAAAGTAAAAACGGCAAAAATATGACATTACCCCCTCTATCTGCAAAGTATGTAGGTTAAAAAATCAGGAAAAATTATGTTAATAAGTAGTCATGTAAATGTTGCAAGAAAACTAAATCGGTATACCTGTGATTTATAGTTTTTACGTGGGGGGCAAGGGGGGGGGGTATGATCAAGTGGGGTATCAGATGAAAGCGCTTCTTTTGTACATTCTAAAACCTACGTTTGTAAAATTTTATCCTGCGCAGGTTTTGAGTTACGAAGTAAAAACTTCAAAAATATGACTTTCCCCCCTCTATCTGCAAAGTATGTAGATTAAAAAATCAGGAAAAATTATGTTAATAAGTAATCATGTAAATGTTGCAAGAAAACTAAATCGGTGTACCTGTGATATAAAGTTTTTGCGTGGGGGGCAAGGGGGGGGGGTATGGTCAAGTGGAGTATCATATGAAGGCGCTTCTGTTGTACATTCTAAAACAAACCTTTTCAAAATTTTATCCTGCCTAGTTTTTGAGTTACAAAGTAAAAACCGGAAAAATATGGGTTTTCCCCCTCTATCTGCAATATATATTGGTTAAAAAATCAGAAAAAAATTATGTTAATAGGTAGTCACGTAAGTGTTCCAGAAAAACTAAAACGGTGACTCTGGGGTTTATAGTTTTCGTGTAGGGGGGCAGGGGGTAATATAGTCAAGTGGGGTATCATATGAAAGTGCTTCGTTTTTGTATTTTAAAGCATATGTTTTAAAAATTTTATCATGCGCAGTTTTTCAGTTACAAAGTAAAAACGGCAAAAATATAACATCACCCTCTCTATCTGCAAAGTACGTAGGTTAAAAAATCAGGAAAAATTATATTAATAAGTAGTTATGTATATGTTGCAAGAAAACTAAATCGGTGTACCTGTGATTTATAGCTTTTGCGTGGAGGACAAGCGGGGGTATGGTCAAGTGGGGTATCATATCAAAGCGCTTCTGTTGTACCTTCTAAAACAAACTTTTTTAAAATTTTATCCTGCCTAGTTTTTGAGTTACAAAGTAAAAACAGGAAAAAATATGGTTTTTCCCCCTCTATCAGCAACATATATTGGTTAAAAAATCAGAAAAGAGTTATGTTAATAGGTAGTCACGTAGGTGTTCCAGAAAAACTAAAACGGTGACTCTAGGATTTATAGTTTTCGAGTAGGGGGGCAGGGGGTAATATAGTCAAGTGGGATATCATATGAAAGTACTTCGTTTGTATATTTTAAGGCCTATGTTTTAAAAATTTTATCATGCGTAGTATTTCATTTGCAAAGCAAAAACGGCAAAATATGACATTACCCCCTCTATCTGCAAAGTATGTAGTTTAAAAAATCAGGAAAAATTATATTGATAAGTAGTCATGTAAATGTTGCAAGAAAACTAAATCGGTGTACCTGTGATTTATAGTTTTTGCGTGGGGGGCAGAGGGGGGTATGGTCAAGTTGGGTATCATATGAAAGCGCTTCTGTTGTACATTCTAAAACAAACCTTTTTAAAATTTTATCCTGCCTAGTTTTCGAGTTACAAAATAAAAACAGGAAAAAATATGGTTTTCCCCCTCTATCTGCAACATATATAGGTTAAAAAATCAGAAAAGAATTATGTTAATAGGTAGTCACGTAGGTGTTCCAGAAAAACTAAAACGGTGACTCTAGGATTTACAGTTTTCGTGTAGGGGGGCAGGAGGTAATATAGTCAAGTGGGGTATCGTATGAAAGTGCTTCGTTTGTATATTTTAAAGCTTATGTTTTGAAAATTTTATCATGCGTAGTTTTTCAGTTACAAAGTAAAAACGGCAAAAATATGACATTATTTCCTCTATCTGCAAAGTATGTAGGTTAAAAAAATCAGGAAAAGTTATGTTAATAAGTAGTCATGTAAATGTTGCAAGAAAACTAAATCGGTGTACCTGTGATTTATAATTTTTGCGTGGGGGGCAAGGGAGGGGGGGTATGATCAAGTGGGGTATCATATGAAAGCGCTTTTGTTGTACATTCTAAAACAAACCTTTTTAAAATTTTATCTTGCCTAGTTTTTGAGTTACAAAGTAAAAACAGGAAAAAATATGGTTTTTCTTCCCTCTATCTGCAACATATATTGGTTAAAAAATCAGAAAAGAATTATGTTAATAGATAGTCACGTAAGTGTTCCAGAAAAACTGAAACGGTGACTCTGGGATTTATAGTTTTCGAGTAGGGGGGCAGGGGGTAATATAGTCAAGTGGGATATCATATGAAAGTACTTCGTTTGTATATTTTAAGGCCTATGTTTTAAAAATTTTATCATGCGTAGTTTTTCAATTACAAAGTAAAAACGGCAAAATATGACATTACCCCCTCTATCTGCAAAGTATGTAGGTTAAAAAATCAGGAAAAATTATGTTAATAAGTAGTCATGTAAATGTTGCAAGAAAACTAAATCGGTATACCTGTGATTTATAGTTTTTACTGGGGGGCAAGGGGGAGGTATGATCAAGTGGGTATCATATGAAGCGCTTCTTTTGTACATTCTAAGAAACCTACTTTGTAAAATTTTATCCTGCCTAGTTTTGAGTTACGAAGTAAAAACTTGCAAAAATATGTTTTCCCCTCTATCTGCAATAGTATGTAGTTAAAAAATCAGGAAAAATTATGTTAATAGTATCACTGTAAGTGTTGCAAAAAACTAAATCGGTGTACCTGTGATATAAAGTTTTCTGCGTGGGGGGCAAGGGGGGGGGGTATGGTCAAGTTGGGTATCATATGAAAGCGCTTCTGTTGTACATTCTAAAACAAACCTTTTTAAAATTTTATCCTGCCTAGTTTTCGAGTTACAAAATAAAAACAGGAAAAAATATGGTTTTCCCCCTCTATCTGCAACATATATAGGTTAAAAAATCAGAAAAGAATTATGTTAATAGGTAGTCACGTAGGTGTTCCAGAAAAACTAAAACGGTGACTCTAGGATTTACAGTTTTCGTGTAGGGGGGCAGGAGGTAATATAGTCAAGTGGGGTATCGTATGAAAGTGCTTCGTTTGTATATTTTAAAGCTTATGTTTTGAAAATTTTATCATGCGTAGTTTTTCAGTTACAAAGTAAAAACGGCAAAAATATGACATTATTTCCTCTATCTGCAAAGTATGTAGGTTAAAAAAATCAGGAAAAGTTATGTTAATAAGTAGTCATGTAAATGTTGCAAGAAAACTAAATCGGTGTACCTGTGATTTATAATTTTTGCGTGGGGGGCAAGGGAGGGGGGGTATGACCAAGTGGGGTATCATATGAAAGCGCTTTTGTTGTACATTTTAAAACAAACCTTTTGAAAATTTTATCTTGCCTAATTTTTGAGTTACAAAGTAAAAACAGGAAAAAATATGGTTTTTCTTCCTCTATCTGCAACATATATTGGTTAAAAAATCAGAAAAGAATTATGTTAGTAGATAGTCACGTAAGTGTTCCAGAAAAATTGGAACGGTGACTCTGGGATTTATAGTTTTCGAGTAGAGGGGCAGGGGGTAATATAGTCAAGTGGGGTATCGTATGAAAGTGCTTCGTTTGTATATTTTAAAGTCTATGTTTTAAAAATTTTATCATGCGTAGTTTTTCAATTACGAAGTAAAAACGGCAAAAATATGACTTTACCCCCTCTATCTGCAAAGTAAGTGGGTTAAAAAATCAGGAAAAATTATGTTAATAAGTAGTCATGTAAATGTTGCAAGAAAACTAAATCGGTGTACCTGTGATTTATAGTTTTTGCTTGGGGGGCAAGGGGAGGTATGATCAAGTGGGATATCATATGAAAGCGCTTCTGTTGTACATTCTAAGACAAACCTTTTTAAAATTTTATCCTGCCTAGTTTTTAAGCTACAAAGTAAAAACAGGAAAAAATATGGTTTTTCCCCCTCTATCTGCAATATATATAGGTTAAAAAATCAGAAAACAATTATGTTAATAGGTAGTCACGTAGGTGTTCCAGAAAAACTAAAACGGTGACTCTAGGATTTATAGTTTTCGAGTAGGGGGGCAGGGGGTAATATAGTCAAGTGGAGTATCATATTGTTACGGGCTTTATCGGTTCGAATTGATTCACACGTGAATTAAAAATAATACCCACTTTATTACTAAACTAAACTTGGATCACCACAATCGAACAATTAACTCACTTATTATTGACTTCTACTAACTCACTAATTACACTGACTCTAACTGACTGACTTGAGGGAAAGCTGACCGCCTTATATAGTTTTGGCATCCAGATTCTAGAACAATCCGGCAGATAAGGCTTATCGTTTGCCGAAATTTCGGGAACGCTTATCTGCCGTTTGCTTTGTTATCGCGGTCGCTTTCCCCTTATCAAATCATTCTAGAAACTTTTCTTATGTACTAAATTCTACAATTCTATTCTAAATTCTATTCCATCTATTTACATTGCGTTACAATATGAAAGTGCTTCGTTTGTATATTTTAAAGCCTATGTTTTAAAAATTTTATCATGCGTAGTTTTTCAGTTACAAAGTAAAAACGGCAAAAATACGACATTACCCCCTCTACATGCCAAGTAGGTAGGTTAAAAAATCAGAAAAAAATATGTTAATAAATAGTCGTGTAAATGTTGCAGGAAAACTAATCTGTGTACCTCTGATTTATAGTTTACGTGAAGGGGGCCAAGGGGGGACATGGTCAAGTGTGGTATCATACAAAATTCGACATTTTGTTTTAAATTTTATCTTTTTTCGAATTTTGCCAAATTCATTTTTTTCGAAATCTTTTTTTTTGAATTCGGTTCTTTTCTGAAAATTACCACTTTTATTTCGAACTAAATTCATCTATTTTCAAATCTCAAAACTTGATTTTTCTTAAAATTTGACTTTCTCTGGAAAAGTTTGACCTTTTAAAATTCAATATTTTTCCTGAAACTTTTCGAAATTTTATTTTACCAATTTTCTCAAAATTCGATTTATCTGAAAATTTAGAGTTTTTTTTAAATCGTCTTGTTCTCGAAATTTTAATTTTTAACAAAATTTAACCTTCCCTGGAAAATTTTTATTTTCTTCTTCTCTAAAAAACTTCGACTTCTGAAAAAATTCGATTGTTTTTTTAATTTCTTAATTTTTTACAATTTCTCTTTTCGAAATTTTACAATTTTTCACAAAATTTAAATTTGTCTAAGCACTTCAGGTTTTTACATTTGTTCTGCGAATTTCAATCTATTGACAAAATTCATCTATTTTTAAATCTCATTTGATTTTTTTTCTTAAAATTTGACTTTCTCTGGGAAATTTTAACCTGAGGTCTAAAACTGAAAGTTTTATCGACATTCTCTTTTCTTTCGAAATTATTTTACCAATTTTTTAAAATTCGAATTTATCAGAAAATTTGGATTTTTTTTAATCGTCTTGTTCTCTAAATTTCTTCTCAAAATTTAAATCTCTCTGGAAAATTGCAAATTTTTTGTCGAAACTTCGAGCTTTTCTTAAAATTTGGACTTTTTCCTTGAAATTTTTCCTAAAATTTGACTTTGTCTTGTCCCCTGATGATAGCTTGGCTATAGAAATGCGTTAGAGCAACCCCTGTTGTGCTTTTTAATCTTTCTTGCTTTCAGGGAACAAGATTTGTATTTCAGTTAACTATAAACTATAAAGTTTTGAGAAAACAAAAAACGATAAATTCGAATTTTATGAAAAGGTGAAAAAGTCGCAATTAGAAAAATTAATAAAAAGAACTTTCTCCGAATTTCAAATTTAATCTCAACATTTTTGGATCCAAAAATTTGATGTTTAAACTCTCTCTCTCTCTCTCGCCCATAGATTAGGTGGGACCAAAGACAAATAACATACAATTGAGGAAAATTCTCCTCAAATGGGGACAGCTCTAATTATGTCAATCAAAAGCTGCGAAATAACACTCATGCACTAAGATCACAGTGTAACAAGTAACATGCAAATGTAGAAATAATTAGTTAATTCACGATGTGTCACGCATAATTGGAAATGAGTGAATTGATAACATTATTCTAAATACGAAATTACCTAATAAAATTCTTTAATAATTTCTAAGGTGATAGAAAAGGTTGACACTATTAATTAAATATATCTTTGTCTATGTACATGCTTATTATACACTTATACACGCACGCAATTTAATAGCTATTTATTAAAATTAAACTTAAAACGCAATTAAGCCTGTCAGAACATGATATCCAAGACACGGTTATTTATCACCCCAGAAACTCGGTTATTTCTCGCCGGTGTTCCATTTTTTTTCGCGATACACATTGATCAATTTTAATTGAAATATTTCTATACTACTTGTCCGAGTGAATAAAAATCGGAAAATAAACGGAACCCCCCAAGTAGATAAACTGCATAACAGCATTCGTTTTTAGTTGATATCTTTTTTTTTTTTGGTGGAACGGACTAGTCCTTGGTTATCTTCAAAAGCAACCTCTGTTGTGTTTTGTAATCTTTCTTGGTTTGAGGGAACAAGATTTGTATTTCAATTTTTGACATCTTTAACCTTTCAAGTTTTTTTTTTAACAAAGAAATGCTTTCTTAAGTTCTATCTTTTCCAAATTCAGAATACTACGACTTTATCTAGAGTCTTGAATTTTTTTGGCTTTTTTAAAATTTTAAGTTCCAAGTTTGTGCTTGGGACTTTATATTTTCCATTTAGAATGTGATGGATATTCGACTGATTGAATTATAAGTTTTAAAAGTCAGGCGTCAATTTTTCCGAGAAAAATTCAATTTTGAGTACACCTCCCACAGCAATGAAAAGCACTTAAGAAAATGTGGTAATTGCTCTAGACGATCAACGATTTATATAAATGAGTGGAAGAGTGGCGAGACTAAACACAGACCTACACCCAGAGTTTATCGATAATTTATGTCTTCGATTCGTCAAGTCGTTGAAGTATATATTTGTAAAACACCGATCTTCTAATAATAGAGCCCCGTTGCAAAATACAACCTTGCGATTATTAAATATACGAGGCTTGTAACGTAAACGATGTAACCGATTTGTTTGAGAGTTTACCTTGAAGTTGGAAAGATAATTGTTTCCTAGGTGTTTATGTAATCAAGAATATCGAGTTACATTAAACAAATTGAGACTGTCTTCAACAACCGCAAACGTAATCATTACTAAAGCGACAAATTTGAAAAAAAAAGTCGCACTCCTGCAGAGAGGGTTCCGCATCACAAATTATACGAATATCCCTGGAGAATATAACACGATTTATAAACAAATTAAAAAAAACTATTTATAAAATAAACGGTTAAACAATGTTTTTAAATATAATTAATTGATTTAAACGAATAATTAATTATTACTACATTGTAATGTTTTCGGACATTCTGAAAATAAAAGTATTGTAACGCAATATAAATAGATAGAATAGAATTTAGTGCGTAAGAAAAGTTTCTAGAAAGATCTGATAAGGGGAAAGCGGCCGCAATAACGAAACAAACGGCAGATAAGCGTTCCAGAAATTTCGCCTATCTGCGCGATTTTTCCAGAACCCGGGAGCCAAAACTATATAAGGCGGTTAGTTTCCCTCGAGTAAGTCAGAGTCAGTGTAGTAGTGAGTTAGTAGAGGTCAATAATAAGTGAGTTAATTGTTCGGTTGTGGTGATCCGAGTTAAGTTTAATAATAAAGTGGGTATTATTCAGCACGTGTTAAATAATCAATTCGAACCGATGAAGCCCCTAATAGTATTGATACTTTCAAAATTATTACATCTCCAATAGATAGAAGAACTACATTCTACAATTTGGTTAACTGCAAAGAAAATCGACAAGCGAAGAAATAATTATACAAAATTTTCGTTTTTCCTATTGAGTTACGCCATCTGGTGAAGACGAAATGAAAAAAGTTTAATGAGTCAAGTACAGATTCAGAAATTTTGGATCTTAACTTTCGGAAGGCGACCAAATGGCTTACACACAACAATATTTCGCAAAGAAAATGCAACGAATAATCAAGCATTTTTAGATTATAAAAACAAGAAATAGTGCCAAATTTCGTAACTTCGCAGTCGATTTAAGGGGTCAAGAGTCAACGTCGAGTTGAGATGAAATAAATCCATTTGAGCGACTTTTGTACGTTACCCCGTATGGTGCACCTGGGAACATCAATAATCCACTCAACTTAAAATTAAATGGGCAATTCGTAGTACACTCAGGCGGCAGAAGTCTTACACGTTTCTAAAATTAGGATGCCGAGCAGATGGAGGATTATGTAGTTTGGCCGATTTCTGTGGCGGCAGTTGAACGAGGCGATGCCGAATTTAAAACAGTACAAAACAAAACAAAAAAAAATTGGGAAAGTGTGATCACTTCGCAAGTTTCATTTACGAAGATCTCTCGATTAGTTAATAAGGCGAATTTACATGATCTCTGTTTCTAAAATTGATAATAATTGTATTTTTGATGGAACGGACTGGTCCTTGGTTATCTTCAAAAATTGAAATACAGAACTTGTCCCCTGAAACCAAGAAAGATTAATCTAGTCTCTCTCTCTCTCTCTCTCTCTCTCTCTCTCTCTCTCTCTCTCTCTCTCTCTCTCTCTCTCTCTCTCTCTCTCTCTCTCTCTCTCTCTCTCTCTCTCTCTCTCTCTCTCTCTCTCTCTCTCTCTCTCTCTCTCTCTCCCTCTCCCTCTCCCCCTCACTCTCACTCTCACTCTCTCTCTCTCTCTCTCTCTCTATCTCTCTCTCTCTCTCTCTCTCTCTCTCTCTATCTCTCTCTCTGTTTTGACTTAAAATATTTTTAGATAATTCGACTTTCTCGAAATTTTAATTTTTTTTTTCGAAATTTCGATCTTTTTTCTGGAAATTTCGACTTTAATCTCGAAATTTTGGCTTTACCCCCGACATTTCGACTTTTTTCTCGAAAATTCGACTTTTTTCTTCAAATTTCTACTTTTTTCTTAAAATTCCGAGATTAATGTCGAAATTTTGACTTAACTCTCGGAATTCCGACTTTAATATCGAATTTTTTCTGGAAATTTCGAAAATAAGTCGACATTTCTATACTCTATGATTAAATTAGGCAGATGACAGTTACGTCCCACCACTCCTCTATCCCAACAAAGAAAAAAGTCTAAATTGCAACAACAAAAAAGTCGAAATTCGCAAAAAAAGACGAATTTCGAGGAAAAAGTCGAAATTTTGACTTAAAGTCGACATTTCGAGAAAAAAGTCGAAATTTGAGAAAAAAAGTCGAAATTTTGACTTAAAGTCGACATTTCGAGAAAAATGTCGAAAGTTCGATATTAAGGTCAAAATTTCGAGAAAAAAGTCTAAATTTGAGAAATAAGACGAAATTTGAGAAAAAAGTCGAAATTTTGACTTAAAGTCGACATTTTACAAAAGCGTAGAAAGGCATTGATTAAAAAAATTATATTTAGAAATTTCAACATTTTATAAAAGCGTAAAAAAGACATTAATAAAAAAATATTTTTAGTAAATTCGACTTTCTCGAAATTTCAATTTTTTTTTTCGAAATTTCGGCCTTTTTTCTGAAAATTTCGACTTTAAACTCGAAATGTTGGCTTCACCCTCGAAATTTCGACTTTTTTCTCGAAAATTCGACTTTTTTCTTCAAATTTCTACTTTTTTTTGAAATTCCGATATTAATGTCGAAATTTTGACTTTACTCTCGGAATTCCGACTTTAATATCGAATTTTTTTTGGAAATTTCGAGAATAAGTTTAAATTTCTCTACTCTATGATTAAATTGGGCAGATGACAGTTGCGTCCCACCATTCCTCTAGCAAAACAAAGAAAAAAGTCGAAGTTTTAGAAAAAAGTCGAAATTTTGAGAAAAATGTCGAAATTTTGAGTTTAAAGTCGAAATTTTGAGAAAAATGTCGAAATTTCGATATTAGGGTCAACATTTCGAGAAAAAGGTCGAAATTTCGAGAAAGAAGTCGAAATTTTAGAAAAAAAGTTGAAATTTTAGAAATAAGTCAAAATTTTGAGTTTAAAGTCGAAATTTTGAGAAAAATGTCGAAATTTTGATATTAAGGTCAACATTTCGAGAAAAAGGTGGAAATTTCGACAAGAAAGTCGGGAAAAAAGTCGAAATTTCAAGAAAAAAAGTCGAAATTCGAAAAAAAAGACGAATTTCGAGAAAAAAAGTCGAAATTTCGATATTAAGGTCAGAGTTTCGAAATAAAAAGTTGATATTTGAGGAAAAAATTTTGAGTTTAAAATCGAAATTTCTAGAAAAATGTCGAAAGTTTGATATTAAGGTCAAAATTTCGAGAAAAAAGTGGAAATTTGAGAAAAAAACGAAATTTCGAGAAAAAATGTCGAAATTTGAGAAGAAGGTCAAAATTTCGAGATGAAGGTCGAAATTTCAAGAAAAAAAGTCAAAATTTCGAGAAAAAGGTCGAAATTTGGGAAAAAAGTCGAAATTTCGAGAAAAAAGTCGAAATTTAAAAAGAAAAGTCGAAATTTCGAGAAAAAAGTCGAACTTTTAGGAAAAAAAGTCGAAATTTCGATATTAAGGTCAAAATTTCGAGAAAAAAATCGAAATTTGAGAAAAAAAAGTCGAAATTTTGACTTAAATTCGAAATTTCGAGACAAATGTGAAAGTTCGATATTAAGGTCAAAATTTCGAGAAAAAAGTCGAAATTTCGAGAAAAAGTCGAAATTCCAACAAAAAAAGTCGAAATTCGCAAAAAAGACGAATTTCGAGAAAAAAGTCGAAAATTGAGAAAAAAAGTCGAAATTTCGAGACAAATATCGAGTCTTGTGAGACTTGAAAAAATCGATTTTTCGATTAATCGATCTCAGATCGACATCCCTAGTAGACAGACAAGTCTATGCAAGACTTGTCTTCGAGTTAATAAAGTTGATTATTAAAAGTCTCGAATATCATCTACAGGCCCAGTAGCTCCCCCTTACAATTCTTAAATGTTTCATACATCACCTTTTTCTTAAAAATATTAATAAATACACTAAGAAATGACATTAAAATTAAACGAAATCGTCAAGTTTTGACAGTTCCCAACAGTTGTTTAATAAGCTACATACATTTATTTACTTCGTTCCTCATTGGTAGTAGAAATCCATCACTCCTGATATCACGAGAACGTACTACCTACCACAAAATACCTTCAAACTACCTACTCTCTATAAGACGTTTTTTTGACACCGATTCTACGATTCTACTATCCTCCTTCTATAAACCGTGATCCGTGATTTCAACTACTCATTACAATTGGGAATAAAGTGGAACATCTTTGAAGGTTTGGAAAAAGTATAATTCTGAAATTTTCGATTTTAAAACTGGAAATTTTTAAAAATAAGAACCAATTACGAGAACTTTTGGAAAATTATGAATAAATTCAGACTTTAATATGAAATTTCAAGAAAAAATTCTAAATTTCGACCATCGAAAAAATGCTATAAGAAAAAGCTGACATTTTGATTTAATGGTCGAATTTTCAAGAAAAAAGTCAAAATTTCTAAATCTTGAATTTAAAAAAATTATGAGAATGAAATAAGTATTTCGCATCGAAATTTTAGAAAAAAAAAACAGTAAAAATTTTATTTTATTTTATGTTTAAAGAGTTCTCTTTATTAAATATCGCAGCTTGAAAAACAGCGATATTAGAAGAAAAAATTCAACCACCTTCAATCTGGAATTTTAATAAAAGGTGAAAAATTCGAAAAACATTGGAAATCACGTTTTGACTGTAAATTCCTAGACAAAGATTAAAACTTCAGTCGAAATGTTAGAAAAATTTGAGTCTTCAACAGGAAACTTTGGGAATAAAGTAGACAGTTCAAAAATTAAAAAAAAAGAATTTTTTAGATGTTTAAACTCGGAATTTCGACAAACTAGTATATATTTTTAAACCAATAGAAACTTTTAAAATTTAATTCGTCACACGCGCTCTATGCCTGAACTCCTTCGACATGTTCACTGGAGTTATTTAAAGGAAGTGTTGACAATCAGGGGATCGAATATTCACGTTGACAGGTAGAAATCTCCAATGACTACCAAGTTATTTCCGAAAGTTGAACGTCTGCCCCAGTCTGCGAGAAATATCCGTCAGTGGGAACAAACTTGACTCATTACGTCTTTAAATAAATCGTCGATTCTACACACTTTACGCTACGATTTGTACGAGCTCTTTCCTTTCGTTTTACCTAATTTCGACTCATTTAACAATTAAACTCCTCCTAATTAAGCAACAAAATCCAAAGTACGAAGCGAAAGATTCCAAATATTTTAACACGTGACAAAAACCACATTTTCAAAATTTGCATATTCCGCATGACGATACTGTTGATCTTTAACGAGGAATTCCGGTAGCAGCTTTTAAATTGTCCCACAAATTCGCCTTAATTAGCGATAATCTTTAGAAACCGAGAATTCCCGCGAAGTTAATGAAAAAAGCGTCAACATCATTATTATTTATTTGGTAAAAACTTGGCACCATTTGCATTTTAAACGAGGATTATCCGACGCAATTATCAGATTATCGCTTGATATGATCGTTTGTGACGCGAATTAATGTCAAAACAAATCAAGTTTAAATGGGTGGAGAAGGCAGGCTCGATTTGAGATGGTATTTCGGCTGCTGTCATCTGTCACTCTTGCTCGACTGTGTGTCAACATGTTGCCAATGGGTGCGTAGTCTACTAGAGTGTCTCATTGAGTGTCTCTTCGAGTGACTCTTTGAATGTCTCTTCGAGTGTCTCTTCGAGTGATTCTTCGAGTGTCTCTTCGAGTGACTCTTCGAGTGTCTCTTCGAGTATCTCTTCGAGTGTATCTTCGAGTGTCTCTTCGAGTGACTCTTCGAGTGTTTCTTCGAGTGTATCTTTGAGTGCCTTGAGTGTCTCGACTATGTGTCAACATGACTAGATCGCGCAGCGACTGTTGTCAGTGGCTACGTAGTCTACTAGAGTGTCTCATCGAGTGTCTCTTCGAGTGACTCTTCGAATGTCTCTTCAAGTGTCTCTTCGAGTGAATCTTCGAGTGTCTCTTCGAGTGACTCTTCGAGTGTCTTTTCGAGTGTCTCTGCGAGTGTATCTTCGAGTGACTCTTCGAGTGTCTCTTCGAGTGTCTCTTCGAGTGTATCTTTGAGTGTCTTCGAGTGTCTCTTCGAGTGTCTCTTCGCATGTCTCCGAGTATTTCTTCGACTGTTTCTTCCAACGATATTTTTCGAGTGTCGTTACGATTATTTAGATCCTAATTGACTCCACCATCATTTCCTGAACGATTTTAACTGTCGACTGTTCGGCTCTCGTCTTCGTTTGTCGCCGTATCGAGTCTCATTGTTGTCTTTTGTCTTGACTTTAACGATTTGAGCTCCCAACGAGTTAGCATCTTCCTAATATCGTATGTAGCTGGAGATGGCCCTGACTGCACTGATATAGTAACATTGATTGGCATATGTATTGTTAAATATAAACTTATTCTAACCTAAGGCCAATTCGACCTCAAATTTTATTAAATTCGACACGTATTTCTTATTTATAGGTCACCGAACACGTCATATATTTTATGATTATAACTCAATTTTATTGTCCATTTAATTATGCATTCCTGCAGAAATAATTAAAAATTTATTAGAATATTTTCGAACGTGTTATGGAGCTTTTATAATTTTCTCTGGATAGAGCTTTCACAATTTTACGTTCAAATATAAGAGGGATTTTACATTTTCTATTTTATATCATAAGGCGAAGGGGTGGTTAAAATTTATATCCCTCGTTATCAAATTTTTTACATCCCCTTTGTCCCTCCTCCCCCTTCTCTTGGAGTATAGGAATATTTTTTAATTTTGAATCACTTTGAAACTTTCCCAAATTCTAAAAATGCACTTCGTCTATAAAACAATTTTATGTTATAAACTTCTGATGATTCATCTATGCTTGCGTTACTTTATAGATCTTGGCTTCTAACATTTTTATGCTGTTGAACTCGATGGTCGACAGTTAACGAAGTTTATACCCTGCACGCAAATTCGCAATAAACAGCAAATATTTATAAGTTTACTAACCGCTAATGTGCCGTAATAATAATTATTATAGATGGGTTAACGTGACCATCTGCGTACTTAATACGTAAACATAAACAAACTAGAATTTTCCCAGACTTAGCGAGAAAGATAAAAGAACGATGGATGAACATTATCTTTCTGGTTAAACGCCGGGACGCTGGCCATAAAGCAACGATTACCACGCAGAAGGTCAAGGTCACGTGTCATGTAACTTGTGGCAGGTGTGCTCACCAGTTTCAGACTAACTCGGTGTAATTGCTTCCAAGTAGTTTATTTACATACATTTGTTTATACATATTCACTGTGCTGTATGTTCACTAGATTGATATTCACATAGTAGAGCCAGGATTTCTCTTGCAACAGACAAATCGCCATTACCACACCCGAATGCAACTTGAATGAGTTCCCTGGTCGAAACTTCTATTTCAGTTTCTTGCATAAACTCTAGGAAAGTGGAGAATTACTTTCAAGAAATACAAATGAATGCAAGACATCTTGCATTCGAGTTAACCAGCATATATAGACATTTCCTAATTGTCATTTTATTTTACTCAAAACATTGATATGTGTAAGTTCAACCGCTGACGGTGTAACACAAACTCAAGAGACAGAAGGGTTTCGCCTCTGGTAGGGTGGACATACTGAGTTACCGTGCTCTTCTGTCTAAATCTTCTTATCCTTTGTACCAATTTTCAATTCAGAAGAGTTTCGCCTCTGGTATGGTGAACATACTGAGTTAGCGTGCTCTGATGTTTTAAAATTGGCCTTTTCATTCTTTCATTTTTGCATATTCCCTCATATTCCTCTTTTCATTTATTTTTTGTTTTCTTTGTTCATGAAGAAGTCCCCTTCGATGGTGGGCGAAACGTCGAACACTTTTAGTAGTTCTTTGACACGGTCCAATCCCGGAAGAAGTATATCCTGTACTGACTCTGGCCGTGGAAGCCTTGTTATCACAAACTCTCTCTCGAAATTTATCCTGAAGATTCAAAAATTCTTTAGGATTATCTAGTAAATCTAAATTTCTTTTAAACTGTTTTCATTAGAAACTCATCAGTAATTATTTAAAATCTTACTTTGTCTAGTTCTAACGCGTATCAACAGTTCAGTAACTCGAGCCAACCGAGATAAATTTAATAATAATCGTGTTCTTTGCACACACATCGTTCTAATCTAAACAGCATAAAATATAACTTCATCGAAGTTTTATTGAGACGCTTTTTTCGGCCGCCCACACGCGAATGACAGACGCATAGCCGCTGCATCGCGTATCGTGGCTTGGCCGCGAATCAATTTGAAGGCTATCGACCTTATAAAAGCTGACCCACTCAACTAAATGATCTTGGACACACACACACGCGATGACCTTGAGCCTATTGCCAAGTCTTCCACCCACCACATTACATAAGGCAGGATTATTGTAATGTGTGATCGTAAGCGCCATCGGGAAATATGCTGGAAAAGCCTTTAGTTCGCCCCCGATGAAAGATAAAGCGTGGGATTTGTAGACGGCTTTCACATATCATTAGATTTGTTTAAATGGGGGAGGCATCCGATACTTTTTTTTAACAATGAAAGTTAGCGTCGCGCACCCACATTAATGATCGAATTGTGTGCGATGGATACAATTTAATTTTTGATCTATAGCGACTGACTTCTATTTTATACGTTTGGGCTTTTGATACCCACAAGAATAAAATTTCCGACAAATCTTACGATAGCTAAAAAGTTATTAAATCTTTTTATCTGCATCTATTAGTTAGTACATGTTGATTTTGAAGAACCGATGCTAAATAGAGTTAAGCGAACGTAGTGAAATAAAGCTTTGTGTATCCACATCTGAAGATTATCTACAATATGAGTTATTAGTATTATCCTACATTGATAAGTGCCCTCGATGACTCACTACTACAGTGCTACTTCTAAGATTGCAGCGTCTTGTCGTAGCTTGTTTCAATCTAAAACACTTTCGAGCATAAATAACTAGAGAATATCCGTTTGTTAATCCTGAACCAATTTGTAGCTTTTAAATTTTTTGTTTGAAGGAAAATAAACAAAGATTATTTTTAATCAATTCATCAATCAGTTCTTATTGTGCTTGGCTTCTACCAGAAGAGACTCTTTTTCTGTGGAAATACCATACTTTGAACTTCGTTGGCTAGTGGAATTTTTCCCGATAACTATAATGTATTTTAGTCTAAAAGGTAGATCCATTGCCACCTATCTTCATTTCAACCACCTACACGTAGGTTTCAAGAGAATAATGCGATAACTCGTTACTCTTCACGTTAGTTTACATGACTTTTTTTAGAACAAGACAAGAAATCTTGCTTTGTGCATCACTAATACTATGTACATTAATAATATCCTACATTGATAAGTGCCCTTAATGGCTCAGTAAACAAGATACCTCTAAGATTGAAAAGAAGAGAAGAGTAAAGAAATAAGAGAAGAAAAGAAAAGAGAAGCGACGAGAAGAGAAGAGAGGAGAAAAGAAGAGAAGAAAAGAGAAGGGGAGAGAAGAGAAAGGATGGAAGGAGAAGAGATGGGAAGAGAAGAGATCGGAAAAGAAGGGATGGGAAGAGAAGAGAAGGAAGAGAACAGATAGGAAGAGAAGAGAAGGGAATTCAAGAGAAGATAAGAGAAGGGAAGAGATGCAAAGAGAAGAGAAAAGAAGAGAAGAGAAAAGAAGAGTAGAGAAGGAAAGAGAAGAGAAGCGAAGAGAAGAGAAAAGAAGAGAAAAGAAGAGAAGAGAAGAGAAGAGGTGGAACGAGAAGAGATGGAAAGAGAAGAGATGAGAATAGAAGGGATGGGAAGAAAAGAAATGGGAAGAGAAGAGATGGGAAGAGAAGAGATCGGAAAAGAAGAGATGGGAAGAGAAGAGAAGAGATCGGAAAAGAAGAGATGGGAAATGAAGAGATGGAAGAGAAGAGATGAGAAGGGAAAAGATAGAAAGAGAAGAGATGGGAAGGGAAGAATTTGGAAGATAAGAGATGGGAACAGAAGGAATGGGATGAGAAAATATGGAAAAAGAAGGGATAGAAAGAGAACAGATAGGAAGAGAAGAGAAGAGAATTCAAGAGAAGATAAGAAAAGGCAAGAGATGCAAAGAGAAGAGAAGAGAAAAGAAGAGAAGAGGAAAGAAAAGAAGAGAAGAGAAGAAAAAAGAAGAGAAATGAAGAGAAGAGAAAGGAAGAGAATAGAAGAGAAGAGAAGAAAAGAAAAGGGAAAAGAAGAGAAAGAAAAAGAAGAGAAGGGAAGAGAAGAGAAGAGAAGAGAAGAGAAAAGAAGAGAAGAGAAGAGAAGAGGAGAGAAGAGAAGAGAAGAGAAGAGAAGAGAAGAGAAGAGAAGAGAAGAGAAGAGGAAGGGAAGGGAAGGGAAGGAAGGGAAGGGAAGGGAAGGGAAGAGAAGAGAAGAGGAAGAGAAGGGAAGGGAAGGGAAGGGAAGGGAAGGGAAGGGAAGGGAAGGGAAGAGGAAGAGAAGAGAAGGGAAGGGAAGGGAAGGGAAGGGAAGGGAAGAGAAGAGAAGAGAAGAGAAGAGAAGAGAAGAGAAGAGAAGAGAAGAGAAGAGAAGAGAAGAGAAGAGAAGAGAAGAGAAGAGAAGAGAAGAGAAGAGAAGAGAAGAGAAGAGAAGAGAAGAGAAGAGAAGAGAAGAGAAGAGAAGAGAAGAGAAGAGAAGAGAAGAGAAGAGAAGAGAAGAGAAGAGAAGAGAAGAGAAGAGAAGAGAAGAGAAGAGAAGAGAAGAGAAGAGAAGAGAAGAGAAGAGAAGAGAAGAGAAGAGAAGAGAAGAGAAGAGAATGAAAGAAGATAAGAAAAGGGAAGAGATGCAAAGGGAAGAGATGGAAAACGAAAGGATTAGATTAGAGAAGACATGGGAAGAGAAGAGATGGGAAGATAAGAAAAGAAAAGGGAAGAGAAGAAATGGGAAGAGAAGAAATGGGAAGAGAATAGATGGGAAGAGAAAAGTTGAGAAAAGAAGGAATGGAAAAAATCGGATGGGAACAGAAGAGAAATAAAGAGAAGAGGTGGAAAGAGAAGGAAAGGGATGGGAAAAAAAGAGGTGAGAACTGAAAAGATGGAAAGAGAAGGCATGTGAGAAGAAGAGATAGAAAGAGAAGTAATGAGAAGAGAAGAGATGGGAAGAGAAGAGATGGGAAAAAAAAGATGGGAAGAAAAGATACGGGAAGAGAAGAATTGGGAAAAGAAGAGATGGGAAGAGAAGAGATAGGAAGTGAAAAGAAGAAATGGAAAGACAAGAGATGGGAAAAGAAGAGATGGTAAGAAAAAATATGGGAAGAGAAGGGATGGGAAGAGAACAGATGGGAAGAGAAGAAAAGAAAATTGAAGAGAAGGGAAGTTATACGAAGAGAAGAGAAGAGATTGGAAGAGAAAAGATGAGAACAGAAGAGATGAGAAAAGGAGAGAGGGGAAGGGAAGCGATGGGAAGAGAAGAAATGGAAAGAGAGGAAATGGGAAGAGAAAGTATAGGAAGAGAAGAGGTGAGAAGGAAATAAGTGGAAAGAGAAGAGATGGGGAGGTAAGCGATGGGAAGAGAAGGGATGAAAAGAGAAAATATGGGAAGAGAAGGGATGGAAAGAGAATGGACGGGAAGAGAAGAGAATAGAATTGAAGAGAAGAGAAGGAAACAGATGCGAAGAGAAGAAATGGGAACAGAAAAGATGAGAAGAGAAAAAGTAAGAAGAGAAAAATGGGAAGAGGAGAAAGGGGAAGAGAATAGATGGGAAGAGAAAAGGTGGGAAGAGAAGAGATGAAAAGAGAAGAGATGGGAAGAGAAGAGATGGAAAGAGAAGAGATGGGAAGAAAATAAATGGGAAGAGAAGAGATGGGAAGAGGAGAGATGGGAAGAGAAGAGATGAAAAGAGAAGAGATGGGAAGAGAAGAGATGGAAAGAGAAGAGATGAGAAGAGAAGAGATGGGAAGAAAATAAATGGGAAGAGAAGAGATGGGAAGAGAAGAGATGGGAAGAAAAAATACGGAAAAAGAAGAGATGGGAAAAGAAGAGACAAGAAAAGAAGAGATGGGAAGAGAAGAGATGGAAAGATAAAATATGGAAAAAGAAGGGATGGGAAGAGAACAGATGGGAAGAGAAGAGAAGAGAATTGAAGAGAAGATAAGAGAAGTGAAGAGATACAAAGGAAAGAGATGGGAACCGAAAAGATTAGAATAGAGAAGAAATGGGAAGAGAAGAGATGGGAAGAGAAGAGATGAGAAGGGAAGAGAAGAAATGGGAAGAGAATAGATGGGAAGAGAAAAGGTAAGAAAAGAAGGGATGGAAAAAATCAGATGGGAAGAGAAGAGAAGAGAAAAAAACAGAAGAGAAATAAAGAGAAAAGATGGAAAGAGAAGGGAAGGGATCGGAAAAGAAGAGGTGGGAACTGAAAAGATGGAAAGAGAAGTGATGAGAAGAGAAAAGATGGGAAGAAAAGAAATGGGAAGAGAAGAGATGGAAAGAGAAGAGATAGGAAGAGAAGAGGTGGGAAGAGAAGAGATAGGAAGAGAAGAGATGGGAAGAGAAGAGATGGAAAGACAAGAGATAGGAAGGGAAGAGATGGGAAGAGAAGAGATGGTAAGAGGAAATATGGAAAGAGAAGGGATGGGAAGAGAACAGACTGGAAGAGAAGAGAAGAAAATTGAAGAGAAGATAAGAGAAGGAAAGAGATGCGAAGAGAAGAGAAAAGATGGGAACATAAAAGATAAGAAGAGAAGAAATGAGAAGGGAAAAAATGGGAAGAGGAGAAATGGGAAGAGAATAGATGGGAAGAGAAAAGGTGGGAAAAGAAAGGATGGGAAGAGAACAGATGGGAAGAGAAGAGAAGAGAAGAAAACAGAACGAAAGAGAAAGAAAGAGAAATGAAGGGAAGAGATGAGAAGAGAAGGAAAGAGATAGGAAGAGAAGAGAAGAGAGGAAAATCTTGTCGTAGCTTGTCAAGCTAAAGCATTTTCGAAAGTGCACAATTAAAAAACAAACGCTCTTTAATCCTGGACTAATTTTAGCATTTAAAATTTCCGTTTGAAGCAAAATAAACAAAAATTATCTTTAATCAGTTCTCATAGTGCTTGTCTTCTGGAAACTACTTCTTCTATAAAACTACCACACTTGGAACCTCGTTGTCCAGTCGAGTTTTTCTCGATAACGACAACTTATTTTAGCCCAAAATTCAAATTCATTGCCGTCTATCTTCATTTCAGCCACATGCATGTGGTGCTTCAAAAGCATAATGCTGTAACCCGTTATCCTTCACATTAGTTTACATGAATACGCATGGAAAGTAGAGAAACTATAAATCAGTTGCAATAATTATTATGACAACATATCCACTACAAAGTGAAAGACCAATAACAAAACAGATTCAAAGAGCACATAACTGATTTTGGATTGAACACGACGAACCTTCAAGTGTAACACACCATGATAGGGAATGACATTTAATATTGAGAATTAGGACTCGCACAAATAACAAGAAATTAGATTCGTATAAAACTATTTATTTATATCAAAGCGCTAAATGCTAACAAGAACCACTGACGACACCACTTTAATGAAGGTTCTTTTTCTTAGGTCATACTCTTGAAAACCAGATGATATAGTAAAAGTAAGTCGCACAAGGAAAAAAATAGCTGCAGCATTAACGATCCAGATCCAATCAGCAGTTTAAAGAAAAAACGTATCTACCCCAGCTTATTCAGGTGATGACAAACAAATTATCTCACCATGGATCTTGAGCACTATCAACCAATTCTCAAGAACTCCTTCTATTCTATGGTGGATTCCCAGTCAGGTTTTCGATCGGTACGCCACTGTTGTTTTAAACCAAATACACACATAAAGAAACAATGGTGCCCACCGAGATGATGAGAGACGCTTTTGGCAGTCGGCAATAGAGTGGTCAGTTGACCGGGTGGTCCTTTAAGTGATTTGGGCAAGGGAATGGTCCGCCGGCTGTCCAATAACCCGCCTATTACCTCTATGATTTACAGACCGCGCCGGTGGGTTACGTTTTCATTTTCGGTTTAATATACCTGCAACCATGACACACCTTGTGTTTGTTTAGTATGATGACTTGATTAGTTTCTCCGAATAGCATAAGACATCGGCATTTTTTTTTTTTTGGTTCTTCGGCTGGGTTATGGGCAACATTTAATTATTGTGTAATTTATGTTTGCGTTATGTAAGATGTGACTAAAGCGGGGATCCTTTTGATCTAAACAGTTAATTATAGAAACATAAATGGCGGTGGCGATTACTTGAAGATAAATCTGATGTCTGTTGCATTGCTCTGAATTATTTTTAATATCGATAACGTATGTTTATAAATAATGTACTCAATATTCGGAAAAACTTGAATATGTTCAATGAGTGTCTCGTTTTTAGCTTGCTTTCATCAGCATCAACATTTCATAATCAAAGATAAAAGATACGAGTCTTAAACGAATGGCCGGTTTACCCGATGTATACTAAAATAAATATAGCGACATAATACCAAGAAACTCTACAAAAGTGCAATTTAAAAATAACACCTGTGGTAAGGGGTTAGAGACTTAAGAAACTGTATCACTTGAGCCCTGTAATCCAGGGCTACTGGAAAAACCATGAAACTACAACTTCATTGAAAAAGTAAAACAAAACATGAGCCCGATAACCTAAAAACTTTTTTATCAAAATCTATCGTGAAGGGAAACGTCCGTTCTTAAAGCTTGTCTATATAAAAAAAAACATTTATTTATTAGCTGCATTATTGTTAATGTACACTGAAACTGAAATATAAAAATTTGGCAGATCTCCAGGAAATGTCATTTGATAAGACAATATCATGGGACTTTTAAGCAGCATAGAGAAGACCTAGTCGAATTGTTTTACTGCAGTGAAATGTTTTGACTAAAATTAATTCAACTGCGGTGGTCCAGGTGGAAAAAAAATCAGAAGAGTTTAGAATTTTTGCATTCCTAACCTAACTATTGTTGCGGCCTATCGGTTCGAAATGATTATTACGCCGTGAATCATAACCACTTTATTTCTAAACTGAACTCGGAACACTACAACTGCAATTCACTAACACTCTTTATTGACTTCCAACTACTAACTCACTAATTAACTATACTGACTTCTTCTAACTGATTCGAGGGCCTTATATAGTTTTCGCTTCCGGGTTCTAGAAAAATCCAGCAGATAAGGCTTATCGTTTGTCGAAATTTCTGGAACACTTATTTGCCATTTGCTTCATTATCGCAACCGCTTTCCCTTGTCAGATCTTTCTAGAAAATTTTCTTACGTACCAAATTCTATAATTTACATTTCGTTACAATATAGATTACGACAAAGAAATACAGCTACAATTCAAATAAAATTATAAATATATAATTTACATTTCATTACACTATTCTGCGAATGTTTTTCCACATTTGAATGTTGCGAAACGAATTGACGATACTGATTAAAAAACCATCTTTATAGGATATGGCGATAGTTAACTATCACTAAATACCACACTATATAATACTATTTGCTAAATACGATTTTATCTTATAGCAAATCTAGCTCCATCTTATTAATGAAAGGCTGGCTGTCGAGTGTGCGCAATAAATATCAAATTGTGTCATTACTGATCGAAATTATGATCTTAATCCTTAATTAAGGATGTTTTTTTCGCATAATTGCTTTATTAGCGGCCGACAAACGTGGCTTCTATTAAAATCCTATAAAAGTGTGCTTTGCATAATGAGATGTAAATAACAGCACAGTAAAACGGTGAGCCAATAAAACAATGAGCAAATATTTGTGTCCGTCGGCATTCGAACTATGTCGAACATCTCAAGGGCCATCGCTAAACGTGAAAATCATGTAATGATCGTCCGTCGTCTTCAGCAATTCAGATGCTTCTCGGGATGGACCGTAGGACGCTTTAAAAAAAAGAGAGTGAAAGGAAAGAACTATGGAACTACTAATTATTTGAAGTTAATAAACATTTTGAAAAAAACTTTGTATCTGAGCAACAAGATATAATAAAACTGTATCGATTATTCCAAAGCGTTAACATGTTTATTGTATAACATGAAATACGAAAGAACAACCTCATGTTAAGAACTTTAAAGTGCAAAAACGCGTATTAAGTACGTGATAAAAAATAAAATTTTCTACTGCTTGATTCTTGGTGAATACTCTCTGCCTTTTAAATTGTCATAAATTGCTTAATTGTCATAAATCAGTTTTAAAATTCCACGTGTTAACTTATCATCAATATGTAAGCAACAAATTGATAATTAAATAATAAACAATTCTAACAAATTACTTATCAAGCGTAAATAAAACAAGCAAAGAGACCGAAGCAGACATAATGATACTTTAGATGCGGAAGTCCTAAATAAATATCACTTTTTATGATGATAAAAGACACTGGTAGTTTTGTATTGGCTTCCAAACAAATAACAAAACTTTACAATCTCCACCGCTTTCGTAACTTACCTTATTGAGCAAATTTTAATGCGCCCCATTTTCCCCTCAGATTAGCCATCAGAACGAAGAAAAATCTTACTAATATATAAATGCGAATGTGTGTTTGTCTGTCTGATTGTCCGCTTCAGTGTTGACAAATTTCACGCACTTTCTCAATGTTCTACTCTCGCACATATACCACGAGTCATTTTCTACGTAAATAAACGCAAAACTTGGCAATGACAACACGACGACTGCGCCATCTAAGGATGAGGCTTCAAACTCCAAACAGGTAGAATTCAATTAGAGGAAGTTTGACAACGTCATAACGCGATAGGGCGAAATTCCCTCTTTTCTCGGCTTATCTGCGGTGATAGTTGCCAGATCTCCCATATTTTACTGGTTGTTCAATATTTTGGTAAATCTGCATTTGGAAAGAAATCTCCCGCATTTTAAAAAGTTCAACGGTAATTGAAATTTCAGAAATCTAAAAGCATATTTGATCGGCAACACTATCTATTACAGAGACAAATAAAAATTGTAAAACAAATAAATTGTTCAGTTAAGTTGAGAAATTTAAAAACTCTCTTTAATTTTGGACAGTTTTTAATTCTAATTATTCGCTTAAATCCGCGGAAGAAGTCACGGATGATATCTAATATAAAGCTGACTTTTTTCAAATTTCCAAATTTTTTCGACATAAAAAAATTCAAAAGTTTATATAAAGTTTTCCAATGATTGGTGTGGACAGACAAACACTCTTTCGCATTTATTTATATTGTAACGTGGGTTACCGGTTCGAAATGATTATTAAACCTTGCTGAATTATACCCACTTTATTACCAAACTAAACTCGGAACACTACAACTGAATAATGAACCCACTTATTGACATCTAACTACTAACTCACTAACTATACTGTCTAACTGACTGACTAACTCGAGGGAAAGGCGACCGCCTTATATAGTTTTGGCTCCCGGGTTCTAGAAAAATCCCGTAGTTAAGACTTATCGTTTGCCGAAATTTCTGGAACGCTTATCTGCCGTTGGCTTCATTATCGCGGCTGCTTTCCCCTTATCAGATTTTTCTAGAAAATTTTCTTACGTACTAAATTCTATAATTTACATTTCGTTATAATATATAACGTATTTTTTCTTCCCATCTCTTCTCTTCTCATCTCTTCTCTTCCCATTTATTTTGTTCTCATCTCTTTTCTTCTCATCTCTTCTCTTTCCATCTCTTCTCTTCAAATCTCTTCTCTTTCCATCTCTTCTCTTTCCATCTCTCCTCTTCACATCTCTTCTCTTTCCATATTTTCTCTTCTGTTTTCTTCTCTTCTCTTCCCATCTGTTCTCTTCCCATCCTTTCTTTTCCCACCTTTTCTCTTTCCATCTATTCTCTTCCCATTTCTCCTCTTTCCATCTATTCTCTTCCCATTTCTCCTCTTCCCATTTTTTCTCTTCTCATTTCTTCTCTTCTCATCTTTTCTGCTCCCATCTCTTCTCTTCTCTTCTCTTCTCTTCTCTTCTCTTCTCTTCTCTTCTCTTCTCTTCTCTTCTCTTCTCTTCTCTTCTCTTCTCTTCTCTTCTCTTCTCTTCTCTTCTCTTCTCTTCTCTTCTCTTCTCTTCTCTTCTCTTCTCTTCTCTTCTCTTCTCTTCTCTTCTCTTCTCTTCTCTTCTCTTCTCTTCTCTTCACTTCTCTTTTCTTCGCATCTCTTTCCTTCTCTTATCTTGTGTTCAATTCTATCCTCTTCTCTTCCCATCCGTTCTCTTTCCATCCCTTCTCTTCCCATCGCTTCCCTTCCCATCTCTTCTCTTTTCATTTCTTTTCTTCCCAGCTCTTCTCTTCCGATCCTTACTCTTTCCACTTCTTCTCTTCCCATCGGTTCTGTTCCCATCTTTTCTGTTCGCATCTCTCCTCTTCTCATCTCTTCTGTTCCCATCTTTTCTCTTCCAATCTCTTCTCTTCATATAACTTCCCTTCTCTTACCTTCTCTTCAATTTTCTTCTCTTCTCTTCCAATCTGTTCTCTTCCCATCCCTTCTCTTCTCATATTTTCTCTTACCATCTCTTCTCTTACCATCTCTTCTCTTTCCATCTCTTCTATTTTCATCTCTTCTCTTCCCATCTCTTGTTTTCCTATCTCTCCTCTTTACATCTCTTCTCTTCTCATCTCTTCTCTTCCCATCTCTTCTCTTCTCATCACTTCTCTTTCCATCTCTTCTCCTCACATCCCTTCTCTTTCCATCTTTTCTGTTCCCACCTCTTCTTTTCCCATCCCTTTCATTCTCTTTCTATATCTTCTCTTTATTTCTCTTCTGTTTTCTTCTCTTCTCTTCCCGTCTGACTTCTTTCCATCCGTTCTTTTCTCACCTTTCCTCTTGCCATCTATTCTCTTCCTATTTCTTCTCTTCCGTTCTCATCTCTTCTCTTCTTATTTCTTCTCTATTTCCATCTTTTCGGTTCCCATCTCATCCCTTCTTTTATCTTCTCTTCAATTCTCTTCTCTTCCCATATGTTCTCTTCCCATCCCCTTTTTCCCCATATTTTCTCTTTCCATCTCTTCTCTTCCCATCTCTTCTCTTCCCATCTCTTCTCTTCCCGTATCTTTTCTTCCCATCTCTTCTCTTCCGATCTTTTCTCTTCCCATCTCTTCTCTTCCCATTTATTTTCTTCCCATCTCCTCTCTTCCCATCTCTTCTCTTCCCATCTCTTCTCTTCCCATCTCTTCTCTTCCCATCTCTTCTCTTCCCATTTATTTTCTTCCCATCTCCTCTCTTCCCATCTCTTTTCTTTCCATCTCTTCTCTTCCCATCTCTTCTCTTTCCATCTCTTCTCTTCCCATCTCTCCTCTTCTTATCTCTTCTTTTCTCTTCTGTTTTCTTCTCTTCTCTTTCTATCCTTTCTTTTCCTACCTTTTCTCTTCCCATCTATTCTCTCACCATTTCTCCCCTTTCCATTTCTTCTCTTCCCTTCTCATCTCTTCTCTTCTTTTCCCATTTCTTCTCTATTCCCATCTTTTTGGTTCCCATCTCTTCCCTTCTCTTCAATTCTCTTTTCTTCTCTTCCCATCTGTTCTCTTCCCATCCCTTCTTTCCCCATATTTTCTTTTTCCATCTCTTCTCTTCCAATCTCTTCTCTTCCCATCGCTTCTCTTCCCATCTTTTCTCTTCCCGTATCTTTTCTTCCCATCTCTTCTCTTCTCATCTCTTCTCTTCCCGTATCTTTTCTTCCCATCTCTTCTCTTTCCATCTCTTCTCGTCCCATCTCTTCTCTTCCCATCTCTTGTCTTCCCATTTATTTTCTTCCCATCTCCTCTCTTCTCATCTCTTCTCTTTCCATCTCTTCTCTTCCCATCTCTTTCCTTTCCATCTCTTCTTTTTCCATCTCTCCTCTTCCCATCTCTTCTCTTCTCTTCTGTTTTCTTCTCTTCTCTTCTCTTCCTATCCTTTCTTTTCCTATCTTTTCTCTTCCCATCTATTCTGTTACCATTTCTCCCCTTCCCATTTCTTCTCTTCCCTTCTTATCTCTTCTCTTGCCATCTCTTCTCTTCCCATTTCTTCTCTATTCCCATCTTTTCGGTTCCCATCTCTTCCTTTCTCTTATCTTCTCTTCAATTCTCTTTTCTTCTCTTCCCATCTGTTCTCTTCCCATCCCTTCCTTCCCGATATTTTCTTTTTCCATCTCTTCTCTTCCAATCACTTCTCTTCCCATCGCTTCTCTTTCCATCTCTTCGCTTCCCGTATCTTTCTTCCCAAAAATTCCCCTTCCATCTTCCGATCTCTTCTCTTCCCATCTTCTCTCCGATCTCTTCTCTTCCCATCTCTTCTCTTCCGATCTCTTCTCTTCCCATCTCTTCTCTTCCGATCTCTTCTCTTCCCATCTCTTCTCTTCCCATCTCTTCTCTTCCCATCTCTTCTCTTCTCATCTCTTCTCTTTCCATCTCTTCTCTTCCCATCTCTTCTCTTTCCATCTCTTCTCTTCCCATCTCTCCTCTTCCCATCTCTTCTCTTCTCTTCTGTTTTCTTTTCTTCTCTTCTCTTCCCATTCTTTCTTTTCATACCTCTTCTCTTTGCATCTATTCTCTTCCCATTTCTCCTCTTTCCATTTTTTCCCTTCTCATTTCTTCTTTTCCATCTTTTCTGTTCTCATCTCTTCTCTTCTCTTCTCTTCTCTTCTCTTCTCTTCTCTTCTCTCTTCTCTCTCTCTTCTCTCTCTCTCTTCTCTCTTCTCTTCTCTTCTCTTCTCTTCTCTTCTCTTCTCTTCTCTTCTCTTCTCTTCTCTTCTCTTCTCTTCTCTTCTCTTCTCTTCTCTTCTCTTCTCTTTCTCTTTCTCTTCACTTCTCTTCTCTTTTCTTTTCTTTTCTTCTCTTTTCTTTTTCTTTTCTTTTCTTTTCTTTTCTTTTCTTCGCTTCTCTCCTCTTCTCTTCTCTTCTCTTCCCATCCGTTCTCTTTCCATCCCTTCTCTTCCCATATTTTCTCCTTCCATCCCTTCTCTTCCCATCGCTTCCCTTCCCATCTCTTCTCTTTCCATTTCTTTCCTTCCCATCTCTTCTCTTCCTATCCTTTCTCTTCCCATTTTCTCTCTTTTCATTTCTTCTCTTCCCATCGCTTCCCTTTCCATCTCTCCTTTTCTTATCTCTTCTGTTTCCATCTTTTCTCTTCCAATCTCTTCTCTTCTCTTCGTATAACTTCCCTTCTCTTATCTCCTTTTCAATTTTCGTCCCTTCTCTTCCAATCTGTTCTCTTCCCATCCCTTTTCTTTCCATATTTTCTCTTACCATCTCTTCTCTTTCCATCTCTTCCCTTCTCTTCTCTTGTCTTTCCATCTCTTCTCTTCTCATCTCTTCTTTTTTCATCTCTTCTCTTCTCATCTCTTCTCTTCCTATCTCTTCTTTTCCTATCTCTTCTCTTCTCATCACTTCTCTTTCCATCTCTTTTCCTCACATCCCTTCTCTATCCATCTCTTCTCTTTATTTCTCTTCTCTTTATTTCTCTTCTGTTTTTTTCTCTTCTCTTCCCATCTGATTTCTTTCCATCCCTTCTTTTCCCACATTAGTCAGCAAAAATGAAGTGGTGCATTTCCGCGCACTTCACAAAGTGGCATTTAATTAAGAATCAATGTAATCTTAATTTCTTGTAGAAATATTTTAAAATTCCATAAAAGAAAATCTGAGGCAATTTAAGAAAAAAGTTGGCGTTCAATTTAAAGCGAGTTGAGGGCTTGGTTCCCCATCCCCATCCATCCAAAACAGAAACGGCCAAAACTATGGCTTTATAAATTTACTCAAAAGGACTTCGCTTTGAGAAAATACGACTTACAAAAAAGAGTTAACAGAAGGAAATTTAATCTGCGCCAAGAAATTCGGTCACGGCTTGAGCAAGAACAAGCTTGTTACACAAACAAAAATATATGGGACATTTTAATTGAATTAATTCTTCTCATTTTATTGAGACGACGTAAATGTGAAATGTCGACATTCTTCGGGCAAATTATCGAAATTTGTAACTCTAGTTTTTAATTATCAGCTCGTATCTCATTCGCGAAGTCACCAAATTTCTGATTAATGTTAACCGACGACATAGTTTTACGTCGTCGATTTCATAAGTTAAATTCCTCGCGGTAAATTATAACTTTCTAAAAAAAATTCGAAATATTTCCATCGTGATTCATAAACATCTTTCAGTTCGTAAGGTGCTATTTGGCGTTTCGGTCAAGTCGAATTGTAAGAGGAACTTTGTGGCCGAATTGTAATTACCGACTGTTTTATAACATTTATTGACTGTAAAATATATTTTATACATTATTTATAACTAATAAACACCGGTCACCCGAAATATTCACATAAAAACTAAATCTGGTCATAAAACAAGCAATAAAACTTGACATCCACTAAATAATATTTGTCTGAGAGATCTGAAGATTTCCTTTTCATTATATGAACGATCTTCATGCCAGAGGTTGTACAGAGTAATTAAAGGATTTTTTCTCCTCGAGGCTTCACGTACATACATTCCAAGCGTTATTTAAAACCAGAGACTACTTACAACTTTAAAGTTTTTCTAATTGGAAATGTTCGCCTGGTGTCGTAAACGTTTTTTTTTTTTCAGAAAAAACGATCCATTCGCAAAACGCAACCCTAATTCCATGAATATGTAATCGAATGAGTGGGAGTTTTTGCTTCTAAACCCATCACTTTGGGGTAATTTTCCATTATTTTGAGATTTTATTTGAAAATTCCTACATTTTTAAAACTTAGGCTTTTTGAAAAATAAAACCTCAAATAAAATGGTTAGCACAGTTAAATTCCTAGACATATTAAGTTTTACTGAAATAAAAATAACCTAAAAGGTACCTCTACAAATGCTCTACATTTTATTAAAAGTTTCATTAAAATTGACTTAGCAGCTTCCGAGTTTAGCCCGGACAAACGATCAGTCGACAGAAAGACAGACAGATAAATATAGAAATGCTTCAATTTTATTGATACAGATAACTTTTTCTAAACAACTTATAAATCAATTTGTGACTATTGAAAGTCAATAAAGTGTCGGTGATCACGCTTTTAGCTATCAGATCACATGGGGGCGCCAGCGTAGCTCCCGCACCCCAGTGTCTGAAAAGCTGGGGTCGTCTCTGTCGGATATTCCTCATGGCCATGATTTTTTTTTGTTAGTTTCATTTCCCAAATACTGAACATACAAATTCTGTAGAGAAAAATTAACTTCGGTTTATACCTCACCAATAATAACCGCGTAAATCAATCGGCGGTTTCAACTATTTTTAGTATTTGGTGCTGTGTTTACCTTATTTCTACTTTTATAAATTTCGGAATATCCTCAACAGATGTATTTCTCGGAACATTATGGGACAATATTTCCCAGATTTCGTTATGTTGCCCTAATTTCGAACTGTTTACCAACAAGTGATCGAATCGACGGGAAAATAACCGGAGAGCACTTAAAATTCTGAAAACTTGGCTTTATTATGCGTGAACTTCGCAATTAATTTTATGTGCCTGTAATGCTCGCCCCGTGTTTATACATATGACATAAATAATAGAGGTCTGTTGATGTACGAAATCGGGACGCTTTTAACGCTGCCTTTGGCGTTATTTATTTTTTTAGGTTAATTATTGGAAAACCCAAAATTCTCCTAATTCACAGGCTATGAAGTACGAAGTCAATTTTGTCCGGCACGTGTTAAAGTGGTGTTAATTGTTTGTTTATTGTCACATTGTATGTAAACGAAACGTTTCATTCACTTTTGTTGTACAACAGATGCTACTCGGCACAATTTATTTCACACAGAAGTGGAACAAGCCAAACTGAACTTCTTGAATTGGAATATAAACAATTTAAAAATGAGGGACACAAATAAAAAAATATTGCTCACGAATACGTTATATACATCAGGAAAGTTAAACGCTGTCCATAGGGAGAATGTTAATGAGAGGTTTAACATTGAGAGCTAATAGTGGGATAGATGGGCGGCGCCTTGTATTCTCCTACACCGGTGTAAACAATTCAACGCAGAGCGCAGCGATGAGTATTGGTGGAGATTTCAGTAGTACGTCATATCTTTTAACGTGTTTTGTTACGGGATTACTACTGGCAGCCAACAACTTTATTAAAATTTGCGTACCACATGCTCTTTGTTCTTTTAGTCCGTTGATTTAATCAACGTCTAAGGCAAAATAAAACTGATATCTTTGATAACCAAAATAAACGAGATTTCTTAAACAAAATAAATAATAATTCTAATGAAGAATATAACAAAATAACTCTTTAAACATTACAATATAAGGAGTTCAAAGAGGCCGCCAGACTGTGCTAAACAATATTCCAGTCTGTTGTAAAATTCTCGACAAGTTTTTTCTATCATCTAAACTGAAAGATACGAGCATGCTCAAAGTAGGGGAATAATTTCAGCGGCCGTAGAAAACTATGGAAGGGACAATTCTTAGCGTTTTACATGGACAATGAAAATTTTTCCTTATCTGTATACTAAAGGATTTCTTGTGCTAAAAAGAAGAATAAAAAAAACGTAAAGCAGCACGATCAAACTGATAGTTTCGATGACATATTTAAGGATCGAAATTTCGAGATTAAAGTCAAAGTGAGAAAATTTTGAGTAGTAATTTTAAAAAAAAATCACCAGATTAAAATCTACAATTTGTTTTGAAAACCAAAACTTCAACAATAATTCTTCATGGTAGACCCTTATTGACCGGAAATATTATGTTTTTTTCAATTTATTTAACATTTCTTCGTAGTCGCATTTCAAAAACTGTTTAGAAAATTGTCAACAAACTATAAAAATTTAAATATTTCCAAACTGGGCCGAAGAAATGTTAAATAAATTGAAAAAAAAACAATTTAACAATAATTATAAGTTCAACATCGGAACAAGGGGATTGTTGTTGAAATTTGTGTATAAATTTTGAATTTCGATACGCGATTCATGAAAATACCAAACGGACGTTAAGGACCTTCTATTTTGAACTGCCGTCACCAACTAAGCTCCACAGAGAGCGCCCTCGAGGAGATAGTCTTTGTTCCAATGCATGGAGAATCACTTCGAAATTATCTCAATGACAAATACAATCCAGGTGAGTGGCTAATTGTTTTTTTTTCTAATTCGTGCATTCGATCACGCGTCCCGTTTCTAAAATTTCTATTTGAAGATGTTAGCTGCTTAATAATATTGTTACGGGTTTATCGGTTCGAAATGATTATTAACACTTGCTGAATAATACCCACTTTATTTCTAAGCTTAACTCTGAACTCCACAACTGATTAATTAACTGACTTATTGACTTCTGACCACTAACTCACCAATTAAGTAAACTGACTTCCTCTAACTGATTCGAGGGAAAGGCGACGACTAACTGACTTAACTGAGGGAAAGCCAACCGGACCCCCTTTACATAGATCTCTGGTTCGGGTTCTAGAAGTTTTCTGCTGATAAGGCTTATCGTTTGCCGAAATTTCTGGAACGCTTATCTGCCGTTTGCTTCATTATCGTGGCCACTCAAAATTCCAACTTTAATCATCAAATATCGACAAAAAAATGTTCGAATTTAATCCAGGAACTACTGCAAAAATTAAGTTATAACTTTATGTCTGTTCTAGCATAACGTACTTTATTTAACATTTGGCAATAAATAAATAAAGAAATAAATGCATTCCATTAAAATTTTCTCTACTTGCTGTAGTTTTATATCGTATTTTTTAAATCAATAGTGTTGCGGTCTTATCGGTTCGAATGATTATTAACACTTGCTGAATAATACTCACTTTGTTTCTAAAATAAACTGGGAACACCAAAACTGAATAATTAACTCACTTATTGACTTCTAACTACTAACTCTGGCTAACACTGACTGACTGACTGACTGACTTGAGGGAAAAGCTACCGACTTATATAGTTCTCGCTCCCAGGTTCTAGAAAAATCCATCAGATAAGGTTTATCGTTTGCCGAAATTTCTGAGACGCTTATCTGCCGTTTGCTTCATTATCGCGGCCTCTTTCCCTTATCAGATCTTTCTAGGTGCGTCAAGTTAGGAAATTTAAAAACTCTCTTTAATTTTGGACAGTTTTAAATTCTTATTATTCACTTAAATCCGCAGACGAAGTCAAGGATAATATCTAATATAAAACTGACTTTTTTCAAATTTCCAAATTTTTTCTATAATGCACAGACCAATAGGTTTGAACATTTATTAGATTCGAAGTTTGGAAACCAAATACCGGTTTCGATCTTGTTAGATCTCGTCAGTTTGGTATATCCAACTCGAATATACCAAACTGACAAGATCTAACAAGATCGAAACCGGTATTTGGTTTCCAAACTTCGAATCTAATAAATGTTCAAACCTATTGGTCTGTGGCGCATTATAGAATCCTTGTCTTCTGGGAACTCTCCTAGAGAGCAACCGCTTCGCTAGGTAGGTGGCAGTGTTTCAACTGTTGGTTGTTCAGCTACCTATGATTCACTATACACGCCTGGAGGGCTGCATGAATTTGTAGTCTAGGTTGCATTCTTCTTGCATACGAAATTTTTTCTACATAAAAAAATTGAAAAGTTTGTATAAAGTTTCCCAATGATTGGTGTGGACAGACAAACACTCTTTCGCATTCATTTATATTGTAACGTGCGTTATCAGTTCGAAATGATTATTAAACACTTGCTGAATAATACCCACTTAACTACTAAACTAAACTCGAAACACTACAACTGAATAATGAACTCACTTATTGACGTCTAACTACTAATTCACTAACTATACTGTCTAACTGACTGACTGACTCGAGGGAAAGGCGACCGCCTTATATAGTTTTGGCTCCCGGGTTCTAGAAAAATCCCGCAGTTAAGGCTTATCGTTTGCCGAAATTTCTGGAACGCTTATCTGCCGTTTGCTTCATTATCGCGGCCGCTTTCCCCTTATCAGATTTTTCTAGAAAATTTTCTTACGTACTAAATTCTATAATTTACAATTCGTTATAATATAAAACCTATTTTTTCTTCCCATCTCTTCTTTTCCCATCTCTTCTCTTTCCATTTATTTTCTTCCCATCTCTTTTCTTCTCATCTCTTCTCTTTCCATTCTTTCTCTTCAAATCTCTTCTTTTTCCATCTCTTCTCTTCCCATCTCTTCTCTTCCAATCTCTTCTCTTCTCTTTATATAACTTCCCTTCTCTTACCTTCTCTTCAATTTTCGTCTCTTCTCTTTCAATCTGTTCTCTTCCCATTCCTTCTCTTCTCATATTTTCTCTTATCATCTCTTCTCTTCCCATCTCTTCCCTTTCCATCTCTTGTCTTTCCATCTCTTCTCTTCCCATCTCTTCTCTTTTCAACTCCTCTCTTCCCATCTCTTTTCTTCCCATCTCTTCTCTTCTCATCACTTCTCTTTCCATCTCTTCTTCTTGCATCCCTTCTCTTTCCATCTTGTCTGTTCCCACCTCTTCTTTTTCCACCTCTTCCCTTCTCTTTCTATTTCTTCTCTTTATTTCCCTTCTGTTTTCTTCTCTTCTCTTCTCTTCTCTTCCCATCTGACTGCTTTCCATCCCTTCTTTTCCCACCTTTTCTCTTCCCACCTATTCTCTTCCTATTTCTTTTCTTCCCATTTCTTCTTTTCCCTTCTCATCTCTTCTCTTTCCATTTCTTTTCTATTCCCATCTTTTCGGTTCCTATCTCTTCCTTTCTCTTATCTTCTCTTCAATTCTCTTCTCTTCACATCTGTTCTCTTCCCATCTCTTCTTTCCCCATATTTTCTCTTTTTATCTCTTCTCTTCCCATCTCTTCTCTTTCCATCTCTTCTCTTCCCGTATCTTTTCTTGCCATTTCTTCTCTTCCCATCTCTTCTCTTGCCATCTCTTCTCTTCCCATTTATTTTCTTCCCATCTCCTCTCTTCTCATCTCTTCTCTTTCCATCTCTTCTCTTCCCATCTCTTCTCTTTCCATCTCTTCTCTTCCCATCTCTTCTCTTCCCATCTCTTTTCTTCTTTTCTCTTCCCATCCTTTCTTTTCCCACCTTTTCTCTTTCCATCCATTCTCTTCCCATTTTTCCTCTTTTCAATTTTCCTCTTCTCAATTTTTCTCTTCTCATTGTTTCCCTTCCCATCTCTTCTCTTTCCATTTCTTTCCTTCCCATCTCTTTTCTTCCTATCCTTTCTCTTCCCATTTCCTCTCTTTCCATGTTTTCTCTTTCCATCGCTTCCCTTCCTATCTCTCCTTTTCTGATTTCTTCTGTTCCCATCTTTTCTCTTCCAATCTCTTCTCTTCTCTTCGTATAACTTCCCTTCTCTTACCTTCTCTTCAATTTTCGTCTCTTCTCTTCCAATCTGTTTTCTATCCATCCCTTCTCTTTACATATTTTCTCTTACCATCTCTTCTCTTTCCATCTCTTCCCTTTCCTCTTGTCTTTTCATCTCTTTTCTTCCCATCTCTTCTCTTTTCATATCTTCTCTTCCCATCTCTTCTCTTCCTACCTCTTCTCTTCCTATCTCTTCTCTTCCCATCTCTTCTCTTCCCATCTCTTCTCTTTGCATCTCTTCTCTTCCCATCTCTTCTCTTCCCATCTCTTCTCTTTGCATCTCTTCTCTTCCCATCTCTTCTCTTTTTATATCTTCTCTTCCCATCTCTTCTCTTCCTACCTCTTCTCTTCCTATCTTTTCTCTTCCCATCTTTTCTCTTCCCATCTCTTCTCTTTGCATCTCTTTTCTTCCCATCTCTTCTCTTCTCATCACTTCTCTTTCCATCTCTTCTTCTCGCATCCCTTCTCCTTCCATCTTTTTTGTTCCCACCTCTTCTTTTCCCATTCCTTTCCTTCTCTTTCCATCTCTTCTGTTTTCTTCTCTTCTCTTCCCATCTGATTTCTTTCCATCCCTTCCTTTCCCACCGTTTCTCTTCCCATCTATTCTCTTCCCATATTAGTCAGCAAAAATGAAGTGGTGCATTTCCGCGCACTTCACAAAGTGGCATTTAATTAAGAATCAACGTAATTTTAATTTCTTGTAGAAATATTTTAAAATCCCATAAAAGAAAATCTGAGGCAATTTAAGAAAAAAATTGGCGTTAAATTTAAAGCGAGTTGGGGGCTTGGTTCCCCATCCCCATCCATCCAAAACAGAAACGGCCAAAGCTGTGGATTTATAACTTTACTCAAAAGGACTTCGCTTTGAGAAAATACGACTTACAAAAAAGAGTTACAAGAGTTCTGGAACGCTTATCTGCCGTTTGCTTCATTATCGCGGCCGCTTTTCCTTATCAGATCTTTCTAGAAAATTTTCTTGCGTACTAAATTCTACAATTTACATTTCGTTACAATATAGATTACGACAAAGAAATAGAGCCACAATTCAAATAAAATTGGCGAAATAAAAATGTAAATTATTTTACGAAATGATGCACGCAAGAGCTATAAAATCATCAACTCGGAATTATGCAGTGGGCGTTTTAAGGGCCGAAAAAAGATAAAGACTGTAATAAAATTGTTAAAATAAAAGAAGCGCCTTGTCGAGCTTTGAACCAATCGGATGCTTTCAGCCCAGAGACTATTTCAGCCGGTATATATGTAAAGTGCTGACCACCTTAAGAAGGAATGTTTGTCGAAGAAAAAAATGTTGAAATTCCTTTTGCTTGCCAATTAACATCAACCGCTTAGAGAGAAGTTTATAACTATGTTGTTTCCGTGACTAAAAAAACAACCACGAGAGGCTGAATAGGCCCTTAATAACGTTTATTTACTTAATGGACTGCATTATGTTAAGTGCTATTCTTCTATGGGAGTATGATGATGGATAAACTGCTTCTCTTCGTTTTGGTTTACCTTTGCGCAGCCGGAATACCTCTTTGTATTTAACCAGAGAAGATAAAAAATGATGATTAATATGAAGAAGAAAATGACTACATCTCAAAATTCCGACACAAAAAAATCGTTTTACGAAAAATAAGTGAACTGCAAAAATTCTAATTTCGAAAAATGTCGAAATGGAACAAAAGTTTTAAAATTTGTTAGTTTCACTTCAAACTCTTGCTCTCCTTTTCGAACTTCGGCTTTAAACGTTAATAAAGTTGATATTTCTTTGTAAAGGTAAAATATACAAACAAAATCAAAGCTTTTGGTTTAAAATGAGAAATGAGAAAGTCAGTTTTATATTGTCTCGGTTATGGTGACATTAATTTTAACCAGTTAATCAGAAATTTTAACAAATACAGAAAATCGAAAAAATCGACTTTTTTGAAGAGTAGTTCAACAATAAAAGATTTTTCTTTTATTGCGAAAATAAATGAATAAAACAATTCTTTTAAGGTTGTTTTTTTTTGGTGGACGATCTGGTCCTTGATTATCTTCAAAAATTGAAATACAAATCTTGTCCCCTGAAACCAAGAAAGAATGAAAAACACGACAAAGGTTGCTCTAACGCATTTCGATCATACATGTAATACTTCTATATGGCGTGTTGTGTATAATCGCCACTACAAAATGCTTTATCAAAAAGGTGAGATGAAAATATATGTCGTACTCTTTCGAGGACAAGCATTCATTCATTTATAGCGGGAACAGATGACAAGATGGGCGGGAACACTAATAAATGAATGACAACAATGATAACTGACGAGAAGCGGGATTGGTTAATAAATTCTGTCCTCGAAAAAGACAAACATATATATCCATCGCGCCTTTTTAACACAATCGAAGGGACAAAACACGCCATATAAAAGTATTACATATATGATTTTGATAGCAAAGTCATCGTTTTCAGAAAGAGTAGCTTCCTGAAGATGATAGCTTGGTATCGAAACGTGTTAGAGCAACCTTTGTTATGGTTTTTAGTCTTTCTTGGTTTCAGGGGACAAGATTTGTATTTCAAGGTTATGTTTGCTTTACTGTTTAAGATACTGATCTGTTCAAGGAGATGATCAAGTAAGAAACATACGCAAACATGACAAGACTAGATATGAACCTTTATGTAAAGATGGCGCATAATACTTCACTTACCTAAAGGATTCTTGTAAGCTAAGGATATTCCTAATCCAAAAGAAATTATCAACACACTAATATTTTTCACTGATAGTCCTGGTATTTCCATGGCAGATTACATCTGAAAAAAAAATTAGTTTTACAAAAAGTGTTAAGCATTTTCTTGTAAAAGTGATAAAAGGTTACAGCGCCTTAGCAATGAGAGATCTTAATTTTTTTTAAGTTAAATCCACTCGCAAAGGGTAACCCCATTATGCTTTCAGAGCACTGCGAGTAGAATGCGAAAACAAGGATAGATGGTGATGAACCGCCTTCTTAAACAAGGATATATTGTAATTTTGGGGGAAAATTGCTTTCGCTAACAAGTTCCATAACTTGGAAGTTCTATAGAAAAAAGAATCTGCGTAGACAGAAGTCCTCATTGTGTCAAGCTGGACCGCACAGGAATTTGCTGTCTCCGACTGTCTAGTACGCTTCAAGAATCTTACCCTTGGGGGGATCAATCCTATTAGTTCCTGCAAGCATCTTCCATGAATGCGAGCACTAACTTCTCTTGGAACGATCACGTGCGCGCCATTGCCAAATCCGCCTCTCAGAAGCTAGGCTTTCTTTTTAGAGCTAAAAAGTACTTCACATCTCATCAGCTATTACTATACAAAGCTCAAGTTAGGCCAACACTGGCCAATACTATTCTCATGTTTGGAGTTCAGCCCCAAAACTCTCTTGGATTCAATTCAAAGAAGAGCGATTTACCTAATTCATGACGAGAGTCATGAATTAGGCGACGAGAGCCTGACCGATTTTCTCGAAACACTAGAGCTCAGGCTATGCTTGGTGAATTGTCTCTTTTCTACAAATACTATTATGGAAGATGCTCGCAAGAACTAATAGAATTGATCCCCCAAGGGCAAGATTCTTGAGGCATACAAGACAGTGTGCGGTCCAGCTTGACACAGTGGGGACTTCTGTCTTCGGAGACTCTTTTCTCTATAAAACTTCCAAGTTATGGAACTTGTTACCGAAAGGAATTTTCCCTAAAAATTACAACCTATCCTTGTTTAAGAAGGCGGTTCATCGCTATCTAACCTTGTTTCAGCATCCTACTCGCAGTGCTTTGAAAGCATAATGGGGTTACCCTTTGCGAGCGGATTAAACTTTTTAAAAAAGCAACGTGTTTCTTGGTTTCAGGGGACAAGATTAGGATTTGAATTTTTGAAGATAACCAAGGACCAGTTTGTTTCACCAAAATAAAGTAAAGTTAGTGACTACGAGTTTCTAGTTTCTAGTAAATTCACGAAAATAACTATCCACAACTACGAGTCATCTGGAGACGAAGGTACAGGTAAAAAGACAAACTAAAAATGTACCTTGTAATTAGTAATCGCAGCCTCTGGGTCAGGATTGACCGCTTAGACGTGTTCCCCGCGCTAAATTTAAATACGTAACTTTTTAATCGACCTTTCAATACCTACACCGAATAGAGCGGTGGTAAAAATACTCTCGTTATGCTAATTAAAGATATATTTTAGCATAAAATCTTGCGTGATTCGAGGATATATATCATAAATAATGTTTAAATAGTTTCTTAGAGCATATTCTATAACATAAATGATAAATTGACAATAAAATCGTTAAAGGGTCACGGCATTTGGCCAATCTAATCTACAATTCTCGCTTTGATTCAATTCAGGTCGGGTCACTCAATCCTGAAACCGTACGATCCGCGCAAGTAAACAACTTTCCGACGATGATAGAAATTTGCATAACTCCAAGAATACCAAACAATGTTTCCGTTCTGATGGAAAAAAAAAGTCGAGGTAAAAGATTTGATTTGAACTATTCTCTGGATTTGAACACTAGCGATGTGCACATAGTTTGCCGCCTAGTTTGACCGCTGTTGTCAACTGAATATTGATTGTTATCTAGATCATGATGATTGAAATGCAGAACTTGTCCCCTGAAATCAAGAAGGATTAAAAAACACAACAAAGGTTGCTCTAACACCGTTCGATAGCCAAACTATCATCTTCAGAGTTAGTATCTCTCTGAAGATGATAGCTTGGCTATCGAAACGCATTAGAGCAACCTCTGTTGTGTTTTTTATTCTATCTTGGTTTCAGGGGACAAACCCTCTACGATGGTGAACGAAACTTCGAACACATCTTTTATGTTAGACTTCTTTAGGAACGTACTGTGCTGCGTATAGTGCTAGACTGCCACCACTACTCGATTTTTAGCATAGACTATATGCGTGGATACAATACAAACCCGCAGTGTTGCCATGCGGTAATTACCGTATATGTACGGAAATTCTGACAAAAGTACGTTTAACAATCCAAATACCACAACCGTACCAAAAATACGGTAATTTACGTTTAACTATTTAATAACAATAAGTTTGTTAAGTAATTCACTAATATTATTTTACGCACAGTTCCACAATTTACAACCGATGCTCTCGAAGCACTAGAGCATAAGCGTATGGTTGGTGACTTGTCTCTTTTCTACAAGTACTATCATGGAAGATGCTCGCGGGAACTAATAGGATTGATCCCCCTAAGGGCAAGATTCTTGAGGCGTACTAGACAGCCGGAGACACCAAATTCCTGTGCGGTTCAGCTTGATACAGTGAGGACTTCTGTCTACGAAGACTCTTTTTTCTATAGAACTTCCAAGTTATGGAACTTGTTACCGAAAGGAATTTTCCCCAAAAATTACAATCTATTCTTGTTTAAAAAGGCGATCCATCGCCATCTATGCTTGTTTCCGTATCCTACTCGCGGTGCTTTCTTTAAAGGCACAATGGGGTTACCCTTTGCATATGGATTGAACTCAAAAAAAAGTAAGGATAAGGGTATAATTTTTCAAATAAATATCTCTGGTGGCTTTAATTAAATTTTACATTTCATTCATATTAAATATTTCAGTTTGTAATATTTTTTTTTAGGTTAACTGTCATAAATATTGTAATATTGTAACGTGCGTTATCGGTTTGAAATAAATATTAAACACTTGCTGAATAATACCCACTTTATTATCAAATTAAACTCGGAACACTACAACTAAATAATGAACTCACTTATTGACGTCAAACTACTAACTCACTAACTATACTGTCTAACTGACTGACTGATTCGAGGGAAAGGCGATCGCCTTATATAGTTTTGGCTTCCGGGTTCTAGAAAAATTCCGCAGATAAGGCTTATCGTTTGCCGACTCTTTTTTTCTGTAGAACTGCCAAGTTATGAAACTTGTTACCGAAAGGAATTTTCCCCAAAAATAATAACCTATCTTTGTTTAATCTATCCTTGTTTCCGGATCCTACTCGCATTGCTTTGAAAGTATAAAGGGGTTACCGTTTGCCAGTGGATTAAACTTTAAAAAAAACCAAGTAAAAAATATGCGTCGCCCATCTCGTGATAAGTAAAAACATTTTAGTTTGATTTTGCAGATTTTATCTTTGATTTCAAACATTAATGTTTATAATTAAATTAATAATTTATAATTAAAAATATCCTAGATTTATATTTATTTTTTTGCTTAGTTTTTTATTTATGTATTTTTTCTGTCTTTTACAAAGGCGTAGAAAATACATTGATTTATAAAAAAATAGAAATCTTGAGTTTTAAGTCGAAACTTCGACTTTTTTCACGATCGTGACGGCTTTTTTTATTTATTTTTACAAATTTCGACTTTTCTCTCGAAATTTTGACTCTTTTCTCGAAATTTCGACTTTTATCTCGAAATTTCGACTTTAAACTCAAAATTTCGATTTTGATTTTGGAATTTCGACTTTAAAGACGAATTTTTTTTCGAAGTTTCAACTTTAAAGACGAAACTTTGAATTTAAACTCAAAATTTCAAATTTTTTCTCGAAATTTCGACATTTTTCTCGAAGTTTCGACATTTTTCTCGAAGTTTCAACTTTAAAGACGAAATTTTGACTTTAAACTCAAAATTTCGAATTTTTTCTCGAAATTTCGACTTTAATCTCGAAAATCGACTTTTATCTCGAAATTTCGACTTTAAGCTCAAAATTTCGATTTTGGTTTTGGAATTTCGACTTTAAAGACGAAATTTTGTCTTTAAACTAAAAATTTCAAATTTTTTCTCGAAATTTCGACATTTTTCTCGAAGTTTCAACTTTAAAGACTAAATTTTGACTTTAAACTCAAAATTTCAAATTTTTTCTCGAAATTTCGACATTTTTCTCGAAGTTTCGACTTTTTTCTCGAAGTTTCAACTTTAAAGACGAAATTTTGACTTTAAACTCAAAATTTCAAATTTGTTCTCGAAATTTTGACATTTTTCTCGAAGTTTCGACATTTTTCTCGAAGTTTCAACTTTAAAGACTAAATTTTGACTTTAAACTCAAAATTTCAAATTTTTTCTTGAAATTTCGACATTTTTCTCGAAGTTTCAACTTTTTTCTCGAAGTTTCAAGTTTAAAGACAAAATTTTGAACTTAAACTCAAAATTTCAAATTTTTTCATGAAGTTGCGGCATTTTTCTCGAAGTTTCGACTTTTCCCTCAACATTCCAACTTCAATCTTAAAGTTTCAACACTTATTTCTTGACAGTTCCAAAATAAAGCGAGATAGTACCTCTTAAGAGAGATAGTATTACTGAAGATGAACCTTTCTTGTGTTTTGTAATCTCTCTTGGTTTCAGAGGACAAGATTTGTATTTCAATTTTTGAAGATAACCAAGGACCAGGGGCATATTCGCAAATGCAAGTATTCGTTACAAACTAATAAAGACGTTATATTCAGATTTAATTAATTGGAAATTGATAATTCCGATAGTAAATCAACCAATGAATCAATTAAATCAACTGCTTCTTTCTTCAGTATTATAATTGCAGTATAAATCATCTGCCAAAAGAAAAAGGAATAGGATTTTTGTTGGACTAGCAAAAGTGTAGCTAATTGTAAGAGCAAAACAGAATGAGGCGATAAAAATCACTTTATTTTAAATTATACCCTTTAAAGTTATAAATAATGTTGTTTTTAGTGAAACGATGCAGAAATATTCATATATTTTAAGAATTTAAAACGCGCTATTGCAGTAGAGAGCATATTTCTTAAGCCGCTGGAGCAATATTATGAGTTAAATCGTTTAAACGTAATGTATGTATTTGGGACATACAAAGAGCTCTGTCTCGTAATGGTAATTACTACAAATAATTGAACGAAATTCGTTTAGACCAATGCATTTCATTCGAGAAATGTTTAAAATTTATTAATACTAAAACTGTTAAATCCTTGTAAATCAAAACTCTTATTCATTTCAACATATTTCAGGAAGATTAAACGCAACCAAAATAATAACAATTCCAAAAAAAAAATCTCAAATGAAGCAAAAATCTAATTTAAATTTAGGTCAATATTTTAAGATCAAAGCTACAACTAAAAAAGAAGATAACTGTACAGCATTTTATTTCGAAATTCCGAAGGACATTTCAAGGCTGCAAACTCGAAAAACAGAATTAACACTTCTAGAAGAAAAATCACACGTAAAAACGTGTTGGCTTTGGTAATAGACTAACCCGAGCGCAAGTGGGTGAATTTTTGGTACGGGCGCAAGCGGTTCGAATTTTGCAATTCGTCTGTTAACAATAAATATATGCAAGTAGAATGCAACCTAGACTACAAATTCATGCAGCTCTCCAGGCGGCGTGTATAGTGAATCATGGGTAGCTGCTGAACTACCAACAGTTGAAACACTGCCACCTAGCAAAGCGGTTGCTCTCTAGGAGAGTTCCCAGAAGACAAGGATTCTGTTGCACAGACCAATAGGTTTAAACATTTATTAGATTCGAAGTTTGGAAACCAAATACCGGTTTCGATCTTGTTAGATCTCGTCAGTTTGGTATATCCAACTCGAATGCTAACAAATGTTCCGACAAGTAAGTACTAAAACATTCACAAGAGGCAAGCGAGTGACTCTTAGAACTACCACCTATTGGTCCATAGAGAAACTATGGCCATCACCAACAATGTCGTATGCAAATAGAATGCAACCTAGACTACAAATTCATGCAGCCCTCTAGGCGGCGTGTATAGTGAATCATAGGCTGCTGAACTACCAACAGTTGAAACACTGCCACCTAGCGAAACGTTGCTCTCTAGGAAAAAGTTCCCAGAAGACAAGGATTCTAATGCACAGACCAATAGGTTTGAACATTTATTAGATTCGAAGTTTGGATATACCAAACTGACGAGATCTAAGAAGATCGAAACCGTTCTTTGGTTTCCAAACTTCGAATCTAATAAATGTTCAAACCTATTGGTCTGTGTGCATTAAAACAATAAATATAGACAATGAAAACAATAACAATTCCAGGACATGGTGAGCATTTGACAATTCCAGGAAGTAAAGATTAAAAGTACGCTTAAAAATTAATAGCGACTTTAGGTTTTAATGTTTTCTACTTCATGTATTATATTCCGCATTCCAATTTATTCAACTTTTGCTAAAAACATTCAACACCTCTTAAATATTTAAATTAGGAGTCATAAATTAGTTAAAACGTGTTGAAGTGTGATCAATAAGTACACCAGTGCGTCAAGTTACAATATTTATTGGCATTTAGACGACCTGGACCATTCTGTGAAACGAAAATTTTCGCCAACAGTTATAACCAACCTGCTTCGAATGATAATAGACAGAATAAATATTGGTAAAGCAATGTCAAGTCGTATAAGTAAACCAATAATGGTTTTTCTATTAGTATCACTCGTATAATTAAAACATTTTAAATGCTGTGTTTAGATAGAGCCGGCGCAATGCTTCTGATTAATTAAAATTTTATTACATTTCTTTGTAAATGTGTAACTGGAAAAATGATGTCAAGAGTGTATTTGTTTTGCGGAAGCTACAAATTTCATTCGTCATTGTGATGAATAAGTATTTCCTGGAATTTTTCAGTAGCGCATTGAAAAAAAAAATAGCGGACGTTCAACAAGCCTGATCAATATTTCCATTTAGGCACACGAATTCGACTACAAGATTTTATTGGGGAAACATCGGTTTTGTTTGTAGTCCACTCCAGCAATTTGTTTATGCTTCACAATGAATCCACATTTTGTGGATAGTTTATAAAAAGAGCTTTTATTTTGCTGTTTTTTTTTTGGAAACTTCAATTTAGGGCTGTAACTTCTAATGCACAGACCAATAGGTTTGAACATTTATTAGATTCGAAGTTTGGAAACCAAATATCGGTTTCGATCTTGTTAGATTTCGTTAGTTTGGTATATTCAACTCGAATACTACCAATTGTTCCGACAAGTAAGTATACTAAAAAATTCGCAGACGTCAAGCATGTGACTCTTAGTACTACCCCCTATTGGTCCATAGAGAAACTATGGCCATCGCCAACAACGTCGTATGCAAGTAGAATGCAACCTAGACTGCATGAATTTGTAGTCTAGGTTGCATTCTACTTGCATTAGGGCTGTAAGTTTATCAAAAAAGTTTATCGTTGTCGTATTTTTTTAGCAACACCAAAAAAGAGTGACAAACAACAATTTTTATGACCAAAAAGCAACTTAACTGCTTTAAAAAGTTTAACGACTGAAAAAAACTCAATATTTCCATAGTCTCCCACGATTATTTAATTATTATTTTTGATAAAATGGTACTATTGCCACCTTCATTTTTTTATTTTTTTTTAAGACTAAAATACTACTAATTACTATATCAGTACATGTACCATGAAATAATAAAAAATTCTGCTAGACCACAAAAATTCTACTAAACCACAAAAATTTTACCAAACGAAATGAGAATTCTATCCCTTTTTTTTTACTAAACAAATTGTTCTACTAAATTTTCTATTAGTAAAAAAAAAGTTAGATAAGTTACTTCTAACTTTCAGTTAAGAGAGTAAACTTCTATATCAAAAAAGGGCGCTTCTCTTCCTTTTCGTGGGTTCAAGTCACTCTCCGTTAAGTCATACTTTACACTAGATTTTTTCAATCACCATTCAAAGTTTCTTTCTTGAATGACATTTCAAAAAAAAAAGAAACATTGAGGCATTTTTATATCATTGTTTTTAAATCTCATCTTTAGGGTACCGGGTTTTAATATTACCCTCTCTTATTTTTTTTTAAATTCTGTTCAAGGATGATTTATTAAAAATTTAAAATTTCAATAGAAAAGTCGAATATTTAAATTTAAAGTCGGAATTTTACCATTAAAATCAAATTTTTTATAATAAACGAGAAACCAAATACTTTTTTTGGTGGAACAACGGAACTTATTTCAACCAAATACTTACTTCTGAATTGTTCTGCCATCTAAAGTTTCTCGTTTGCAGATTTTTAATTTTCCAAAAATTTACCCTTTATCTGATGGAACGGACTGGTCCTTGGTTATCTTCAAAAATTGAAACACAGAACTTGTCCCCTGAAGCCAAGAAAGATTAAAAAACACAACAAAGGTTGCTCTAACGCGTTTCGACAGCCAAGCTGTCATCTTTAGAGAAGAAGAAGAAGATGCAACCTTTGTTGTGTTTTTTAATCTTTCTTGGTTTCAGGGGACAAGTTCTGTGTTTCAATTTTTACCCTTTATTTGGAAATTTCAAATATATTTCAAAATGTATTCTTTCTCTAGAAATTTTTTACTTCTTCTGGAAAATTTTAAATAAAAGAAAACTAAATTACAATTGATTTGTAGTATATGGACTTTCTTTTCAAAAGTCGACTTCCAATTTTAAAATTTGATAATTTGTTTGTTAAATTTCGACTTTTTTGTATTATTATCATTTTTATTATTATTACTATGGGGTCGGTCATCCCTGTAGCACTGAAGCTATCGCTTATTGTGCCTTTTTTGTAACTTTGCCTGTAAACGTTCCCAAAATCACAATAATTTTCTCAAATTTCCATATGGAAGTGTACTTTTCCAATAAATTTTATAATACATAATCTCGAGGGAAACTGCCAGTTTCTAAATTATTTTATTTTCTTAAACTTATTTGCAAATTACGAATTTATTCTAGGAAAAATTATCTAATAATCTTGATGGAACGGACTGGTCCTTGATTATCTTCAAGAATTGAAATACGAATCTTGTCCCCTGAAACCAAGAAAGATTAAAAAACAACAAAGGTTGCTACTAGTATCTCTCTGAAGATGATAGCTTCGCTATCGAAACGCTTTGTTTTGTTTTTTAACCTTTCTTGGTTTTACGGGCCAAGATTTGCATTTCAATTTTTAAGAATCTTGAATTTAAAGTTAAAAATTTACAGTCGAAAATTTTAAAAAATAAAAACAAAAATTCAGAAAGATGATAGCTTGGCTATTGAAACGCGTTAGAGCAACCTTTGTTTGTTTTTTTAATCTTTCTGGTTTTACGGGACAAGATTTGCATTTCAATTTTTAAGAACTTTTAATTTAAAGTTAAAAGTTTAAAGTCGAAATTTTAAAAAATAAAAACAAAAATTCAGAAAGATGATAGCTTGGCTATTGAAACGCGTTAGAGCAACCTTTGTTTGTTTTTTTAATCTTTATGGTTTTACGGGACAAGATTTGCATTTCAATTTTTAAGAATTTTTAATTTAAAGTTAAAAGTTTAAAGTCGAAATTTTTAAAAAATAAAAATAAAAATTCAGAAAGATGATAGCTTGGCTGTTGAAACGCGTTAGAGCAACCTTTGTTTGTTTTTTTAATCTTTATGGTTTTACGGGACAAGATTTGCATTTCAATTTTTAGGAATTTTTAATTTTAAGTTAAAAGTTTAAAGTCGAAATTTTTAAAAAATAAAAACAAAAATTCAGAAAGATGATAGCTTGGCTATTGAAACGCGTTAGAGCAACCTTTGTTTTTTTAATCTTTCTGGTTTTACGGGACAAGATTTGCATTTCAATTTTTAGGAATTTTTAATTTAAAGTTAAAAGTTTAAAGTTGAAATTTTTAAAAAATAAAAACAAAAATTCAGAAAGATGATAGCTTGGCTGTTGAAACGCGTTAAAGTAACCTTTGTTTGTTTTTTTAATCTTTCTGGTTTTACGGGACAAGATTTGCATTTCAATTTTTAAGAATTTTGAATTTAAAGCTAAAAGTTTAAAGTCGAAGTTTTTAAAAAATAAAAACAGAAATTCAGAAAGATGATAGCTTGGCTATTGAAACGCGTTAGAGCAACCTTTGTTGTGTTTTTTTTAATCTTTCTGGTTCCAGGAGATAAGATTTGTATTTCAATATTTCAGAAAGAAGGAAATTTTATAATTTATAGAATACCTCTTTTTCTGACAATGTATTAAAATATGAAATTTGTGGTCGAAAATGATCATAATTTTGTGAATATAGTCCATAAATGATCGAACTGTTTTTAACGTTTCACTTTCTTTTTTTCGATTAGAATCGAAATTCTAAAATTTTATTAAAAAGACTGAAATCTGGAAATTTAAAATTTTTTGGGGACTTAGAAAAATAGTCGAGATTTCGAGAAAAATGTTTATATTTTTAGTTTAATAAGAACCTTCGAAATTTCTTTTTATTTTTTCACCTTAATTTGACTTCAATTTTTATATTCTAGCTTTAGTTCCAAAATGTTGACTGTAATTTAGAATATATCTCGATTATGATTAAAAAAAAAGTCGAAATATCCAGAAATATAAAATGTCCGTAAAAAAGTTGACAGTTTGAGGTCAAAGCTGTTGTAAAAAATTTAAAAATTCTAATATAATCCACCTTGAGAAAAACTTACTTTAAAAAACCACTTTCATTAATAAGTGTGGAAATATTAGTTTTCATTAAAAGTTTTAAATTCACACCTTGATCTGTCATCTTAATCTTCAGAAAAGATGTTGGAAATTATAAATGAAAAATGACTTTCCGGAGGAAATACTTGCAATTAAAAAAAAACAAAGTAAACATTTCAGCTTGCAAGAAATTTCAAAGTTTTTAATATTTTTCCTTTCTTTCTTATGATTACATTATCTCGTGTAAAAAATTAGAATTAAACTATGTCAAAAGAAAGAAAAATAAAAAGATTATTCCGCCAATCAAAGAAAAAGCCAATTTTAACGCTAAAATCTTTAATCTTAGAACTTCGAATTTAATTTCGAGTATTCCACTTCCATCTTAAACTTCTGATCACGAAGAACCCAGAGTGAAGATAAAATTTGGAAAAAAATCAAAATTTCGATTTTAAAAATCTATCTTTGGTCTTTGGTTAACTTCAAAAATTGAAATACAAATCTTATCCCGTGAAACAGATTAAAAAACCCAACAAAGGTTGCTGTAACGTATTTCGATAACCAAGGTAATAAATAACAAATTTTTATTTTTCCATATCTAATTTTTGGTCTTCTATTTTTGATTATTCCTATTCTATGTAAAATAAACTAACCTCTTAATTTGTGAACTGTCATGAAGTGACGTTTTCAATAAATTTAAATATCACGTAGTCGCATTTCAAAAATTATTTAGAAAATTGTCAACAAACCATAAAAATTTAAATATTGCCAAACTGGGCCGAAGAAATGTTAAATAAATTGAAAAAAACATAATATTTCCGGTCAATAAGGGTCTACCATGAAGAACAAGGTAATTTTCTTCAGAGAAATACTGAAGATGAAGCTCAGTAATTGAGCTTGGCTATCGAAACGCCTTAGGGTTTAAGTTACTAACTCTTAAAAGCCCATTTTTTTTTCAAGTTTGAGGTTAAACTTACAACCTTCGAGTCTAAATGTTGATTTTTCCTAAGTTGTATATTTTAAGAAAAAAAAAAGAGTTTTGGAAACAAATCAGTTTCAGGAGGAATCGAACATTTTTGAAATATACATTTTTTTTTATTTTTATACTTTATTCTTTTCCTTTTTGATTTTAAGAATTGAAACATCCATTTACATTTTGGTGCTCCTTGGTTATCTTCAAAAATTGAAATACAAATCTTGTTCCCTGGAACCAAAAAATATTTGGCTTTGTTTCAGGGGAGAAGATTTGTATTTCAATCCATTTACTATTCTAAAATTTACCTAAAGAAAAATTTTAAAATCGAAGTTTTAACAAAAACGCTCGATATTTAAAATTTTTCTGGAAATCTCGGTTTTTTTCTTCAAAATTCAGTTTGCCTGATATTTTTCGACTAGTAATTCGACATCATTTTTACTTTTACTTCTTTTATGAATTTAGATTTTTCTCAAACCATCCAGTAAGCATTTGAAATTTGATTATTTTTTTTTTCGTATTTCTCAGTTTTTATCAAAAATTCGCTTTTTTTTATCGAAATGCTGTGATTTTAATTGAATTTAAAAGGGGCGTTATTTTAAAATGTAAGAGCGCCTGAGCAGCACGCGGCGAGCCTGCTCATGATTATGTTCAGTATCATTCTAAGACCTTAAGGCCACCCACTCTTTGTGTATCTCCTAAATTGGAATCATATTTCAATTTAGGATTTAAAGACTTTTCTTTTGCCCTAGATTGTTAACCTTTTTGCATAAATAAGACGTCAATCTGCCATTTGACATATCAACCAAAACAAATAATCGCATGATATTTTCAATTTATCCTCTTCTAACAAAAAGATGACACTTTCAATTGATGACTTTTCAATTGAGGATCCAATACACTGTGGGCTATACGAAATTATATTGAGAGCGGGGCGCTCATGTTCCACTTTTGAAACATATTGTCGCAGGACTCTCTTAAATCGCTGAGTTTGTATTTTGTGCGAAAAATTACTTTTTCAAAATTATTAAATTTTTATTAACCAAGTGTTGTCTAATTCTTATATTTGTTTCTTTTGTATCTATCTACTCACAATACTTTGTAAAGTATAAAAATAATTCGTTATCTATATTTTAAAATACGGAATGTGTTATACGCACCCTTTGAAAAATTTAAGATACCTGACATATCTTAAGTATATATTAAGGTGGTTTTATCGTCCCGCGTGCATTTAAATGACGCTCTTTCAAGTCACTTTGATCGTAAAGTTGGTTTTTAAACACAATTATTCAAAACCACTACCGCTAATCTCCCTAAGCATTTTGTTTACCAACAATATCTGGAATTTTCGACCTAAAGTACCCACAGTTATATCACAAATATCATTATCAGTCACTTAATAAAAAAAGCCAAAAAACAGTAACAGGTTAAAATTTATTTTTAAAATTGAGGCCAAGAATGTGTGAGTCCGTTACAGCTGTTCGTTTGTTCTGAAATATTGTAACAATTGTGACCATTCGCGGTAGGGGTGCAGCATAGTTCAAAAAAGCATCGATGTTTGAACATCAATATTTTTTTAAAAAAAAACGTTGATGTCTAAAACATCGCCATTCGGTAACGATACATCCAAGTTTTTTTTTTAATATTTCATTGAGGTGAATCATAGGTAACTGAACTACCAACAGTTGAAACACTACCTACCTAGCGAAGCGGTCGCTCTCTAGGAAAAAGTTCCCAGAAGACAAGGTGGTCGTCTGGAAACTTTTTCCTAGATAGCGACCGCCTTAGAGAGCAACCATTTCATTGAGGGTTTAAGAAGTCAAAATTACGAATGTGTAGAAAGAACCTTATTTTAAGAAGATTTTATTCATAAACTTTGAGTTTAACGTTAAAATTTCGACTTTTTTTTTCGAAAATTCAAGATTAAAATTGAAATTTCGACTTTAATCTCGAAATGTTGACTTTAGTCTTAAAATTTCGATTTTTTTTCTCGAAAATTCGACTTCTTTATCGAATTTCTCCTTTATTCTTGAAATTTCGACTTTCATTTCGAAATTTCGACTACAGATAAACTCGACACTTCGAATTTTATTTTGAAATTTCGAGAAAAAAAGTGAAAATTCCGAGGTTAACAACTATGGTTGTGTTAGGCAGATGAACATTACAGTAGGGTGTGGTCAGTAATTGTAATTGTTAATAACCCAAATTTCGAGTTTTTTCTAAAAATTTCTATGTTAAAATCAAAATTCGAGAAATAATTTCAAGAAAAAGTTAAAATTTCGAGATTAAATCGAAATTTTGAGATTAATGTCGAAATGTTGACTTTAATCTTTGAAATTGAAACTGAATTTTGAGAAAAAAGTTGCTATTTCGAGTTGCTATCTCGAGAAGGAACTTAAAATTTCGCTTTTAAACTCGAAAATTCTAAAACTTTTTTTCGATTGATGGCCTTTCTAGGTCTAATTTCATTAATTATTTGTTGTGAAGTGACAATTATTTTTCCTTCCGAATTCTAACTTAACCTATATTTTATTTTATTTATTTATTTGATTTAAATTTAGACAGAAAACTTAAAAATCTACGTCTTTTAAACCGAAAATTACGTTTGAAGACTAAGATATTCAAATAAAGTAAACATTTCGAGATTACAGTCCCACATTGGAAAAAATATTAACATTGAAAGGTAAAATTACAAATTTTAAGAATTTCTACTTTAATTTCAAGCTCTTATAAAACATGCTCGAATTTTTGATAAAAATTCAAAGTTAAATTTCGGATTTAAAAAAAGAATTTAAATTTCAGGAAAAAACTAAATTTTATAAAAATAAAATCTGGTTTAATACAAAACTTTGGAAATTTGGAAAATAAATAAATTTGAAAAATATCGAAACTTTTAAAAGCTCACATTTTGAAAAAGCAATTAAAACTTAAGGACTAAAATTTGAGTAAATTTCGTTTTTTTTTTAAAAAAAAGTCGAAATTTTAATAAAATTCTTTCAAAAGGATCAAGAAAGATTAAAAAACACAACAAACGTTATTCTAACGCGTTTCGACAGCTGTCGAGTGTCCACCTTTTTACTAAAAATTTTCATTTTAGTTTCCTCAGAATTTCGACTTTAATCTCAATAATAAAAAAAACTAGAGCATTTAAGTGTCAACATTTCAGTAGGAGACCCAAAATTTTGAGAAAAAAAAGTACCAAGTACAACAAAAAATACAAATTTTAACAAGAAAAGTATGCACTAGACTTTGAGGGAAAAACCAAACTAGAATTGGGGAAAAAACCAAACGAGAAAAACTTTTAAATTTAGCAGACATATTCTAAGTAAGTTTTCTTTGAAAATTATAAGAAAAATTTCACGATTACAGTTGCAAATAAACCTTATTTGAAAAATTAAGCTTCTTTTGAAGTGTTCCACTTTTTACTAAAAATTTTCATTTTATTTTCCTCAGAATTTCGACTTTAATCTCAATTTCTATTGATAGAAAAATTCTAGTGCATTTAAGTGTCAACATTTCAGTAGGAGACCCAACATTTTGAGAAAAAAAAGTACCAAGTACAACAAAAAATACAAATTTTAACAAGAAAAGTATGCACTAGACTTTGAGGAAAAAACCAAACCAGAATTGAGGAAAAAACCAAACGAGAAAAACTTTTAAATTTAGCAGACATATTCTAGGTAACTTTTCTTTGAAAATTATAAGAAAAATTTCACGATTGCAGTTGCAAATAAACCTTATTTGAAAAATTAAGCTTCTTTTGAAGTGTTCCACTTTTTACTAAAAATTTTCATTTTATTTTCCTCAGAATTTCGACTTCAATCTTAATTTCTAATGATAGAAAAATTCTAGAGCATTTAAGTGTCACCATTTCAGTAGGAGACCCAAAATTTTGAGAAAAAAAAGTACCAAGTACCACAAAAAATACAAATGTTAACAAGAAAAGTATGCACTAGACTTTGAGGGTAAAACCAAACCAAAATTGAGGAAAAAACCAAACGAGAAAAACTTTTAAATTTGGCAGACATATTCTAGGTAATTTTTCTTTGAAAATTATAAGAACAATTTCACGATTACAGTTGCAAATAAACCTTATTTGAAAAATTAAGCTTCTTTCGAAGTGTTCACCTTTTTACTAAAAATTTTCATTTTATTTTTCTAAGAATTTTGACTTTAATCTCAATTTCTAATGATAGAAAAATTCTAGAGCATTTAAGTGTCAACATTTCAGTAGGAGACCCAAAATTTTGAGAAAAAAAAGTACCAAGTACAACAAAAAATACAAATGTTAACAAGAAAAGTATGCACTAGACTTTGAGGGTAAAACCAAACCAAAATTGAGGAAAAAACCAAACGAGAAAAACTTTTAAATTTGGCAGACATTCTCTAGGTAATTTTTCTTCGAAAATTATAAGAAAAATTTCACGATTACAGTTGCAAATAAAACTTATTTGAAAAATTAAGCTTCTTTTGGAGTGTTCACCTTTTTGCTAAAAATTTTCATTTTAATTTTGAAAAAATTTCGTTTTTTTCAAAAAGGATCAAAAAAGATTAAAAAACACAACAAACGTTATTCCAACGCGTTTCGACAGCTGTCGAAACGCGTTAGAGCAACATTTGTTGTATTTTTTAATCTTTCTTGGTTTCAGGGGACAAGTTCTGTAGTTCAATTTTTGAAGATAACCAAGGACCAGTCCGTTCCACCGAAAAAAAGAATCAGACAAAATTTTGTTAGAATGCCAAGCTTTATAAAATCGGAATTTTCAAGAAAAGTGAAGTTTTGAGAAAACATCAAGTTTTGAAAATGTTGTCAAAAGAATTCGAAATTTTTTAAAATACAAAATATTTAAAATTTTCTGCAAAGTTGAAATTTTAACAGACGAACTTTGAATTAAAATTAAATGGTCGAAATTTTAATAAAAATCAAAATTTTAAGATTTCCAAAAATATGGAAATTTTAAAAAAGTCGATATTTCAAAATTGTAATTTTTTTTCAAGACGACATTTTTAAAGAGATTTAAAAAAATCAATTTGAAAATTAGTTACTTATAATTTTGAAAAATAGCCAAAATTTTAAAAAGGACAGAGTTTTACAATGTCAAATATTAAAAAATATCGAAATTTCCAAAAACGAATTGAAATTTTGGAAAAAGTTGAAATTTTTTTAAAAATTGGAATTTTTTAAAGGATATTCTCTGTATCGTCTGTGCGAAGTTTCGTTAATTTCATTAAATTAAACTGTCAGAAAATTAGCGAAATTTTGAAAAATTATCGAATTGTGAAAATTTTTGAAGTACATTAATTTTCAAAAATGGTCAACATATTGAAAAGCCAAAATTTGCAAAAGAATTCGATTTCTTTTAAATAACGAAATTTTAAAAAATTCCAAATTTTTGAAAAAATCGAACTTTTGAAAAACAGACGAATTTAGAGAAAATATCAGAATTTTTAAAAATATCGACATTTTAATAAATAGTTGAAATGTTCGAAAAAGCAGCCAAAAAAGTGGTATTTTGATAAATTCGAATTTTGTAAGAAAGTTTTTTGACGCGAAGAGTACGTTTGAAGATTAAAATTTTGAAACAAAGTAGGCATTTTGAAATTACCTTCATTGAAGAAAATCATTTAAAAGTTAATCTTAAATTTTTTTAAATTTCGACGTTAATCTTAAATATATATAAAAATTGTTTAATTTTGCGATAAAAATTTAAGATTGAACTCCAGGTTTAGAAGAAAAGGCTCAAATTTCGGAAAAAAACCTGGAATTTGTAAAAGTAAAAATTAAAATACAGAACTTGTCCCTTGAAACCAAGAAAGATTAAAAAACAAAAAAAAAAAGTAAAATGTGATTTAATACAATTGTTAGGAAAGATTCGAGATCTCTAAGACAATTTGGAAGTAAAAAAATATGCACTTTTCAAATTTAAACATTTTAATAAAAGTTTCTAATTTCTAGAAGTAATTAAAGTTTTTTACTAAAAAAATTTACAGCTTCTCAAATATTCCAAAGTTGGAAATTTGGGTCCAATTTTGAGAATTCTCTTTTGGTTTTTATTTGGAAAGTTACTTTTGACTCAAAATTTAGACTTTTTAAAAATCTTCCTAAAACATTTCTTTGTAGAAAAAATAAAAGATTAAAAAAAGTCGAAGACCTAAAACAAATTTTTCTTAAAGCTAGAAATTTTAATAAAAAGTGGGTTTTTTATTTAATTTTTTTCGCTTAAAGCTTAAAATTGACCAAATTGTTCTCGACGTGACTTTACTTTCATCTGGTTCGACAAAAGTTAGACACTGACTAAAGTTAGAAACACGAAATTTAAACCGACTCCTTTCATGGCATACATAAACGCTAAGAATTGATTTTTGGAAATTATCCTCTGAGGGGGTGCAATGAAGTTTCCAAATCCGCATAGAGTAGAGTTAGTGTATTTTTAAATCTGAAATTTTGTGCAAATAACGAAAAAAATTATTTGTCACGTATTTGGTCGATCTTAAGAATTCAGCTCCTAAGAAAGTAACAAGGAACGAAGCCTAGTTTGGAGATTTGCATAAAACAAAATAATGCGTTTTATGAATGCATTTTTTATATAAATAATCTATGAAAAAAAATAATTAAAACGTGTTTGGTCGATTTTCAAAATTTAAGTCCTAAGGGGGTAAAAAAGGGTATTAAAATTTGGCGAGGAAAAAAAAATTTAAAAATCATATAACCCACAATTTGGTGTATATGTAGTCCTTTCGACACTAGCGAATGCTGAAAACAATTCTCAGAAAAGTTACCCTAAATAAAAATATACAGAACGACATTGTCCACCCGCGCAAAGCTGGGGTAAATCGCTAGTTTATTCATAAAAATTATGAATTAGACAATTTTCTTATTTTTACCCTCATATTAATTGATCAAATTTTGTAATCATAATAGGTTTAATTTTGGTGAAAGGGACTAGTCCTTGGTTATCTTCAAAAACTGAAGATTTTTAAAGTTTCTTGGTTTCAGGAGACAAGATTTATATTTAAATTTTTTAGGGTTAATTTTGCAGTATTCATGTTTTTGTTTAAACAGAGATCGTGTGCTAGTCGTATTTATTTATGAATAACCGGTTTTTATAAATATATCATTAATTACTAGATATCGTTATGTCTTATAAACCGTGCAGCTTCGTCAGATTGTACGTGCTGCGAATGCAGGCGCAGTTAGTTGCGTTGGTAAATGAATGTTTTTAAATCTTTCCGATGATTGACAGCTTGTTTTGAAATGATTAGCATTATGGAACTAATGAAATGTCGCAGAAGATAATTTGTTATAAAAATTAACGTGTCGACTGCACTCGTAAAACGTTATTGTTTACAAAATCGTCGATAAAAAAGCCTCTCGAACACTAACCGATGTTCTATTGATCTTAAAACACGGCGCAAGGTTAAAATCATTATAAAATGCCGTAATGTATTGTTTTTAATTTCTTGAAAATGTCGCAATATATTTTTTTCTAATAATATGCAGCCATGTGGTAATGTATATTGTGGTTATTCTAATTATACACTTGAGCTTTTCAATGTTATTTGTTATTGTTTATAAAACGTATTTCGCGCCTTATTTTTACATACATCCATTATTGAACGTATACACAAAAATATTTCCGTTTCTCCGCAAAATTGTCGCCCAATAACCATCTCTTATTTTATACTAAAAACACGTGGGTTTCTCTCTAAAGATCACAGCTTGGCTGTCGAAATGCGTTAGAGCAACTTTTGTTGTGTTTTTTAATCTTTCTTGGTTTCAGGGGACAAGTTCTGTATTTCAATTTTTGAAGATAACCAAGGAACAGTCCGTTCCACCAAAATTTCGCCTTTTTTTCTTAAAAATTTTTTTTATCTTGGTTGCTTTAAAACTTGATTTTCTTTTCTCCAAAATGTTGTCTTTAATATTCAATTATTGTCCTTTTCTTGGAATTTTGGCTTCTTTCTGGAATTTCGCTGTTTTCTACTAAGAGTAGGTTGAAATTTGAAAATTACTTCCCTCCTAAAGTTGAGATTTTGACCCAGAAATTTATACTTTTTCCAAGGAATTGGACTTAATCCCAAAATTCAAGGATTTATATTTATTTTAGGTTTAAGTTAAATGAAAATTTTACTTAATTTCTTAACATAACAATTTTATGTTCAAAAATTTCATAAATTTTTATTTTTGAAATCAACTTATTCCAAAAATGTTGGATCTCGTTTTGAAATTTTTCCGTTTAAACTTACAATTTGTTACTTTGTATCTGAAATTTTCTCTTTGAAGCGAAATTTCAACTTAATTTCTTGAACATTTTCACTCTTTCTAAAATTGGACGCCCTTTGTTAGAAAGGAACCAAGCCACAGATTCTTGAATGTTGGATGTAGCATGTAGTTTAAAATAAGTCATAATCTTTGCTGCAAAAAAGTGTCTGGCGCCCCATTTTAATATGTATTTTATTAACCAACGAAATAATCTGCTGAATGAGTGGGGGTAGGTAAGTAACCTGCAGAAGGTGCCCAAGTGTTTTGGTTTCTTTCTGCAAGTTTGGTGGAACGGACTGGTCCTTGGTTATCTTTAAAAATTGAAATACAAATTTTGTCCCCTGAAACTAAGAAAGATTAAAAATCATAACAAAGGTTGCTCTAACGCGTTTCGATAGCCAAACTGTCATCTTCAGAGAGAGCTTGGTTATCAAAACGCGTTAAAGCAACCTCTGTTGTGTTTTTTAATCTTTCTTGGTTTCAGGGGAGAAGATTTGTATTTCAATGTTTGAAGATAAGCAAGGACCAATCCGTTCCACCAAAAAAAAGCGATATATTGTAATAAAAATGAAAATTTAAAGGAAATACTCCAAATTCATTTTTTTTGTGCAATTTCTTGGGTTAAATTCGAGAGAATAATTTTTTGGTGGAACGGACTGTCCTTGGTTATCTTCAGAGATAAAATCATAAGAATTTAAATTTGAGATTTCGAAAAAAAATTGAAATACTAAAAAGGATGGAATTTGAAAGAAAAAATTGACGAAAAATTGAACATTTGACTAATAATTCCAAAGAATGGAGATATCAAATTAGGAAAGGAAAACCGAAATTAAGGAAAGAAGTAAATTTTGGAATTTTCTAGATAAAGTTCAGATTTTCAAAATTTAGGTCTTCTCGAAATTCGTCTTTCTCTAGAAACTTCGACATTTTTCTGGAAGTCGTCTTTTTATAGAAATTTCCACATTTTCCTATAAATCGTCTTTTCGAAATTTCGACTTTTTCAAAATTTCCTTTTTTTTTCGAAATAAAGGTTTTCTTCTTGAAGTGCGTCTTTTTCTAGAAATTTGGACATTTTTCTTGAAATCGTCTTTTCGAAATTACAACTTTTTCAAAATTTAGATTTTTCCTTGAAATTCGTGTTTCTAGAAATGTTGACATTTTTTTCGTACTAACAAATTTGCTAGCAAATATTTAACGAAAACCTTGAGAAGTTTTTAAATTTGGTTACGTTTATTATCGTTAATAAAGTTTATTAGTTATGAATATTAAAGAATTCCACGAAGTAAGGGTTAGAAGAGAGGGTCAGTTGTTATATGTCGTTTTTTTTTTTATTTTTAATCCACTCGCAAAGGATAACCCCATTACGCCTTCAAAGCACTGCGACTAGGATGCGAAAACAAGGATAGATGGCGAAAAACCGCCTTCTTAAACAAGGATAGGATGTAATTCTTGGGGAAAATTCCTTTCGGTAACGCGTTCCATAGCTTGGAGGTTCCATTTATTCAATTCATTTAAAATTTTGTTGTTGAAATTTTGGAAAAGAAACAGCGAATAAAGCAAAGTTTTGAATTTTGAAGTCAAAATTTTGAAATCAAACTTTTGAAAAATGGAGAATTTTAAGAAACAAAATTCTCAAAAAAGTGAAGATTTAAAAAAAGTAACATATTTTGAAAAACAATCGAAAATTGCAAAAACGGTCATTTGATTTTAAAAAGTGGAAATATTAAGAAATATTTAAAAAACTCAAAAAGGGAAAATTTTAAATAAAAAGACAACAAAAAAACAAAAATTCAATAAACTAGGCAAGTTAAAAAAATTAAGCGAAAGTTTCAAAAAAATGAAATACTATTTCAAATTTTCGAAAAGGTCAAATAGATCAATTTTGAAAAAATAGGTCATCATTTCATCAGAGAATATTTAAAAAAAAATCGAAATTTTAAAGTCAAAATTCTGAAAAATGCACAAATATTAATAAACAAAATTTTCAAAGTTATCAATTTTGTCGATCATAGACGTAGTTAGAATAGGGCCCCTTCCTCCGGTTTATGCAGAAAACCGAAAATTTTTATGTATTCCACTAGAGGATTTTTCTTTTTTTTTTCGAAATTCATCCTTTCTTTGTAACATGTTTTTGAAATTTCGACTTTTTCCTTAAAGTTCATATTTTTCCTCGTTTTTGTTTTTTCAAAATTTCGTATTTATTCGCAAAAATCGACTTCTTTTATCAAACACGACTATCTTAAAATTTCGAATTTTTACTTAAAAAGAATTTTTATTTAAAAATTCGTTAGAATAATCATTGTTGTGTTTTTTAATTTTTTTGGTTTCAGAAGACAAGATTTGTATTTCAATTTGTCCCCTGAAACCAAGACAGATTAAAAAACACGACAAACGTAGCTCTAACGTGTTTCAACAGCCAAAACTGTCTGGTTCCACAAAAAAAAAATCGCCCACGAAAATTCGATTTTTTTTAAATTGCTCTTTTCCAAATATAATCTGGTTCTTTCTGAATAATTTCAAATTTTCACCCAGTTTAAACATTTTTCTCAAAATTTGGATCTTTTTCTCGTAATTTCGTCTTTTTCTCGAAGTTTCGACGGTTTTTTTTTGAAAATTTCTTAAAATTCGACCTCTGGAAATTTTTAATTTTTTCTCTATTTCAAAGTTTTTCTTGGCTATAGAAACGCGTTAGAGCAACCTCTGTTGTGTTTTTAATCTTTCTTGGTCTCAGGGGACAAGATTTGTATTTCCGTTTGTCCCCTGAAAGTAAGAAAAATTAAAAAACACATCAGAGGTTAGTCTAAGGCGTTTCGATAGCCAAGCTATCATCTTCAGAGAGATACTTGGCTATCGAAACGCGTTGGAGCAACCTTTGTTGTGTTTTTTAATCTTTCTTGGTCTCAGGGGACAAAATTTGTGTTTCAGTTTGTCCCCTGAAACCAAGAAAGATTAAAAAACACAACCGAGGTTGGTCTAAGGCATTTCGATAGCCAAGCTATCATCTTCAGAGAGATACTTGACTATCGAAACGCGTTAGAGCAATTTTTGTTGGGTTTTTTAATCTTGCTTGGTTTTAGGAGACAAATTGAAATACAAATCTTGCCCCCTGAAACCAAGAAAGATTAAAAAACACAACAATGATTATTCTAACGCGTTTCGACAGCCAAGCTATCATCTTCAGAGAGATAGTTCGATAGCTTGGCTTTCGAAAGGCGTTAGAGCAACCTCTGTTGTGTTTTTTAATTTTTCTTGGTCTCAGGGGACAAAATTTGTGTTTCAGTTTGTCCCCTAAAACCAATAAAGATTAAAAAACACAACAGAGGTTAGTCTAAGGCGTTTCGATAGCCAAGCTATCATCTTCAGAGAGATACTTGGCTATCGAAACGCGTTAGAGCAATTTTTGTTGTTTTTTAATCTTTCTTGGTTTCAGGAGACAAATTGAAATACAAATCTTGCCCCTGAAACCAAGAAAGATTAAAAAACACAACAATGATTATTCTAACGCGTTTCGATAGCCAAGTTATCATCTTCAGAGAGATAGTTCGATAGCTTGGCTATAGAAACGCGTTAGAGCAACCTCTGTTGTGTTTTTAATCTTTCTTGGTCTCAGGGGACAAGATTTGTATTTCCGTTTGTCCCCTGAAACCAAGAAAAATTAAAAAACACAACAGAGGTTGGTCTAAGGCGTTTCGATAGCCAAGCTATCATCTTCAGAGAGATACTTCGATAGCGTTAGAGCAACCTCTGTTGTGTTTTTTAATCTTTCTTGGTCTCAGGGGACAAAATTTGTGTTTCAGTTTGTCTTCTGAAACCAAGAAAGATTAAAAAACACAACAGAGGTTAGTCTAAGGCGTTTCGATAGCCAAGCTATCATCTTCAGAGAGATACTTGACTATCGAAACGCGTTAGAGCAATTTTTGTTGGGTTTTTTAATCTTGCTTGGTTTCAGGGGACAAATTGAAATACAAATCTTGCCCCCTGAAACCAAGAAAGATTAAAAAACCCAACAATGATTATTCTAACGTGTTTCGATAATCAACCTATCATCTTCATAGAGATACTTCGACAGCTTGGCTATCGAAACACGTTAAAGCAACCTCTGTTGTGTTTTTTAACCTTCCTTGATCTGAGGGGACAAGATTTGTATTTCAGTTTGTCCCCTGAAACCAAGAAAGATTAAAAAACACAACAAAGGTTGGTTTAAGGCGTTTCGATGGCCAAGCTATCATCTTCAGAGAGATACTTCGATAGCTTGGTTATCGAAACGCGTTAGAGCAACCTTTATTGTGTTTTTTAATCTTTCATGGTTTCAGGGGACAAATCTTGTCGACTTCTTTTATCAAACATGACTTTCGTCAAAATTTCGAGATTTTATTTGTTTGTCGTTTCTTTTTCTGAAATTTCGACTTTTTCGAAATTCGACTTTTTCTGAAAATTTCGACTTGTTTTAATTGTACAAATGTCAACTTATTTAATAAAATTTGCTTTTTTCTCGAAATCTCATCGATCTTCTGATAAAAAAGTACAATTTTTGGAAATTAAAAATTTTTATAAAAGGAAAAAAATTACGAAAAACCTTTCTTCGTTTTTATAAAGAAAGATTGAATTTTTTCAACTCTTTTTTTAGTTCAAGTTTTTAAAAATCTCAACTTGTTTGCCAAAATTTTGACGTGTATCACAATATGGACATTTTCAGACGCCGCAAGGTAAGTCAGGGCGTTTGTCTTCCTCTGACCCGAGAGTCAAGAGAAAATAAAAATTCACCTAAGAAATTTTGATTTTTTTTTCTTAAAATTACTATTCCATTAAAATTTGCTTTTTTCTAGATTTCAATAAAATCTGACTATTTCTGTGAAATTACAAATAACAAAATTTAGATCATTTTCTTCTAATTTCGCCTTTTTCTCGAGCTTTTGACTACTTTTTTCAAAATTTCGGCTTTTTAGTGCTTTTGAAAACATAGACATGGTTTATCCTATCCTAGATCAGCATTTTAAGGTCTAATTACTATCTTCTTTCATTGTAAAATTGATAAAAAAATATTGCCCCCTGAAACCAAGAAAAAGGCATCTTTCTGAAGATGATAGCTTGGCTATTGAAATTCTTTAAATTAATTTTTGTTGTATTTTTTAATCCTTCTTGGTTTCAGCGGGCAAATTGAAATACAAATCTTGTCCCCTGAAACCAGGAATAATTAAAAAACACAACAAAGGTTGTTCTACCGCGTTTCGGTAGCCAAGCTATCATCTTCAGAGAGATACTTGATTTGACTTTCTCTGGAAATTTTTCTCGATTATTTTTTAAAAATGTAAATTTTTTCAAATTCCTTTTCTTTTAATTAACTGTTTTTACTAAATTCATTTTTTTGAATTTTATTTTCTGTTACTTCAACTTCTTCAGAATATCTTATTTTCCAAATTTTGACTTTTATCTCAAAATTCTATGTTTTCTCTTTTTGGACATTTTTATTTAAAATGGATTTTTTTTCTGAAGATTTCGACCTTTTATAGAATTCGTTTTTCTAAAGTTGAATCGAAATTTTAATAGAGAACTAGAAACAGGAAAATAATATTTTTAGAACATTTTGGGAAAAAGATTTGTTTGTAAATTTTAAGAATATTGAAATACAAACCTTGTCTTCTGAAACAAAGATTTATTGAGTTGTCAAGCATTTAGTGCTTTTGAAAATATAGAGATGGTTTATTCTAGATCAGCCTTTTAAGGTCTAATTACTGTTTCATCGTATAATATATAATATATAATATAATTGATATAGAAATATTGCCCCCTGAAACCAAGAAAAAGGCACCTTTCTGAAAATGGCTAGTGAAATCCTTCAGATTAATTTTTGTTGTATTTTTTAATCTTTCTTGGTTTCGGAGGGCAAATTGAAATACAAATCTTGTCCTCTGAAACCAAGAAAGATTAAAAAACACAACGATGGTTGTTTTAACGCGTTTCGAAAGCCAAACTATCATCTTTAGAGAGATACTTGATTTAGGCTTTTTTTCTGGAAACTTCCATCTTTTAGAATCTGATTTTTTTAGAAGTTTCGAATGGTTCCTTAAAGTTTGTCTTTTTCAGCGAAATTTTTATAGAATTTGTTTTTCTAAAATTGGATCCAAATTTTAATAGAGAACTGGAAAACATGAATATAATATTTTTAGAACATTTTGGGAAAAAGATTTGTTTGTAAATCTCGAGAATATTGAAATACAAATCTTGTCTCCTGAAACCAAGAGAGATTAAAAAACACAACAATGGTTGTTCTAACGCGTTTCGATAGCCAAGCTATCATTTTCAGAGATACTTGATTTGAGCTTTTTTTCTGAAAACTTCCATCTTTTAGAATCTGATTGTTTTAGAAATTTTGACTAGTTCTTTAAAGTTTGCCTTTTTGACGAAATTTTGATTTTCATCTCAATATTTGATATTTAATATTTTTAGAAATTTCGCCTTTTTCCTGTAAATTCGCCTTTTTTCCTGTAAACTAGACTTTTTTCCCCAAAATTATATTTTTTTCTCTTAACATAGTCTTTTTCCTAAAATTTCTCTTTCTTTAAATCGTCGCTTTGGTGGTGAACCGTTGTAACCCACAAAATATGTAAATCTGAATTATAAACAAATACTAAGAAGCGTAAAATTTGATTTCTTAATGTATCCAAGCCCAAAATTTTTTACAAGTCCTTATAGCACAAAATTTGCTAGAGGACGTAACCCAAATGTTATTGGAATACAGAATTTGTCCCGAAACCAAGAAAGATTAAAAAACACAACAAATGTTGCTCTAACGCGTTTCGACAGCCATCTTTTAGAATCTGATTTTTTAGAAGTTTTGAGTGGTTCCTTAAAATTGACCTTTTTCACGAAATTTTGATTTTTATCTCAATATTCGATATTTAATATTTTTAGAAATTTCGCCCGTTTTTTGTAAATTCGCCTTTTTTTCTGTAAATTTGCCTTTTTTCCCAAAATTTTATCTTTTTCTCTTAACATAGTCTTTTTCCTAAAATTTCTTTTCCTCAAATCGTCGCTTTGGTGATGAACCTTTGTAACCCACAAAATGAGTAAATTTGAATTATAAACAAATACTAAGAAGTGTAAAATTTGATTTCTTAATGTATCCAAGCCCAAAACCTTTTACAAGTCCTTAAAGCACAATATTTGCAAAAGAACGTAACCCAAATATTATTAGAATACAGAACTTGTCCCCTGAAACCAATAAAGATTAAAAAACACAACAAACGTTGCTCTAACGCGTTTCGACAGCCAAGCTGTCATTTTCAGAGAAATACTGTTATTATTTATAGTATGGGGCTAAGCCACGCAACACATAAAATAGAGTTTTAAATCCTAAAATAAGAGCATCCAATTAAAAAGCATAATCCTTAAATAAAAATACCAAAAAATTATGTTTTGTCTTCCGGTTACAGTTTTAGAGAAGAAAATTCGATGTCAAACTTTTTTAAAAGCGCTCTAGCTCAAGTTTTGTTTTATGTGGTTAGAACAGTTCGCCACCAAAGAAACGAAATTTCGATTTTATTTTCAAAATTCTGCTTTTTGTACTTTTGTTTTAAGAATCATTTATTTCGAAATTCGGCCATTTTTGTTAATATTTGTCTTCTTCAACAAATTTCGACTTTTGTCCCAAAATATGATGATTTATGGTTCTGAAAATGTCGACTTTTCTTTTCAAATTAGATCGATTTTTTTGAAAATTTCGTCTTCTCCCAAAATTAGACCTTTGACTTTTTTCGAATTTTGAATATTTTTATAGTTTTTGTGAAAGGTTAGGTTTTTATTTTGAATATTATTGACGATTTTTCCAACAAAATTTTTCTCCAAATTGATCTTTTTCGAAATTACTACTTTAGCCTCAAAATTTTCCTTTTGGAATTGCAGTTTCACTTTAAAATTTGGAATATGTTCTAGAAAGTTTGATCTTTTTCTGGATATCGTCGTTATTGTGGACAAATCTTCTACGTGCTGAAATGTAAATTTTACAGGGGACCAGAAAAACCCATTTATTTGAAAGGGAAAAGAGATTCAATCCCCATCAGATTACGAAAGGACCTTATTTTTATAAAAAGGTGCACATAAAAAATTTTTCCACTGCAGCGACGTATTCGGAAAGAAATCTCCCGTTTTTTAAAGAGTGCGACGGTAACACAAATTTTGGTGGAACGGACTGGTCCTTGGTTATCTTCAAAAATTGAAATACAAATCTTGTCCCCTTTCTTGGTTTCAGGAGATAAGTTTTGTATTTCAATTTTTGAAGATAACCAAGGACTAGTCCGTTTCACCAACAAAAAAAATGTTTTATTGTGTTTTGTGTTCTACGATAAATCATTGATTCCATATCATTTCATTAAGAATTAAAAAAAAGAATCACCAATAAAATAAACTTTAAAAAAAATGCAGCACTAAAATTTCAATCGTCTTAAAACTAAAATTTGCAGATTGCAGCTTGTACACTTCTTATTTTATTGAAATAGGTTTAAAGCCTGGAAATTTGATCAAAACAACTCAATTGTAAGGGGGTAAGCCACGTAACACATAAAATAATGTTTATAATCGTAAAATAAAAGCATCCAATTAAAGAGCATAATCCTTAAATAAAAATACCAAAAAATTGTTATGTTTTGTCTTCCGGTTGCAGTTTTAGAGAAGAAAATTTGATATCAAACTTTTTTAAAAGCGCTCTAGCTCAAGTTTTGTTTTATGTGGTTAGAACAGTTCACCACCAAAGAAACGAAATTTCGATTTTATTTTCAAAATTCTGCTTTTTGTACTTTTGTTTTAAGAATCATTTATTTCGAAATTCGGCCATTTTTGTTAATATTTGTCTTCTTCAACAAATTTCGACTTTTGTCCCAAAATATGATGATTTATGGTTCTGAAAATGTCGACTTTTCTTTTTAAATTAGATCGATTTTTTTTAAAATTTCGTCTTCTCCCAAAATTAGACCTTTGACTTTTTTCGAATTTTGAACATTTTTATAGTTTTTGTGAAAGGTTAGGTTTTTATTTTGAATATTATTGACGATTTTTCCAACAAAATTTTTCTCCAAATTGATCTTTTTCGAAATTACTACTTTACCCTCAAAATTTTCCTTTTGGAATTCCAGTTTCTCTTTAAAATTTGAAATATGTTCTAGAAAGTTCGATCTTTTTCTGGATATCGTCGTTATTGTGGACAAATCTTCTACGTGCTGAAATGTAAATTTTGCAGGGGACCAGAAAAACCCATTTATTTGACAGGGAAGGGAGATTCAATTCCCATCAGATTACAAAAAGACCCTATTTTTATAAAAGGGGGCACCTAAAAAATTTTTTCACTGCAGCGACGTATTCGGAAAGAAATCTCCCGTTTTTCAAAGAGTGCGACGGTAACACAAATTTTGGTGGAACGGACTGGTCCTTGGTTATCATCAAAAATTGAAATACAAATCTTGTCCCCGGAAACCATGAAAGATTAAAAACACAACAGCTATCGAAACGCGTTAGAGCAACCTCTGTTATTTTTTAATCTTTCTTGGTTTCGGGGAACAAGATTTGTATTTCAACAGAAATTTCATATATAGGAAAGCATATTTGATCGGTAGCACCATCTATTGCAGACAAATAAGAACATTAAAACAAACAAATTGATTCGTCAATTCAAGAAATTTAAAAACTTGAGTTTTGGACCGTTTTTCTTTTCAATTCTAATTATTCACTTAAATCCGGAGACGAAAACGTGGGTAATAGCTAGTCTAAAATAAGTTCGGTCTTATGATTATTATCAACATGTCAAGCAGTTCCCTGTGTAAATGAAATTACCTAAGTATTAAAAAATTTGAAATCAAAGTTTAAAAACGAGGGTTCTCTTTAAAGGTTTGCATAGAGACCTGGATTAAAACGGTAGACATATTTCAAATACTTTATTCTTTTTCTAAGTATTCTTCATGAAGAATAACGCACTTTAACATGCGCTCGAACTAACTCTTGAAGCAGTTATTTTTAGAAAAAGGTGCACATAAAAAATTTTTCCACTGCAACGACGATATGTTTTTTTGCTCTCTTTTAAAATTTACATTTCAGCACATAGAAGCGTTTTCACGGCAACGACGAGATATTTTTCACAACAATTGTAATTTTATTCGAAGTTCGTTATGTTCATTCTCTGTTTTTTGGATTTTTTTTTTAAATTGTGGATGTAATTTCAACTTGTTGCTCAAAATTCATCTCATTATACAAATTTTGACTCTTACACAAAATTTCTTGTTTCTGGATATTTCCGTTTGGATTTTCTCTGCAAATTTCGACTTTTTCACAAAATTTGTTCATTTTTTCTAAAACTGGATCGAAATTTAAATAAAAATCTAAAAATTCTAGTGGTAACGTTTATAGGAAATTTTGGGAAAAAAGTGTCTTGTAAAGATTATGACAAAATTTAAATTATGTAAATTAAAAACTTCCGAAGAAAATATTTTTCGAAGCTACAATTTTCTTCCCCAAATTCGACGTGTTCTGGAAATGTCTACTTTTTTCACAAAAAACGATTTTTGGAAATCGCGTCTTTTTTTGGAATTTCCACTTTTTCACAATCTCGATATTTCCGAAATCTCGATATTTCCGAAATATCGATATTTGCGAAATCTCGATATTTCCGAAATCTCGATACTTCCGAAATCTCGACATTTTTTTGAAGTTCACCGAGGGGGTTTTTTTCTAAAAATTTGGCTCTTTTCGAACTTTCGACTCTAATCTGGAAATTGGATCTCCCCAATTTATGTAATTTTTAAATGAAAATATACATTGCCTAGTCGGAAGGTTTTTTGGTTCATTCATTTTTCAGAATGATTGCTCCCCCCCCACCCCCCTGGCTAAGCCTGGAAATCACCAGAATTGTCAATCTGCCTAAAAATGTGTAGCAGAACTGAACCACATCCTGGACTATGCTTAAAAAGTGTCTTAATGACCAACTACAAGCAAGCTTTCGTAATCAGGATAACCTGAAAGGAAGTTTCAAAAAAAGAAATTAATGGATGGTTTTTGTTAACGCGCGACTGAAGAACGCTAAATTTGAAACACTAACTTGTATTACGAGATAGACTACATTTCAAATTCTCAGCATCCTGCCGGATTTTTCGAAAGTTTGACCTTTGAAATAGGACGTATAAGTTAACTAGAGTTAATTAGAACTGCCGGGGGACATACATATCTTCGGAAGTAAAAAAATTACAGAGATAATTTGTTGTTTTCTACATGTTTTGCGATAAGTAATCGCAAGTTATAATTAAAGGATTTCTAATAGGCCATTAATTTAAAATATCAAGTTATTAAATCACAATTTTCTCCCATCGTTAATTGCCGGAGACCAATTGAGATTAGAAAAAAAAATGCATTTACGAGACGCACAAAAAAAAACCAACATACCAAGCGATGGTAATCCTCTTCACCCGATGGGGAACACTAATTTCAATTTAGTCCACTATGGATAATCGCAAACAAATACAGAAAAGACACTGAACTTTCGAAACCAACTCCGAAGTATGTGGAGGTGAACAAGTGAGAGCGCTGTTTCATTGATGGACAGAGAACGCCGGACTATCTTGCAGTACGTTCGACGACGACTGCCGCGGCTTGGCTTTTTGCTGGGCGATTCCGTTCTGTTAAAACTCCTACCCCCTTCCAGGCTCTCAAGGATTCTCCTACGAGTACGCTCTTCAGGATCGTCCTCCTCCTGAAATAATCGCTGAAACGGACGGTCGCGTCGTTCGACAATTCGTAATGTGCCGGCGTGGGATATGGACATAAATCGACGCACTTGAGTGATAATTCGATCGCGCCGAGAGTGCTCGATTTAGAAAGCAATTAGATTTCGCGGTTTGTTTGCTGATTCTTATTTGCTCAGTTTATTTCGCAACGCGTTTAGATTATACCACCAAAACTTTCGATTTGAGGCCATACGTTGTTTAATATTGTAGCAAAGTTGTTTAATATTGTAGCAAAATGTAAATTATAGAATTTAGTACGTAAGAAAATTTTCTAGAAAGATCTGATAAGGGGAAAGCTGCCGAGATAACGAAGCAAACGTCAGATAAGCGTTCCAGAAATATCGGCAAACGATAAGCCTTATATGCGGAATTTTTCTAGAACCCGGAAGCCAAAACTATATAAGGCGATCGCCTTTTCCTCGAATCAGTTAGTCAGTCAGTTAGACAGTTTAGTTAGTGAGTTAGTAGTTTGACGTCAATAAGTGAGCTCATTATTTAGTTAAAGTATTCCGAGTTTAATTTGGTAATAAAGTGGGTATTATTCAGCAAGTGTTTAATAATCATTTCGAACCGATAACGCACGTTACAATATGACAATATTTACAACAGTTGTCCTAAAAAAAATATTACAAACTGAAATATTTAATATGAATGAAATGTAAAATTTGATTAAAACCACCAGAGATATTTATTTAAAAAATTATACCCTTATCTTTACTTTTTTATTGAGTTCAATCCACTCGCAAAGGGTAACCCTATTATGCCTTCAAAGCACCGCGAGTAGGATACGGAAACAAGGATAGATGGCGATGAACCGCCTTCTTAAACAAGGATAGGTTGTAATTTTTGGGGAAAATTCCTTTCGGTAACAAGTTCCATAACTTGGAAATTCTATGAAAAAAAGTGTCTCCGTAGACAGAAGTCCTCACTGTGTCAAGCTGGACCGCACAGGAATTTGCTGTCTCCGACTGTCTGGTACGCCTCAAGAATCTTGCTTGATGAACCGCCTTCTTAAACAAGGATAGGTTGTTATTTTTGGAAAAAATTGCGTTTGGTAGCGAGTTCCACAGCTTGGAGGTTCTACAGAAAAAAACTCTTCATAGAGAGAAGTCCTTACTGTGTCAAGCTGGACCGCACAGGAATTTGCTGTCTCCGACTGTCTAGTACGCCTCAAGAATTTGCTTGATGAACCGCCTTCTTAAACAAGGATAGGTTGTTATTTTTGAGAAAAATTCCGTTTGGTAACAAGTTCCACAGCTTGGAGGTTCTACAGAAAAAAACTTTTCCTAGAGAGAAGTCCTTACTGTGTCAAGCTGGACCGCACAGGAATTTGCTGCCTCCGACTGTCTGGTACGCCTCAAGAATCTTGCTTGATGAATCGCCTTCTTAAACAAGGATAGATTGTTATTTTTGGGAAAAATTCCGTTTGGTAACGAGTTCCACAACTTGGAAGTTCAACAGAAAAAAAAGTCTCCATAGAGAGAAGTCCTCACTGTGGCAAGCTGGACCGCACAGGAATTTGCTGTCTCCGACACTGTCTAGTACGCCTCAAGAATCTTGCTTGATGAACCGCTTTCTTAAACAAGGATAGGTAGTTATTTTTGGAAAAAATTCCGTTTGGTAACGAGTTCCACAGCTTGGAGATTCAACAGAAAAAAAAGTCTCCGTAGAGAGAAGTCCTCACTGTGGCAAGTTGGACCGCACAGGAATTTGCTGTCTCCGACTGTCTAGTACGCCTCAAGAATCTTGCTTGATGAACCGCCTTCTTAAACAAGGATAGGTTGTTATTTTTGAGAAAAATTCCGTTTGGTAACAAGTTCCACAGCTTGGAGGTTCTACAGAAAAAAACTCTTCGTAGAGAGAACTCCTCACTGTGGCAAGCTGGACCGCACAGGAATTTGCTGTCTCCGACTGTCTGGTACGCCTCAAGAATCTTGCTTGATGAATCGCCTTCTTAAACAAGGATAGGTTGTTATTTTTGGGAAAAATTCCGTTTGGTAACGAGTTCCACAGCTTGGAGGTTCAACAGAAAAAAAAGTCTCCGTAGAGAGAAGTCCTTACTGTGTCAAGTGGACCGCACAGGAATTTGCTGCCTCCGACTGTCTGGTACGCCTCAAGAATCTTGCTTGATGAACTGACTTCTTAAACAAGGATAGGTTGTTATTTTTGGGAAAAAAATTCCGTTTGGTAACGATTTCCATAGCTTGGAAGTTCTACAGAAAAAAAGTCTCCATAGAGAGAAGTCCTCACTGTGGCAAGCTGGACCGCACAGGAATTTGCTGTCTCCGACTGTCTAGTACGCCTCAAGAATCTTGCTTGATGAACCGCCTTCTTAAACAAGGATAGGTAGTTATTTTTGGAAAAAATTCCGTTTGGTAACGATTTCCATAGCTTGGAAGTTCTACAGAAAAAAGAGTCTTCGTAGAGAGAAGTCCTCACTGTGTCAAGCTGGATCGCACAGGAATTTGCTGTCTCTGTCTTGTATGCCTCAAGAATCTTGCCCTTGAGGGGATCAAACCTATTAGTTCCTGCGAGCATCTCCCATGCAGGATAGTACTTGTAGAAAAGAGTCAAGTCACCAAACATCCTCCTGTGCTTCAGTGTTTCAAGCTGGACCACACAAGAATTTACTGCTCCTAATGGATAAATGCGAAAGTGTGTTTGTCTGTTTGTTTGTCCAGTGTTGTCAGCTTTCATGCACTTTCTCGATGTTTTCCTCTCGCGCATATGGCACGACTTATTTTCTATGTAAATCAATGCAAAACTTGGCAATGACAACACAACGACTGCGTCATATAACGACGAGGGTTCAAACTTTGAAATGAACTTTGCAGGTAGGATTCTGTTAGAGGAAGTTTGACAGCGTCATGACGCGATAGGGCGCAACTCCCTCTCTTCTCGGCTTCTCCGCGGTATAGTTGCCAAATTTCGTGTATTTTACGGGTTCTTCCATATTTTGGTAAATCCGTATTCGGAAAGAAATCTCCCGTTTTTTTAAGAGTGCGACGGTAACACAAATTTTGGTGGAACGGACTGGTCCTTGGTTATCTTCAAAAATTGAAATACAAATCTTGTCCCCTGAAACCAAGAAAGATTAACAAACCTTTTAATCTTTCTTGGTTTCAGAGGACAAGATTTGTATTTCAACAGAAATTTCATAAATAAGAAAGCATATTCGATCGGTAGCACCATCTATTGCAGAGACAAATAAGAACATTAAAATAAATAGAATAATTTATCAATTCAAGAAATTTAATAACTTGAATTTTGGACAGTTTTCTTTTCAATTATAATTATTGTTGGCGATGGCCATAGTTTCTCTATGGGCCAATAGGTGGTAGTACTAAAGAGTCACTCGCTTGACGCTTGTGAATGCTTTAGTACTTACTTGTCGGAACATTTATTAGCATTCGAGTTGAATATACCAAACTGACGAGATCTAACAAGATCGAAACCGGTATTTGGTTTCCAAACTTCGAATCTAATAAATGTTCAAACCTATTGGTCTGTGCATTATAGTATAATTATTCACTTAAATTCGCAAACGAAAACGAGGGTAATAGCTAGTATAAAATAAGTTTAGTCTTATGATTATGATCAACACAACATATCAAGCAGTTCCCCCTGTAAATGAAATTACCCAAGTATTATAAAATTTGAAATCAAAATTTAAAAACGAAGGTTGTCCACATAGAGCTGGATTAAAACAGTAGATATATTTTAAAGACTACTGTTTTTCGAAAATTCTCCATAAAGATTAACGCACTTTAACATGTGCTCGAACCAGTGGCGGCTGGTTACTTTTTGACAAGAGGTGCACAAATGCAAAAATATTAGTGGTTAAGAGTTTAGGTGACTCCAGTGCCATAGCAAGGTATTAAATTTAAGAGAAACAAAAGTGATACAAAAGGTGTGATATTTAGTAGTATTTTTACGAATTTAATTTAATTAACATCTTATAACCTCCTAAATATTTTTGGATTACCATCTCTAAATTATTTTCATCGAGTACAAAAAAAAACATTATCGACATTTCTGAGCCCCTTTAAAGTACTCTGGACGCTTGGACGTCGTTACGGCTCTGGGTTACTTGATTAAAATTGTTTGCTTTCATAGGAATAAGATTATATCACTTTTTCATTAAATTTTCATTTTAATCAATCAATTTTCATTTGAAAATAAAATATATTTTATTACAAAATTCTAATTAAACTCTACAAAAACACAAAAAAATATTTTTTAAACAAAATCCGCTCTACGATCTTTTAAAGAAATAGAGTGTTCATTACTTTCTCAGCAAAATTGTTTAAATCCAAATTTACAAATTAATAATTAGACCCTAGAATAGGTACTGCTATATCTTTGTGAATAGCGGTACTATTGGTAGTTAGGTCTATAAGTGGCACAATTAACAATCGTAATCAGATCAGCCGGCATCTACGCATTTAGCATCATAAACCGTAAATACACACTCCAAACTCTGACTCGTACTCACCATTTGGCAATAGCGCATAAGCGCGGAGCGGCGTACCGCGGGTTAGCTTTAACGTGCTGTTCTGTAAATTATTTCTCCGTATCCCGTGGAGGCCATTGATAGGCGTCGTACGGCAGCCACGCTAGGTGCATAATTCTGCGCGCACCAACTTATTTAAATTTCGTTATAATATTTGATATAATGAAATCAAACGTTTGCGTACTTTATTCCAAATATTATTAGTTAATAAGTATATCATTATTTTGGGTTTAAAAATGTGATAAATCCAAGTCTTTTACATTAAACCGACAAGAATAGATCGCTCATCTCACGAGGAGCGCGCGCTCTTGCGCTCTTTAAGACCAGCCGCTAGTGGCTCGAACCAACTCTTGAAGCAGTTACTCCTCTTATTAATACACAGTCAAAATTCGAACGCATCGACTGCTTCTTTTTGGCTTCTGGAACTTTTTACCACGTAATTCATTCTTGATTTTCAAAAAGATAAAAAATCTTTGGAACTTAGGTCGTGATTGTATGGAGCATAATCTAACAATTCGACGTTTTCTTGCCTTAACAATTCATTGAAGTGACTTCAATTGTGTTGCCTTATTAAGTCAATTGTCTTGCCTTAACAAGTCAATTGTCTTGCCTTAACAAGTTAATTGTCTTACCTTAACAATTCAACTGTCTTACGAGCTGTATGCAAACTTGCATTGTCTTGGTGAAGGATGATGTGTCGCTTTAGGTTAGTTTTTGAAGCTGAGCAAAAAATTGCAGTAAACAAATGGTTGTATTTTGGTGGAATGGACTAGTCCTTGGTTATCTTCAAGAATTGAAATACAAATCTTGTCTCCAGAAACAAAGACAGATTAAAAAACACACCAAAGGTTGCTCTAAAGCATTTTGATGGCCAAACTATCATCTTCAATCAGTTCTTTGATATTGTAGAAGAACTATCCTTTTCGGGACTCGTCAAGAATAGAGGACTTTTTTTGGCTTTTCTTGGAGCATCAAAACAGACAACTAGTTTGTTTGAGTATACCTAAGTTTTGAAGAGTTGCCTGCGTTGAAGCAGTCTAGAGTCTGTTAACACCAATTCATCCTAGCAACGTTCCTCATCGTCCATAGATCCATCGGAAAACTCATTACTTTACACACAATTTTTTATAGAAAATTTTTTGAATTGAGGTCTTTGAAATCCTTAATAATAACTTAATCTTGCGATATGTCACTTGTCGATCTTTTCTAGTGGGTTAATGTTCAGCATATCTCGTTTTTTTTGAGTCACTGCACCTACTCTTGACTCACCACTGAGAATTATTCGTTTACGTTTAAATTTCTCGTACCAAAAGAGAACAAAACAGACTAACCTAGAAAAAAATTCTGGTAGCTTGGTTTTCTTAAAAAATTGATACGCATATCTTATCCTCTCAAACCAATAAAAATTAAAAATCACAACAACAGTTGCTCTAACGGATTTCGATAACCAAGCTAATCTTCTTCAGAGAAATACTAAAGATGAAGCTCAGTAATTGAGCCAGAAATTTCGCAAAAATGCAAATATTTATTCAAAAAATTGAGATTTCGTGAAAAATGTGAAGTTATTCTCTTCTTTTGCAAAAATTATACTTTCAGTATCAGTGTTTGTCTCACAAGTTTTAATTTTTCTCAAAATCTAGGTTATTTCTCAAAATTTGAATTCTTTCAAAATTGCGAATTTCATTTTGATTTTTTTTTTCAAAAATTCGATTTTTTTTAAAGCTCTCACAAGTTTTAATTTTTCTCAAAATCTCGGTTATTTCTCAAAATTTGAATTCTTTCAAAATTGCGAATTTCATTTCGAATTTTTTTTTCAAAAATTTGATTTTTGTAAAGCTTAAGCTTATTATTGGTTTTCTGACTTGTTTTTACAAAAAATTAGTTTTTTATTTCAAAATTTTTAGCTTTTGGCGCAATTTTGTTTTATCAAAGTTTGTTTACTCGGATTATTTTGTAAAATCTAGATTTTCTTCTCATATTTTGATTTTTTTTGAACATGTCTACTTTTTACTTTTTGTCACAATGTTTATTTTTTTCACATATTACCGTTTTTTTTTTGAATCTTTACTCTTTCAATTTGTTTTCTCAAACTTCGACTTCTTCATGTAAATTTCGACCTTTTTTTTGATTGATTTTTTTCTCAAAACATGGACTTCTAAATTTGAACTTTCTCAAAATTTTAACTTTTTTCCGAAAATTTTGACTTCTCAATATTCTCACCTTTGCAATTTAGATTTTGAACTTTCCCAAAATTTTAACTTTTTTCTGAAAATTTTGACTTCTCAATATTAGACAATTTTTTAAAATTTTGACACAATTTGGACCTTCCAACATTTCGTATTTTTCTAAATTTTGACACAATTTCGACCGTTTTTCAAAATATCGATATAATTTCGATTTTTTTTTAATTTCGACGTTTTCTTTTTTTTTTTGACTGTTAAAAAATATTTCGAGTTTTTCAAAATTTTGACAATTGACGATTTCGAATATTTTCTATTTTTTGGATATTTTGACACAGTTTCGGCTTTTTTTCTTAATTTTGACATTTAAATTTCGCCTTTCTAGTATATTTTGAATATTTCGAAAATGTTAACAATTTCGACCCTTTTACCAAATTTCTACTTTTTTTTAATTTAAACTTTTTTTGAATATTTCTTATATTTTGACAATTTTATCATAATTTCGATGCTTTTTCAAAATTTTGATTTTTTTTTAACATGTCTACTTTTTACTTTTTGCCACAATGTTTATTTTTTTCGCATATTATCGTTTTTTTTTTAATCTTTACTTTCAATTTGTTTTCTTAAACTTCGACTTCTTCATATAAATTTTGACCTTTTTTTGATTGATTTTTTTCTCAAAACAGGGACTTCTAAATTTGAACTTTCTCAAAATTTTAACTTTTTTCTGAAAATTTTGACTGCTCAATATTCTCACCTTTGCAATTTAGATTTTGAACTTTCCCAAAATTTTAACTTTTTTCTGAAAATTTTGACTTCTCAATATTAGACAATTTTTTAAAATTTTGACACAATTTGGATCTTTCAACATTTCGTATTTTTCTAAATTTTGACACAATTTCGACCGTTTTTCAAAATATCGATATAATTTCGATTTTTTTTTAATTTCAACTTTTGTTTTTTTTGACTGTTAAAAAATATTTCGAGTTTTTTAAAATTTTGACAATTGACGATTTCGAATATTTTCTATTTTTTGGATATTTTGGCAGTTTCGGCTTTTTTTCTTAATTTTGACATTTAAATTTCGCCTTTCTAGTATATTTTGAATTTTTTGAAAATGTTAACAATTTCGACCCTTTTACCAAATTTCTACTTTGTTTTAATTTAAACTTTTTTTTGAATATTTTGACAATTTTATCACAACATCGATCCTTTTTCAAAATTTTAATTTTTTTTTAGATTTGTACTTTATTTAGATTTTGAGTTTTATTTGAATATTTCAAATTTTCTTAAAATCATAACATGATTTCGACTTTTTTCCAAAAGTTCGATTTTTTAAAAATTCGATTTTTTGAAGATTTTAAATTTTTAGACTGCCATTTTATGCATGTATAGTGAATCATAGGTAGCTGAACTACCAACAGTTGAAACACTGCCAGCTAGCGAAGCGGTTGCTCTCTAGGAAAGTTCCCAGAAGACAAGGGTTCTAATGCACAAAATAATAGCTTTGAACCTTTATTAGATCCGTTTGGTTTCCAAACTTCGAATCTAATAAACGTTCAAACCTATTGGTCTGTGCATTAGAATCCTAGGATTTATTAAGCAAACATTTCGAGTAAAAAGTGGTACAATCATAGGTACCTGAACTACCAACAGATAAAACACTGCCACCTAACGAAGCGGTTGCTCTCTAGGAAAAAGTTCACAGAAGGTAAGGATTCTAATGCACAGCCCAATAGGTTTGAATCTAATAAATGTTTAAACCTATTGCTCTGTGCATTAGAATCTTGGGATTTATTAAGCAGACATTTCGAGTATAAAGTTGATTAAGATACTTCCAAAAAATGGTACAATCATAGGTACCTGAACTACCAAGAGTTGAAACACTGCCACCTAGCGAAGCGGTTGCTCTCTAGGAAAAATTTCCCAGAAGACAAGGATTCTAATGCACAGATCAATAGAAATCTAATAAATGTTGAAACCTATTGATCTGTGCATTAGTATGATTTTATCGAAGAATTTTAAGGTTATTTCAGGGGACAAGATTTGTATTTCAATTTGCCCGCTGAAACCAAGACGGATTAAAAAATACAGCAAAAATTAATCTAAAGGATTTCAATAGCCAAGCTATCATCTTTAGAAAGATGCCTTTTTCTTTGTTTCAGGGGGCAATATTTCTTTATCAATTTTACAATGAAAGAAGATAGAAATTAGACCTTAAAATGGTGATCTAGGATAGGATAAACCATGTCTATGTTTTCAAAAGCACTAAATGCTTGACAAGTCAGTAAATCTTAATTTTTAGGACATTTAGACGTACTAAATATTCCTTTAAAAACTAATTTATGAATTGCTCACTGACAAAATTTTACCTGAGTAATATAATGCGGCGCCAGTGCTTTTAAATCGATATGGAATTTATGGATTTCTAAAATTCCTTCGTTAACTGTCATAGGATATACGCCTGTGACTTACGATGCAAATAACAGTAGAGAGAACGCACTTATTTATCTTTATTGTGATTAGTCTGATAATTAAGTGGTTGTTATTGAAATACCACAAGATTAATCATCGACAACTCAGAATGCGTGTACGTTATTAGCCTAATAAGATCTAACTGATTGTGGCTTTTTTTCAAGGAGTAAAAATGGAACGTCGATTTCGAATTGAGCTGAATGAACGACTGGAAATAAAATTTTCACTTGGACTGAATATCGCTTTCGGTTGAATTCTAAATAATTTCACTAATGTTATTGTTTGAGAACAATACCAGATGATATTCTTTTTTTTTTTAGTGATCCTTGGTTATCTTCAAAAATTGAAATACACATCTTGTCTCCTGAAACCAAGAAAGATTAAAAAACACAACAGAAGTTGCTCTAACGCGTTCCGATAGCCAAACTATCAAAGTATCTCTCTGAAGATGACAGCTTGGCTATCGAAACGAGTTAGAACAACCATTATTGTGTTTTTTAATCTTTCTTGGTTTCAGGGGACAAGATTTGTATTTTAATTTGTCCCCTGAAACCAAGAAAGATTAAAAAACACAACAAAGGTTGTTCTAACGCGTTTCGATAGCCAAGCTATTGAAGTATCTCTCTGAAAATGATAGCTTGGCTATCGAAACGCCTTAGACCAATCTTTGTTGTGTTTTTTAATTTTTCTTGGTTTCAGGGGACAAACTGAAATACAAATCTTTTCCCCTGAGACCAAGAAAGATTAAAAAACACAACAGAGGTTGCTCTAACGCGTTTCGATAACCAAGCTTGGCTATGGAAATGCGTTAGAACAACCATTGTTGTTTTTTTTTAATCTTTCTTGGTTTCAGAGGACAAGATTTGTATTCCAATTTTTGAAGATAACCAAGGACCAGTCCGTTCCACCAAAATCAAATTTTAGAGGCAAGAAATGATAAAAAGAAAGAACTGTATTTCAAAATATGCAAACCAATCGAAATCGACATCTACCATCTTCAGAGACCTACTGAAGATGAAGAAAAGTAGGAGTTCTGAACAAAAGTTGAAATTTTCACAAAAAAAGCGTAAACAAAATTTTGAAAGATTCGAAGAGAAAGAACTGCATTTCAAAATATGCAAACCAATCGAAATCGACATCGATCATCTTCAGAGAGCTACTGAAGATGAAGAAAAGTAGGACTTCTAAACAAAAGTTGAAATTTTCACAAAAAAAGCGTAAACAAAATTTTGAAAGATTCGAAGAGAAAGAACTGTATTTCAAAATATGCAAACCAATCGAAATCGACATCGATCATCTTCAGAGAGCTACTGAAGATGAAGAAAAGAAGGACTTCTTAACAATAGTTGAAATTTTCACAAAAAAAGCGTAAACCAAACTTTGAAGGATTCGAAGAGAAAGAACTGTATTTCAAAATATGCAAACCAATCGAAATCGGCATCGATCATCTTCAGAGAGCTACTGAAGATGAAGAAAAGTAGGACTTCTGAACAAAAGTTGAAATTTTCACAAAAAAAGCGTAAACAAAATTTTTAAAGATTCGAAGAGAAAGAAATGTATTTCAAAATATGCAAACCAATCGAAATCGACATCTACCATCTTCAGAGAGCTACTGAAGATGAAGAAAAGTAGGGCTTCTGAACAAAAGTTGAAATTTTCACAAAAAAAGCGTAAATAAAATTCTGAAAGATTCGAAGTTTGAAAAAAGTCAAAACATTCACAAAAAGTGAGCATCTTAAAGGCAAAAGTTTTGAAGAGAAAAATTCTCTAGAAAAGTGAAAATTTTGAGAACATTCTGAAAAAACAAAGTAAAAATTGTTAAATCCCTATTTCGGTAAATTAAAATTCGGAATTTACAAAAAACTCAACATTTTGAGAAAACGACGAATTCTGAGTCGTCAATAGTTGTTTTAAAAAGGCGGAAGGAAGTAAAAACAAATTTGAGGGCAACCTCTGTTGTGTTTTTTAATCTTTCAGGGTTCCAGGGGACAAGATTTGTATTTCAATTTTTGATATTCTTCTTTTCTTTTTGATAATCTTTTGATATTATTTCGGTTCGTTGGTCTGTATGTACAAGTTGGAATTCTTGACCAATTTTCGAAATTCTTTTTTTTTTATCGAATTCCTCAAAATAGAAGACAATTGATTTTAGAAATAATCGGTAAATTTGTTTAATTTTTATTAAAGAGTCTGGTGAAACAGACTGGTGCTTGACTATCTTCAAAAATTGAAATACAGAGCTGCGTCTGGGAAGAAGGTGGTACATGAAGCGAGCAAGAGGCTGCTACAAGCTCGTGATCCCAATTTCCAAGCGGTGATGTCACAGATTTTATACGAATTTGGTGAATTTGTAAGGAAAAGGTCGAGTAGATTAGCTTGATGGGTATCTACATCAGGAATTCTTGTGGGTTCCTTAACTAATTGCGATAGTCCACAAGTGATGGCGAAAGCCTCTGGCACCCTTCCCGCGTCGTCAGTTCGGGAAGAAAACCTTAACCAGGGGATGTTGTGTGCACGTTGAAGTAACCAAGAAAGGCAACCTCAGCTTTTGGATAATTCGTCTGTAGGTGATCAAAGGTTACGAAGAGATAAGAGAAGAGCTGTCTGTATGACAGATCGTTTGGAGACAAATAAAGCTGAACAAATGAATATTACTTCGTTTTTGGAGCAGTTTTCAGCCAAATCACATCATGATCAGCAGATTCCAGTGTTTCTTCTCGTTGACAGGACAGGTCGCTTCGCGCAAAAACACAAATTCCCCTCTTGTGTCGAAATTTTGTGTGCAAGTCGTAGTTACCGTGCTCTTCTGTCTAAGCTTTCTTATCCTTTGTACCAATTTTCAATTCAGAAGAGTTTCGCCTCTGGTATGGTGGACATACTGAGTTACCGTGCTCTTCTGTCTAAACTTTCTTATCCTTTGTACCAATTTTCAATTCGGAAGAGTTTCGCCTCTGGTATGGTGGACATACTGAGTTACCGTGCTCTGATGTTTTGAAATTGGCCTTTTATTTTTATTTTTCTTTTTTGCATATTCCCTCATTTCATCTATTTTTCTTTCTTTGTTCCTGAAGAAGCCCCCTACGATGGTGGGCGAAACGTCGAACACTTTTAGTAGTTCTTTGACACGGTCCAATCCCGGAAGAAGTATATCCTGTACTGACTCAGGCCGTGGAAGCCTTCGTTATCAAGTCGTAGTTAGGACAAAGCAAATGGACTGTATTGATGGATGGGGACACTTGGGTTTCTGCCTGTTTCCAATCTTCTTATACAAACTCACCAGAATTGTGAATAAACTTTAGCTTTAACGGTTTTAGTCGACATTTTTATAATTTGTCGAAACTTCGATAGAGATTCAGTTGAAAATTATGCCTGTACACTTGTAATTTTTATAGAGAAATAAATGTATTTGGTTTCAAATTGAATGTTTGGCTTTTTTCTAGAAATTGGGATTTAAAGGTAAAATTTAAAGCTAAAATTTAAAAAAAAATGTGCATCTGAGTTAAAAAAACCAGTTATTTACATACATTCATGATACCTATGGTAATTGCGAGCAACATCGAGCGGATTAAAACGGATCTATGCATATTTAGCGGTACTTACTATCGGTATCAATTACCCTTTTAATGCTTCCGGATCGGGTAACTAATCAAGTTTAGACAAGCCCGAGACGAAACGTGACCCGTATTATTCAACCAACTATAACTACACAATAAGAGATAAGAAACACGATTTTTTGTCACTAATAATGTACTGTAATATAATATAGTGCAGTCATAACAGAGATATCTAACAATGACCACACCAGTTGGGTACAATAACTGGAGTTGATGTAGATTAAATTTATGATGAAGTTCATCTGATACCACTGATAATAATTATAATGAACGGCTTGAATTCTGTCTTCTTAGAAGCATTAATTGTCTTGATCTGGTTCCAAAAAGTAAAATCATACATTTCCTGATAACGCTTACTCCACATCTTGTTTCGTAATAATAATTTACAACATTTTTTATATGTCGGATAAAACAGGTTCACGGTACACCCTCCTTATTTTTCTTTATTTATACAGATAAAACCTTCACGTTTGCCGCATTTAATATACTCATAAAATCCCAGTTTTTGGCATGAACATGATATTGCCACCGATACCAACTTTTTATTTTTAAAGGGAACACCCTGTATATTATCATGGAAGCAGTACAATTGTTGTGCATACAATGGACATAAAATAAGTGATTTTTAAGGGTCGAAAAAATGTTAAGTTCCGTTTGATTTTTCAATCTAAATGGTTTTAACAAGTTTTTGATTATTTTTTGATAATTTAAAAATGCTCGAATCTTTTTTTGGGTTACTTCCATTTGTTATCCGAAAAATGCAATCGATTCCGAATTATACAAATCACATAAAAGGACATACACCAGGGTGGTCCCGAGTAATTAGTCAAAAAGGTGGATTTCTGTAAGATATTACAATTTAACACAACAAAGGTTGCTCTAACGCGTTTCGACCGCCAAGCTGTTATCTTCACAAAGTTACAGCTTGGATGTCGAAACGCGTTAGAGTAACGTTTGTTGTGTTTTTTAATTTTTCTTGGTTTCAGAGGACAAGTTCTGTATGTCAATTTTTGATATTTTTTCGATATGCAATATTTCCGTTCGTTGGTTTGTGTATAAGTTGGAATTGTTAACCAATTTTTCAAATTCTTTTTTTTAACAAATTCTTCAGAATAGAAGTCAATTGATTTTAGAAATAAGCGATAATTTTGTTTAATTTTTATTAAAGAGTCTGGTGAAACAGACTGGTCCTTGGTTACTTTCAAAAATTGAAATACAGAACTTGTCCCCTGAAACCTGAGATACTGTATCTCTCTGAAGATGATAGCTTGGCTATCGAAACGCGTTAGAGCAACCTTTGTTGTGTTTTTTTAATCTTTCTTGGTTGCAAGGGACAAATTAAAATACAAATCTTGTCCCCTGAAACCAAGAAAGATTAAAAAACACAACAATGGTTGTTCTAACGCGTTTCGATAGCCAAGCTGTCATCTTCAGAGAGATATTTTGATAGTTTTTAATTTTTTAATCTTTCTTGGTTTCAGGGGATAAGTTTTGTAGTTCAATTTTTGAAGATAACCAAGGACTAGTCCGTTTCCCCAAAAAAAAAATGTTTTATTGTGTTTTGTGTTCTACGATAAACCATTGATTCCATATCATTTCATTAAGAATTAAAAAAAAGAAATCATCAATAAAATAAACTTAAAAAAGAGTTCTGTATTTCAATTTTTGAAGATAACCGAAGACCAGTCCGTTCTACCAAACAACTTAGCAGAACATATCTTCAGGGAGACATCTCTCTGAAGATGATAGCTTGGCTGTCGAAACGCGTTAGAGCAACGGTTGTTGTGTTTTTTAATCTTTCTTGGTTGCAGGGGACAAGTTTTGTATTTCAAGTTTTCGAAGATAACCAAGGACTAGTCCGTTCCACCAAACAATTTAGCAGAACATAGCTTCAGGGAGATATCCCTCTGAAGATGATAGCTTGGCTGTCGAAACACGTTAGAGCAACCTTTGTTGTGTTTTTTAATCTTTCTTGGTTTCAGGGGACAAGTTTTGTATTTCAATTTTTTGAAGATAACCAAGGACTAGTCCGTTCCACCAGAACATAGCTTTTTTTTATTTTTAAGTTTAATCCACTCGCAAAGGGTAACCCAGTTCAAAGCACTGGGAGTAGGATGCGGAAATAAGGATAGATGGGGATGAACCGCCTTCTTAAACAAAGATAAGTTGTAATGTTTGGGGAAAATTCCTTTTGGTAACGAGTTCCATAGCTTGGAACAGTGGTGGCTCGCGTTAGGCACTGTGGAACTGCAGCACCCCCAATTTCGCTTAAGAGTTTTTTCTCAATATTTTCCGAAGACTTTTCATGAAACAATTTTAATTTTTCTCCGATTTCTTTTTATAGAAATGTCAAGTTTCTTTTACGAAGTTACGGGAATTCAAAATATATTTTAATTTTTTTTTCCTGTTTGTAAAAATTTTGAGAAAATAATTAAAATTTCAAAATAAAATCTAAATCAAACTATTCTTGCATTTTAATATTAATAATTTAATAGCGAATATTCCAATTATTATCTGAAATTTCAATTTAATCTTTTTTTGTAAAAAAATGTTGAGGTTCTTTCATTTTTTTTTTAAATATTTTATGAATTTTTTCTGGAAATTTCAAGTTCTCCAGATTTTTTATAAATTCCTATTTTTTTCTGAAAATTTTGTCCCTAAACTTTTTTCTTGGAAATTTCAAATGCTCCAGATTTTTATGGTTCTCTAATTTGATTTAAAAATGTCAAGTTTTTTACCAGAATTTGACATTTCATAGTTCATTTTATTTTCTAATTTTGATAAAAATGTTTCGCAAAAAAACCCTAAAATTTCAATAAAAATGTCAATATTTTGGAAAAAACGAAGAAATTTTAAGAAAAAATTTAATTTCAAACTGTTTTCGCCTTTCGATATTTTTCTAAAGTGAAATATCAACCGAGTCTTGGATTATTTTCGTAAAATTTCAATTTCAACCTTTTTGGAAAGATGTTTCAAATTTTTCTCAAATTTCGATTTTCTCTAAAAAACTTTAATGTATTTCCCATGAAATTTGTGTTTTTCTTTAAACATTTGATACAAAGAATTTTTTTTAGAATTTCGTCTTTTGCTGGAGATTTTGTCTTTAAAATATGTTTTCTTGTAAAAATTTTGATTTCTCTAATTTATTTTAGAAATATTAAAGTTTTTCACGAAAAGTTCCTTTTATTTGGTAATTTTGATGAGAAACTGAAAATTATTAATTACAGGCTGGCCCTGGCGTACTTCGTACCACCTCAGAATTAATAAATATTGTGTTAACTCATTAGCTGAATTACATTTTACATTAAAATATTTAATACGCTCGTCCGTTTCCAGGGGAATCCTATGCGAAAAACCGCTAAGAACGGGCCATAATCAAAACAGATACAGTGCCATCTACTGGAAATTGATTACAACACATTTACCGTTAGTGTAGATTACGGTACATTTCTGTCATGTTCTTATTATAAATTAGAGATGGCGCTGTACACGGATTCCTTATAAAACATGTAAATTTTTTCAATATTTTAGTCTTTATTCTGCTATTCGAGGCCGAGACAAATTCAACAAAGCAAAGAACATGAAAATTCGTTGAGCCGTTTTGGAATTATAAATGGTGCAACTAACATGACTTTGTTTTATGTATGTAGATAAATTTAGAGAAAATAAACTCCAAATTTGCATAAAAAGAAGAAAATTTTGAGAAAAATATTGAAACTTCAAGAAAAAATGAACTTTGTAAATTTCAACATTTGTTGCAATTTGATTTTCTCTAAAAAAAAATTACCACTACTGTAGGACCAAAGAAAATTCTGATTCGAAATGTCCAATTTTTCTAAAAATGTTAAATTTATTCTTGAAATTCTCAACTTCGAATTTAAAGCAAAGAAGAGCAAATTTTGAAGAAGAGGCAGACAATATTTCTAGCAAAAGTTGAAATTTCTTACTTGTATACAAATTTTTTGAAATTATGTAACAATTTAGGAATCGAAGAAAAAAAACAATATTTAAAAATAAATCAATTGTCAAAAATGTTCTTAAAATTTCGACTTTTAAAACGGAAATTATTAACATTTTCGAGAAAAAGAGTCAACATTTCAAGAAAAGTCTCATAAACTTCGAAGTTAAAAGTAATCAAAATGTTGCAAAAAATTAATCAACAATTTAAAGCTTGAAGTCAATATTTTGAGAATAAAATTTAAATTTTGGCGTTTTATTTGTACATAAACTGCAAGTTTTTTTTCGAAATTTGTTTTAAAGCTTCGCACATTTTTAAAAATCGAAATGTTTGTTACTGAAAGTAATATTTATTTTAATATGATATCAAATAAATAATAAATATAATAATAATAATACCAAAAAATTTAAATTTAAAAGAAAAAATTACCAGTTACAAAAAATAAAGCCAAAATTATCAGAAAAGCCAAAATTTTGAAAAAAAGTAGAATTATTAGAAATTTCGAAATTTTCATAGAACGTCAAATTTCCAAAGAAAAATAAGGATTTTGAAATAAGTTAATATTTTGAAAACAAATTTTAAAGTTTTAAAATTGTTGACATTTTCAATAATTTTGAGAATGGAAAAAGACAACATTTTGGAAAAATATCGACATTTAAAATCAGTTGCAAAATTGTTAATTAAATTTTCAGAGAAGGTGAATTTTTGAATATTGGTAAAAAGTCAAAATAATCAAAAAATTCGTAATTATCAAAAAGGTTGAAATTTTGAAAAGGTAAATTTTGGAAAAAGTCGAATTTTTGAATAGTTCAAATTTAAAATAACAACTCACTTATTTTAAAAGTTGAAGATTTAATTGGAAATGGTCAAAATAAAATTATAAATAATATTTTGACAAAAGTTCGGACTTTTAAAAAAAAAGTCAGGTTTTCAAAAAGAGTCGAAATTTTGAAAAAAAAGTCGATCTTCTGAAATGGAATCGAAATTTTTAGAAAAATTCGAAATTGAGTTGAAAATTTCAAAATAAGGTTTTACGAAATGTCTCAAATAAATAATAAATATAATAACAATAACATTAATACCAAAAAATTTAAATTTAAAAGAAAAAAATTACCAGTTACAAAAAATAAAGCCAAAATTATCATAAAAGCCGAAATTTTGAAAAAAAGTTAATTATTATAAATTTCGAAATTTTCATAGAAAGTCAAATTTTCACAGGAAAATAAGAATTTTGAAAAAAGTTAATATTTTGAAAACAAATTTTAAATTTTTAAAATTATTGATATTTTCAATAATTTTGAGAATAGAAAAGGGCAACATTTTAGAAAAATATCGACATTTAAAATCAGTTGCAAAATTTTTAATTAAATTTTCAGAGAAGGTGAATTTTTGAATATTGGTGAAAACTCAAAGTAATCAAAAAATTCGTAATTTACAAAAAGGTTGAAATTTTGAAAAGGTAAATTTTGGAAAAAGTCGAATTTTTGAATAGTTCAAATTTAAAATAAAAACTCACTTATTTTAAAAGTTGAAGATTTAATTGGAAATGGTCAAAATAAAATTATAAATAACATTTTGACAAAAGTTCGGACTTTTAAAAAAAAAGTCAAATTTTCAAAAAGAGTTGAAATTTTGAAAAAAAAGTCGATCTTTTGAAATGGAATCGAAATTTTTAGAAAAATTCGAAATTGAGTTGAAAATTTCAAAATAAGGTTTTACGAAATGTCTCAAATAAATAATAAATATAATAACAATAATATTAATACCAAAAAATTTAAATTTAAAAGAAAAAAATTACCAGTTACAAAAAATAAAGCCAAAATTATCATAAAAGCCAAAATTTTGAAAAAAAGTGAAATTATTATAAATTTCGAAATTTTCATAGAACGTCAAATTTCCAAAGAAAAATAAGGATTTTGAAATAAGTTAATATTTTGAAAACAAATTTTAAAGTTTTAAAATTGTTGACATTTTCAATAATTTTGAGAATGGAAAAAGACAACATTTTGGAAAAATATCGACATTTAAAATAAATTGCAAAATTGTTAATTAAATTTTCAGAGAAGGTGAATTTTTGAATATTGGTAAAAAGTCAAAATAATCAAAAAATTCGTAATTATCAAAAAGGTCGAAATTTTGAAATGGTAAAAGTCGAATTTTTGAATAGTTCAAATTTAAAATAAAAACTCACTTATTTTAAAAGTTGAAGATTTAATTGGAAATGGTCAAAATAAAATTATAAATAATATTTTGACAAAAGTTCGGACTTTTAAAAAAAAATCAAATTTTTAAAAAGTGTTGAAATTTTGAAAAAAAGTCGATCTTTTAAAATGGAATCGAAATTTTTAGAAAAATTCGAAATGAGTTGAAAATTTCAAAATAAGGTTTTACGAAATGTCTCGCTTAAAAGAAAAATCAAAATTTTCCAATAAAAGATCGACAGTTTGCAAAGAATGTCGAAATTTTGAAAATAGTTTAAATAAAAAAATAGTCGAAATTTTTAAATTTTCCAAACACTTTTAATTTTAAAAAATGGCTAAAATTTTGAAAAATTCGAATATTTGAAAAAAATGAAATTTTCAACAAAATGGGAATTAAAAAAGTCGAAAATTTTAGAAAAGTGCAGATTTAAAAAAGGCTAAAATTTTCAAGAAAAGGGCAAAATTTTTTGACACTTTGATCTTTCTAAATTTTGAGAAATATACGAAATATATAAAAAATTTAAGGGTAAGGCAAAAATTTTCAAAAACTTTCAAATTCAATTTCAAAAGGAAGTGAAAATTTTGAAAATGAAGAAATTTTCAAACAAATAGATCGAAATTTTATAGTCGAAACTAAAAAAAAAAATATCAAAACTTTGAAAAAGTAGACACATTTAAAAGAAATTTTTGGTAGTTAAAATGTTGAGTCAAAGTTGAAGATGTTTTAAAAAAAGATTGAAATTTTAGATCAACAAAATAAATAGTTTGAAAAAATGTAAAATGTCAAGATTTAAAAAAACGAAATTTAAAAAAAAAATCGAAAATTAGCAATAGTAATTAGTAATTATTAGTAATTGATAATAAGTAATAGTAAAAATTCAAAAAATAGTCGAAAATGTGAAAAAGTCAACAATTTATAAAATTTCTTCATTTCAAAAGATCGAAACTTTGCAAAAAAGTCGAAATTTTGAAAAATGGCTGACAATAAAAAAAGAGAAATTTTCAATAAAATTTTAAAATTTCTCAAAAAAGAAAGATGAAATTTTGAAATTTTAAAAAAGATCTAAAATTTAAAAAGTCAAAATAGTTTAAATATTTTCGAAAATAGAGATGTTTTTAAAAGAGTATACACAGATTTTCGGAAAAGTCAATACTTAAAAATAAATTAAAGTTGAAATTATAAGAAAAAAGTTGGAATGCAATCGAAATTTGAAAAAAATCCGGTCTTTCAAAAAACGCGACATTATTCAAAAATTTTCATTGTCAAGTTTTCTAAGAAATCTAAAATTTTCGAAAGGTTACATTTTAAAAATGTCGAAATTTTTAGTCGAAATTTTAAAAAGTTAAAATTTTGAAGAAATCGACCTGTTGGATCAAACATAAAACGCTAAACATTGTCGCAGCACCCCCATTAGTTTTGACTACGAGCCGCCACTGGCTTGGAACTTCTAAAGAAAAAAGAGTCTCCGTAGACAGAAGTCCTCATTGTTTCAAGCTGGATCGCACAGGAATCAGCTTAGTGACCAAAAGTCTTAGTATATAAAAGTTAATTTTAAGATTAGATGTTAGTTTCTCTCTGAAGATGACAGCTTGGCTGTCAAAACGCGTTAGAGCAACCTTTGTTGTGTTTTTTAACCTTTCTTGGTTTCAGGGGACTAGTTCTGTATTTCAATTGTTAAAAGTCTATAGTTAAAGATTCGATAGATAATATTGTAAGGTAATGTAAATAGATAGAATAGAATTTAGTGCGTCAGAAAAATTTCTAGAAAGATCTGATAAGGGGAAAGCGGCCGCGATAATGAAGCAAAGGGCAGATAAGTGTTCCAGAAATTTTGGCCAACGATAAGCCTTATCTGCTGGATTTTTCTAGAACCCAGGAGCCAAAACTATATAAGGCGGTCGCCTTTCCCTCCAGTTAAGTGTCAGTGGGTCAGTCGGTGTACTTAATTAGTAAGTTAGTATTTAGAAGTAAATCAGTGAGTTCATCCAGTTGTAGTGTTCCGAGTTTAGTTTGGTAATAGAATGTTTTACAATTCACGTGTTTAATAACTCGAACCGATAAGCCAGTAACAATATCCATGCAAAATTTTGGATTTTTACCTTTTTTGAGTGGAAATATTGAAATCTGGTCACAATTTGGCTACAGTTTATAGAGTGTGTGCTAAATTGCATTAATTGTGTGCATCCAGTTTCTCAAGGATTGAAGCTAATTGTCACAGGGAAATTTAATGTTCCACATCAAAATCCTAAGAATTTCCAACCCACCTCCCCCAATGAGCCGATACAATCTCAACAACGTGAAAACGTAAACTTCCAATGAATTATTAAACCGTTCACGCGCAAATCTTGACCAACTACAGTCGGAATTATGCACGTGCACATATGAACAACGGCGCCAGAGTGGGATTCTTGCGGTAGACCTGCAATTCCTAATGAGTGTACGTTACATGATTAGAGATTTAATTGGTTAAGCAGGAAGGTCGACCTGCACCACTAAATGCAACATTTCAAACTATGTAGCGTTTTCCAATTAATCTTATCCGCTTCTAATTGCATTTTTTCTCTCTGTTCGTTAACCGTTTACGGACAGATACCATTTTAGAAGCATCAGATTATTTGATATCGGACGCTGTTGTGTAATGTCGCGTTCGTCGTCTGCATTGTAATCATTTTTTGCGGCCGTTATGGGAAATAATAAAGGATAAATTACTCGTTACGTCTGTCTACATCAGTCAAATTGCTCGTAAGCTTCCGGAATTCATACTGAAATGGATAGATGGCGCCTTACACTTTACTCACGAGAGCCCGAAACTTTAAGGGTACATGCAGCAGGTTACCATCTTACTGGTATTTAAGACACACGTTAAGATGTAAAATAAGATATGTAAGCCAATGTGTTGAGTTTTTCTTCTGAAATTTTAAACGCTCAATAACCTCTTTTACGCTCACAGTATTGTTGCGAATTATCGGTTCGAAAATTAAAACTTTGTGAATTATAAACACTTTAATTCAAACGTATTTCGGAACACACAATTATAATTCACTTAACTAGCAGACTATCTAACTATCTGGCTACCTGACTAACTGATTGACTGATTTGAGGGAAAGACGACCACATATTTATACCCTTGCGGTTTTCTAGAAGGAATTTCCGTACAGATAAGATTATCGTTTGCGGAAACATCTGGAGCGCTTATCTGCCATATGATTCATTCTCGCGGCCGCTTCCCATTATCAAATGTTTCCAGAGTGTTCCTTACACTACACAATCACTAATACAAATTCTATAACTACGTTTTGTTACAGTATTTTCGCTCAATCTTATTAGAATGCGTCAATGACGCGTTCCAAGCGTTTCAAAGAACGTAGCGTTTCAAATTTTGTCACTAGTAATGCAACATTCCATTCGCGCACGACCTTTTACCTCAAGTCAGTCCTAAATAATTTGAACGCATTCAAGTGACAATTTTGTGTTTAGAGTGACATTTTTGCACGCGTGATTTGAACTGCGCGGCGTGCGTTAAACCGCGTGGAGTAAAGTGCAAGTGTAAAGTCTCCTAATATTAACACGATTGTGACAATTGTGACAGATTCTGACAATTGTGACATTTTTTAGTTTGAAATAACAGAGACATATGCAAGTTGAATGCAACCTAGAGTACAAATTCATGTAGCCCTCCAGTATAGTGAATCATAGGTAGCTGAATTACCAACAGTTGAAACACTGCCACCTAGCGAAGCGGTTGCTCTCTAGGAAAAAAGATCCCAGAAGACAAGAATTCTAATGCACAGACGAATCTTATAAATGTTCAAACTTATTGGTCTGTGCATTAGAATAACAGAGGCAGTTGAAACCTAAAATGTCCTACACTCTAGTGAATCATAGGTAGCTGAACTACCAACAGTTGAAACACTGTCACCTAGCGAAGCGGTTGCTCTATAGGAAAGTTCCCAGAAGACAAGGATTCTAATGCACAAAATAATAGCTTTGAACTTTTATTAGATTCGTTTGGTTTCCAAACTTCGAATCTAATAAACGTTCAAACCTATTGGTCTGTGCATTAGAATCCTAGGATTTATTAAGCAAACATGTCAAGTATAAAGTTGATTAAGATACTTCCAAAAAATGGTACAATCATAGGTACCTGAACTACCAACAGATAAAACACTGCCACCTAACGAAGCGGTTGCTCTCTAGGAAAAAAGATCCCAGAAGACAAGAATTCTAATGCACAGACGAATCTTATAAATGTTCAAACTTATTGGTCTGTGCATTAGAATAACAGAGGCAGTTAAAACCTAAAATGTCCTACACTCTAGTGAATCATAGGTAGCTGAACTACCAACAGTTGAAACACTGCCACCTAGCGAAGCGGTTGCTCTCCAGGAAAAAGTTCCCATAAGACAAGGATTCTAATGCACGGGCGAATCTAATAAATGTTCAAATGTATTGGTCTGTGCATTAGAATAACAGAGGCAGTTGAAACCTAAAATGTTCTGCAGTCTACAGTTTCAGTAGAATATTTTATTCTTGTTCAGACTCAAAAAATCGGAGGCATGCAAACATGTCATCGCTGCGTGTAAGGACAAGCAGTGACGTACAAATTGCGAGATATATGCACGCGAAGAAAATGCGTTTCGCTTTGATATAATTCTTTTCCTTGGCGCCAGATAATCAACCGATGTCTACGCCATTCACACTCCTATTTTGCAAAACCATATAATTATTGCATTCATACAGTCGCTAGAAAAATTGATCAATTTACGTATTTCTTACAATTAATGTATTCCGCGTAAGCGCTTAACCTACAATTATTTCCCCACCTTTTTGCGATCGCGTGAAACTCAATTAGAATTGAAATTATAGTGAATTGTTTTTAGACTGGATGGCTGTTTTCGTATTTACCTTGGCTTCAAGTTAAAAACCAAAGAAGCGTGATTTATGTTCGACATTTTTCGAACACCACCATCATCAGTGCAGGATATATTTCTTCCGAGATTGGACCGTGTCAAAGAACTGCTAAAAGTGTTTTTAGTAGTTCTTTGACACGATCCAATCCCGGAAGAAGTATATCCTGTACTGACTTGGGTAGTGGAAGCTTTTGTTATCACCATCATCAAGTATTTCTTGACTTTTTCAAGAACAAAAAAAAAAACCAAATTTAAGCCACAGGAACTGAATAACTCAGTATGTCAATATCAGGGGTTGGAATTAGTTTTAAAGGTTTTCTAAGAGATGGCGTTGTAAACGTATGTTGCATGTGGGCACTCCAAAACTATATTCGCGCCAAAGCACTAGTTATAGCTTGGATTGTCAGTATGTGTCATCTTGCGCAAGTTTAAACAACATACATTCCAAGACCATTCAATATGTCGACTTTCGTGCCCAATAAACGCAATTTACGGGAAGCTTTATTGTTCTGCTTCCACTTGAAAAAAAACTGCTGCTCGAAGAAGCTTACGGGGGTTTTTTTTTATTAAGTTTAATCCACTCGCAAAGGGTAATCCCATTATGCCTTCAAAGCACTTCGAGTAGGATGCGGAAAGAGGGATAGATGGCGATGAACCACCTTCTTAAACACGGATAGGTTGTAATTTTTGGGGAAAATTCCTTTCAGTAACGCGTTCCATAGTTTGGAAGTTCTATACAAAAAAGAGTCTCCATAGACAGAAGTCCTCACTGTGACTAGCTGGACCTCACAAGAATTTGCTATCTCGGACTGTCTTGTATGTCTCAAAAATCTTGCCCTTGGGGGAATCAATCCTATTATAAGTTCCTGCGAGCATCATCCATGATAGTACTTGTAGAAAAGAGACAAGTCACGAACCATACGCCTGTGCTCTAGTGTTTCGAGAGAATCGATCAAACTCTCGTCATTAATTATGTGAATCGCTCTTCTTTGAATTGAATCCAAGAGAGCTAATTTTAGGGCTGAACTCCAAACATGAGAACAGTATTGGCTAGTGTTGGCCTAACTTGTGCTAAGAGGCGGATTTGGCAATGGCGCGTACATGATCGTCCCAAGAGAAGTTAGTCCTCGCATTCACTCATAGGATAGAAAGATAAAATTCCATCGGAAGGATTTTACCATCCATTAGTATCTTTGTTGCATTATCCCTTGATGTTTTCTCAGAGAAAACCGCGGCCTGAGTTTTTGAAGCGCTAAAGTCGACCAAATTGTTCTTACTTCAATCCAGAATAATCTCGAGATCTCGATTAATCCTCTGTATCTGCTGTTCCTTTAGTCGATCTAAAGCAGCGATAGGTAATGGTTTGTCGGAGATAAAAGATGACACAAGGTTATTATCATTTGCATAACTGTATTAGGATTGGAAGTTGAAGCTAAAAGATCTTTTATATGTAACAGAAATAGAGTAGCAGATAGAACAGATCCCTGAGGCACCCCTGCGTTAATCGCAAATGTCTCGGATGAGATTCCATCGACGACGAACTGAAGAGATCTTGTCAGCGAGAAAATTGGATATCAAATGACACAGTCCAGGAGGATTATGGTCATCCTCCTGGACTCTGTCTGTTAATTTGGCGAGAAGAGATCGGTGCCAGACTCTGTCGAAAACTTTTGAGATATCCAATGCCACAATCCTAGCTTCACCATGTTTTTCCATAGATGTTGTTCAGATGGTGAAAAAGCGATCAAAACACAATCTAAAAAATACGGAAAGATCCCAAAAAAGCGTAATGATTGTAAATTGCTGAGCATTCACCCTAAATGGTTTAACTTAAAAATATTTACAAATATATCGCAATTTATCACAAAGCGTAAAATATCAATCACTACATTATTGATTCACAAATCGCTCGAACATAATTGAATAAATAACTCGGAGAACAACACTCAAAGGTCATCGAAATCATCTTCTTAATTGAACGCCCGATTACACATTTTTATCCCACATAATTATTTATAAGTGCCAATTTTAGCAATTAATTTGCATTATGAGTACCGCAATAGCTTGTTCTTCAATCGATTATTTATTTTATGGATGCATTCGAATTATGAAATCGAAACTCTGAACAAGAAACGAGTGTCGAAAACTTGGATAAGTAGGGGGTGGAAAACTTGAAAGTGATGTAATTTGTTGGGGCCGATTCGACTGATTTTTTTTTAAATTGTTCTCAGTTCTAACGCAAACACTAGTTATCTCCAGATTAGGGAAATTTATGTTACATTTCAAAAATAAATGTCAGTTATTTCTCTGCAATGACACAGAAAGATATATCGGGTGAAAATACAATAAAGCAGTCCTATATGATATGTTTATTGATTTTTAATGGTCCATTAGCAAATAGTGTTACTTTCTGACAAAACGTTATCAATTTATTAGAGTGTTTACATTCTTGTCTCTAAGAATTTTTATCAACAAATAGTTAATTAAATAGAAAAACGCACAAACTTAAATTATTCATTTAAATAATATAATGGTCCATTAAAAGTTGACTTCATCATAAATGGGAACCTTGAAGGATTTTCTTCCCAAGTCATAAATAAGAAAAATTATTATCATAGCGAATCATAAATTTTGCATTAAGGCTGTGTGCAGTTACTGGGGCAATAAAATAGAGCAATAAAATTAAATATGATGGCATTACAATTATATCATAATTTTTTTCAACCTTTACCTGTACGACGCATTTAATATCAAAGCTAGAAACTACTTATAGCGCTTTTCTGCAGAAGCATACAATAATAATAAACCATATGTATATGGCGGCAATGTGTTTCGTTGCGAAAGCATCAAATTTGTTTTCTCAATGAAGATTTAATTAAATAATTTCAGAATTCTCAGTTATCAAGACACCCATTCATAAAAATAATCAATTTTAAAATGTACCGTTCAGTCTAACTAATAATATAACAGAAGATAAGATATTCAAGTGTATTTTTGTAATAAAAGGTCAAAGAGGCGACAATTACATGTTTCCATAACTTATGAATCCTTCGGTGAAATTGCTCCACTATATCAAACGCGGCGAGCTCTAATAATGAATTGCAAATGACAAATTTCTACATGTGTTACAGATTTTTTTTATCAAACGGATATTAGTCAAGTTGACATGTAATTGATTTCATTTTTGTTTGAATCAATATAATTAGAAATTTATTATCAACTCCTACACGTTGACGTAAGCTCGTTAGATTACGAGAGTAATAATTCAAATGAAGTCGTTTTGCGGTTGATCTTTGCTTGGAAAATCCTTGGAAGACTAAGTAGGGTATGTAACCCGCATTTATATCAGTTGCAATTTAGAAATTATCTGATCTAATGATCTAAAGAACTATCACCCAATTTAGATATTTGCTGATCTAAGTGACTATCACCCAAACTTCCGAGAAGAATTTGCCGAAATGGAAAAATGTCCTTCAATACAGATGCGGGATAAGACCTACCTATAAAATGTCAGAAGACAGTAAGTCTGAAATATCCCCTGAAATATAACATATTGTTGGGGGCTATCGGTTCGAAATGATTAACACATGAATTGTAAAACCCTCTATTTCCAAACTAAGCTCGGAACACTACAACTGAATAATTAACTCACTTATTGACTTCTAACTACTAACTTACTAACTACACTGACTTCTGATTGACAGACTCGAGAGAAAGACGACCGCCTTATATAGTTTTGGCTCCCGGTTTCTAGAAAAATCCTCCAGATAAGGCTTATCGTTTGCCGAAATTTCTGGAACGCTTATCGGCCGTTTACTTCGTCATCGCGGCCGCTTTTCCCTTATCAGATCTTTCTAGAAAAATTTCCTTACGTACTAAATTCTATAATTTACATTTCGTTATAATATATAACGTTTATATTAACATATCTATTAACGTATGCAGATAAGGAAAAATTTTCATTGTCCATGTAAAACGCTAAGAATTGTCCCTTTCATAGTTTTCTACGGCCGCCCCTACTTTGACGCAGCATGTTCGTACCTTCCAGTTTAGATGTTAGAAAAAACTCATCGAGAGTTTTACAACAGACTGGAATATTGTTTAGCACAGTCTGGCGGCCTATTTGAACTCCTTATATTGTAATGTTTAAGGAGTTATTATGTTATATTCTTCATTAGAATTATTATTTATTTTGTTTAAAAAATCTTGTTTATTTTGGTGATCAAAGAATATCAGGTTTATTTCGTCCTTAGACGTTGATTAAATCAACGGATTTAAAGAACAAACAGCATGTGGTACGCAAAATTTTAATTAAGTTGTTGCCTGCCAGTAGTAATCCCGTAACAAAACTACGTTAGAAGCTATGATGTACTACTGAAATCTCCACCAATACACTGATCGCTGCGCTCTGCGTTGAATTGTTTACACCGGTGTAGGAGAATACAAGGCGCCGCCCATCTATCTCACTATTAGCTCTCAATGTTAAATCTCTCATTAACATTCTTCCTATGGACAGTGTTTGACCTTCCTGATGTGTATAATAACGTATATTAAATCCAAAAAATTTTAAATCAAACTAATTCATAAAAAAATCCTTTCATTCACTTCTTCCTGTATGCAAGAAGAATACAACCTAGACTACAAATTCATGCAGCCCTCCAGGCGGCGTGTATAGTGAATCATAGGTAGCTGAACTTACCAACAGTTGAGAAACACTGCCACCTAGCGAAGCGGTTGTTCTCTAGGAGAGTTCCCAGAAGACAAGGATTCTATAATGCACAGACCAATAGGTTTGAACATTTATTAAACTTCAAGTATTTGGTTTCCAAACTTCGAATCTAATAAATCTTCAAACCTATTGGTCTGTGCATTATAGAACACTTCTTTCTGTTTTGTGAATTAGGCGTGCGTAACAAACACGCACATTTTTCACATCTACCTACATATGAAAGATCAAGTTTTTAAATCTGTCGATTGGAAGAACCTGGAGGCTTAAAGACGAACGTAAGCAAGGATCCTAGCTAGTCACAACGCAGATATAGGGAATAACTTGAACTAGATTCGAAATACATTCCGATTTATCGCTCAGATGTAATACGCCTTGCGAATACTTCATGATCATTAGCTGAATCATAAATATCTCCGGCGAACATACAGTTTCTTCTGATTCATAAAAGGAATATATTAGCGATGGTAATAATATTGCAAAAAGCCGACCGCACTTCCTCTGCAAATGCAACCGCCATCCTTTATTGGAGAAAAACAACATTTTGATTACCGTAATTCTATCTTTATGACTAAGTTAAAGAATGGCTCGATATTAATACAGATAAATTGCTGACATACAATTTTTATGTTACATGAATGAATCTTAGTTCTTGGAACGGTAACAATGGCTAATAAAGCTCAGTGGTCTAGGAAGCTTTAGTCATTATTTTTAAGCTGGTTTTATCGTCGTCAGATTAGGATTTAAGGCGCCATTTATCTAATCCACTTCTAGTGTTGAAAAAAATAACTTCGCAATCGTTACGTACAATTCGAACTTAGAAGTTATCAGAAAAGCGATCTGTGGGCAAACCTAAATGCATAGAGACAACGATCTAGTTTTGCGAGCCCCCTCTTTTCTATTCCTCAGAAAGAGTACTACTGGGTCAAATAAATGAAACCTACTAACCTGGAGTAAATTGTGTGAATGCAAAACATGTCTACTACAGTAATGGATTGAAGTCCATATAAAGTCAAGTCAATAAAAGAGAAATCATTTTTTTTTAAATTACAATCTGCATTACATGGATTCTTTGATGATCGACGTATAAGTAGTCCTTTCTCGTTCCACGCTCCATCGCCATCGCTTAGCATTCTCTAACTGCATCCCCTAATTTCTTTCTCTTCTTTCCTTATTATTTTTCTCGCTTCCTTTACTTTCCTCTCTCGCCCTTCCTTCCTTTCGTTCTCTTCCACCCTCTTTATTTACAAGGGTGGAATTGATAAGTCTGGTAAAATTGAAACAAAGAGTTACTTTTTTCGAATGAGTCTCATTTATTTTTCAACGTAATCTCCTTTTAGAGTTTAATCTATATCTCGCTGACAGATCTCTTCAGGTCGTCGTCGATGGCAATCTCATCCATGCGATTGACGCAGGGGTGCCTCAGGGGTCCGTTCTGTCTCCTACTCTATTTCTGTTACACATAAAGGATTTGGTTCCCCAAATTGTTATGTGGTACAAAATTGCAATTTTTCACGTAAAGCTAATATTCGAGAAGTTCAGAAAAATATAGGGAATCTCGAAAAGATCGCATTTTATAAACAAAAACGACTTTTACAGTCGAAAGTTTGGTAATAAAGCAATATTGCTACTATCTACAAGGAAAAGGCTGACATGTTAGCTTTAATGTTTGCTGAAAATTCCAATCTTGATTCTCGAAACGCAGAACCTCCTATTTTTCCTAATGTTGGCACTTCGATGCGGCCGAAGTTGTTTTCAGACAAAGCACAATCAGGAAGATTCTCTTTGAGCTGACGACACTTCGAAAGCTTCTGGCCTTGATGGTATTTCCGCTATTGTTCTTAAGAAGTGCGCCCTAGAGTTGACTTCTGTCCTAAGTAAATTGTTTACATTCTATTACAACAAAGGTGTATTCCCTAACATCTAGAAATCTGCTACGGTGCAGCCTGTCCCTAAAAAGGGAAAAAATGAATCTGGCTAACAACTATCGTCCTATATCTTTGTTACCTGTTATATCTAAAGTGATGAAAAAGGCTATCAACATCGAGATTCTCAAATATATGGAGGAAAATAGAATAATCTCCGACAAACAATACGGTTTTAGACAACAACGTTTCACTGGCGATCTACTGGCATGTGTTACCTCATATCTGTAACTCAGCTATGGAAAAACATGGTGAGGCTAGGATTGTGGCATTGGATATCTCAAAGGCTTTCGACAGAGTCTGGCACCGATCTCTTCTCGCCAAATTAACATCTTATCGTCTTCCTCCTCGACTCGGTCATTTGATATCCAATGTCCTCGCTAACAGATCTTTTCAGGTCGTCGTCGATGCATCTCATCCGAGACATTTGCGATTAACGCGGGGGTACCTCAGGAGTCTGTTCTGTCTCCTACTCTATTTCTGTTACACATAAACGATCTTTTAGCTTCAACTTTCAATCCTATATGCAGCTACGCAGATGATAGTAACCTTGTGTCATATTTTTCCTCCGACAAACCATTATCTATCGCTGCTTTAGATCGACTAAGAGAACAGTAGATAGAGACGATTAATCGGGATCTCGAGATTATTCTGAATGGAGTAAGAACAATTTGGTCGACTTCAACGCTTCAAAAACTCAGGCCGCGGTTTTCTCTAAGAAAACATCAAGGGATAATGCAACAAAGATGCTAATAGACGGTAAAATCCTTCCGATGGAATCTAATCTATTTATCCTAGGAGTGAATGCGAGCACTAAGTTCTCTTGGGACGATCATGTGCGCGCCATTGCCAAATCCTCCTCTCAAAAGCTAGGCTTTCTTTTTAGAGCTAAAAAGTACTTCACATCTCATCAGCTATTTACGCTGTACAAAGCTTAAGTTAGGCCAACACTAGTCAATACTGTTCTCATGTTTGGAGTTTGGACTTTTTCAGAAGTTCAAAATGAAGGTAGGGATTTTTAATTATATTTGAATTTTCAAACTGAAACTTTTGAGAAAAAGTTGGAAATTTGGGAGTTTACAATTTAAAAATTAAAGTTGAAATTTCGAAAAGAAAAATTCAAAATTTCAAAAAATATTTTAGTTTATTGTAGACATTTATAAGCAATTTAGACTTTTTCAGAGGTTCAAAATTGAAGTAGCGATTTTTAATTATTTTTAAACGAGATGTCAAGAATAAAAATTGGAAACTAAAGTCGAAATTCCAGAAGACAAGTTTAAAATTTTGAAATCAAATTTGCGAGTTGAAAATTTAAATTTCTTCTGTCACAGTTTAAGAAAAAGTTAAAATTTCGATCAAACAGTCTAAATTTCTAGTAAAGCCTCAAAATCTTAACTTATTTCCTAAAATGTTCGTTTAAAAGTATCAAACATTTTGAGAAAACACAAAATTCAGAAATTTCTAAATAAAAATGTTATTTACAGAAAAAATTAAATTTCGCAATGAAACGAAGTTTAAATTCAAATTGAATTTTTTTTAAAACTCCTAATTTTGAAATCAAAATGTCCTTAAAAAAAGTCAAAATTACAAGAATTCCAATTTTTCTCTTTAACTCAAAGTTGCAAAAAAATACAAAGTTGCGATTTTAAAAAATATATATTCTTAAAATTAAGACTTAAAGTCGAAAATTCTGGATTACATTCAATATTTCAGGGAAAATATTAAAGGAAAATTTGCATTTTATCAACAAAAAAAAATAATTTCTAGATATTTAAAATTTAAAAACAAAATTTTGCCTCCTGATTCTGTTAAATGTATATAAAAAAATGGTACATGAAAAAAAGTGTCAGGTGCCATTTTTAAATCTTTTGATATACAGGGTGAGCAAAATTCGATGTCTCGGCACTATTATAGGAAAAGGAAAAATGATATCAGAAATCTGAAAAGAGATTCTTACATTGGATTGAATGAGGTTCATTTAACAAATTTTTGATAATATTCTTTTTTTTAAAATAAAATTGCCTATAACTTTTAACCAAAAACGATACCCAATTTTTTCAATCACAAGATTTGTTTAGAAAAATTGGCTCTTTTTAAATATGCAGAAATACAAATATGTTTTTCAAAAAAAAAAGTTCAATGACTTCATTACTTCAGTTTCCAAATCTGGAAAAATATCCACATTTGACTTAAAATGGACCCTATTCAATCCAATTGATTAACCTCTTTTTAGATTTTTTTTATCGTCTTTCCTTCTCTTATAATAGAGCTGAGACATCAAGTTTCGCTCACCCTGTACGTTTTACAGAATCAATACCAATTCTACAATGTTTTTTCCTTTCGTCTTCTTTAAATTTATCTCTTGAGGTAAATTTTCAAGATTAACGTCAAAATGTAAGAATTATGGGTCAAAAGAAACTCCGAAATTTCTGGAAAAAATTTCTTGATATAAAGACGAATTTCGAGAAGCCTGGATTTGTCTAATTTCGACTTAAATATTGCAATTTGTACTTTTGTTGAGATGGGATAAAATGAAATATTTTCTCAAAAATTTCTATGTAAAATTTCGAAATTAAAGTGAAAATTTTACTGCAGAAAATAGACACAAAATTTTGACTCTTTTTGAATAAAAGCAGCTTTTCTTGATATTCCATTTTTTTTTATTAGAAATTTCGATTTTCATCCTAAAATTATAAAAATATACTCGAATGTTTGGGCTTAAAAAGTTCAAATTTAAAATTTGTATTTCAAATAAATTTTCAGGGTAATCAAAATTTAAGAAAATGTTGAAAAAAATCGTAATTTTAAGAACATTTCGGAACTGGAAGAAATTTCCGCATTTTTGAATATAAACATTTAGTTTGGTTAATAAAATCTATAATAATTAATGACATTTTTGATGAAAATTTTAACCCATCTAAGGACGTAAAAAATTTTGAGAATAAATCGGGAATTTTCCTATTTAGAAAAAATAAATCTAGCTTTTTTTCATGGTTTTCTTTTTTTTAGATTTCTTATATCGTTTTTCCGTTTCTTATAATAGAGCTGAAACATCAAGTTTCGCTGACTCTGTACGTTTTACACAATCAATACCAATTCTACAATGTTTTTTTCTTCAGTCTTCTTTAAAATTATCTTCTTGAGTTAAAATTTCAAGGTTAACGTCAAAATTATTAGGGGTCAAAAGTAACTCCGAAATTTCTGCCAAAAATTTCTTGATATAAAGACGAATTTCGAGAAGCCTGGATTTGTCTAAAAAACTTCCTGATTTCGACTTAAATATTGCAATTTGTACTTTTGTTGAGATGAGATAAAATGAAATATTTTCTCCAAAATTTCGATGTAAAATTTCGAAATTAAAATGAAAATTTTGCTGCGGAAAATAGACAGGAAATTTTGACTTTTTTTAAATAAAGGCAGCTTTTCTCGAAATTTCATTTTTTTTTAATTACAAATTTCGATTTTCATCCTAAAATTATAAAAATATTCTCGAATGTTTGGGTTTAGAAAGTTAAAATTTGTATTTATAATAAATTTTCAAGGAAATCAGAATTTAAGAAAATGTCGAAAAAAAATTGTAATTTTAAAGACATTTTGGAGCTGGAAAAAATTTACCCATTTTTGAGTATAAAAATTTAGTTTGGCTAATAAAATCTATAATAATTAACGAACGTTTTGCTGAAAATTTCAATCCATCTAAGAACGTCAAAATTTTGAGAATAAATCGGCAATTTTCTTATATTTTTAAAAATAAATCTAGCTTTTTTTTATGATTTTCATTTTTTTTTAATTTTTTATATCGTTTTAATATAGCTGAGACATCAAGTTTTGCTGACTCTGTACGTTTTACAGAATCAATACCAATTCTACAATGCTTTTTCCTTCAGTCTTCTTTAAAATTATCTTCTTGAGTTAAAATTTCAAGATTAACTGTCAAAATGTAAGGATTAGGGGTCAAAAGAAACTCTGAAATTTCTGCAAAAAATTTCTTGATATAAAGACGAATTTCGAGAAGCCTGGATTTATCTGAAAAACTTCCTGATTTCGACTTAACGATTGCAATTTGTACTTTTGTTGAGATGGGATAAAATGAAATATTTTCTCCAAAAGCTCCAAAACCCACTTTAGCTCTCTTGGATTTAATTCAAAGAAGAGCGATTCACCTAATTGATGACGAGAGTCTGATCGATTCTCTCGAAAGACTAGAGCACAGGCGTATGGTTGGTGATTGGTCTTTTTTCTACAAATACTATCATGGAAGATGCTCGCTGGAACTAATAGGATTGATCCCCCCAAGGGCAAGATTCTTGAGACATACAAGACAATCGGAGATAGTAAATTCCTGTGCGGTCCAGCTTGACACAGTGACGGCTTCTGTCTATGGAGACTCTTTCCTATAGAACTTCCAAGTTATGGAACTTGTTACCGAAAGGAATTTTCCCCAAAAATTAGAACGTATCCTTGTTTAAGAAGGCGGTTCATCGCCATCTATCCTTGTTTCCGCATCCTACTCGCAGTGCTTTGAAAGCATAATGGGGTTACCCTTTGCGAGTGGATTAAACTTAAAAAAAAATACGCTTGGTTAGACGATGCTGGAGTTTTTTGATTATCTCTTTGTAGTAATCTTCTCCAAGGCCCTCAAAATACGCCTTAGTTTCGGAGATAACCTTCAAATCAGTTCCAAATCTTTGTCCCCAAGCTATTTTCTCATGTTTTAAAGGAAGAAATCACTCGGAGGTAGATCAGGAGAATACGAGGGAAGGATTTCGTAGCGTAATTCCACCAGCTTCGACTTTGCAGTGGCGGAAGAATGGGCAGGAGCCTTATCGTTGTGAAACAGGACTTTTTTCTTGGCAAGATGAGGTCGTTTTGCTTTGATTTCTTAACTTAACTGGTCCAAGAGTGTAATGTAAATCGCTCCATTTATCGTCTTCCCTTTTTGAAGGAAATCGATTAGGATTCTACCTTATGCGTCCCAGAAAACTGTAGCCTGCTGATGGGCCTTCTTCGGGGCACTTCCACCATCTTCCACCCGCTGCTTAGATTGTTGTTTTGTCTTGGATATGTAAAAATTAATCCAGATTTCATCAATAGTGATGAACGGCGCACCAAAAACTTATCTGGGTTTTGTTCAAACAGCCGCAAGCCGCAAATTAACCTGGGAACGTGTCACTCTTTCACATTATTGGTTAATTGGCAACAAACGCGGCACCTAACTTGTCGACAGCTTTTTCATATGCGATTAGTTCATGTAATATGTTAGAAACTCGTTCATATGAGATGTTTACAGGGTTGACTATTTCTCTCAACTTTATTCGTAGATCTTCTAATACGATATCGTGGGTTTTCGTGGTCATTTTAGGAGTGGTTACCCCAATTGGGGGTCCTGAGCGAGGAGCGTTTTCCGTGCTTGTTCTACCTCAACGAAACGCAGTGACGAAGAAGATTCACCATAATACTTAGCAAGAGATTTTTTCGTTTCAGTGATGGTTTTTTGCACAAAATAGGCTCTTTATGATACAAGTGTTAAAAGTGACATTTTATTTTGTGAGTGGGGTGTATTGGGGAACGAGCGTAGCGAGCGGAAGCAACCCCACGAACAAAATAAAATCACTTTTAACAAGTGTATCATACAATACTTCTTGTAAAACTCTTAAATTAAAAAAAAAAATACTGTCTCTAGGGTTAAACTTTCGATTTATCATTTGCGTGTTGAATATTTGACAATTACATGTGACAATCAAGTCAGGTACTGGATAGAGTGTAGCTAAGTAAAACAATTGTAAGTTGTTTACTGTTTATTGGTAACCACAATTGAACCTTGTCCTAAAATATTGTAAATTTTATTGTCAATAAACATGGATTTTGAAAAAAAGATTGGAAACTTAAAGCAATTTTATTATTCCACCAGATGTTAAGAAAAGAGAGAATACATCAACTCAGATTTATTGCGCCAGAAATCGTAAAAACAATGTGATGGTATGAAATAAAGAGTCTAGTGGATGAAATATAATTTTTGGTTTCACTTCGAAGGAAATTCTAAGTTATGGAATATCTTTATGATAAAAGCTAGTTTCCAACAGTGGCGGCTGGTCTTAAAGAGCGCAAGAGCGCGCGCTCCTCGTGAAATGAGCGATCTATTCTTTTTTGTTTAATGTAAAAGACTTGGATTTATCACATTTTTAAACACAAAATAATGACATACCTATTAACTAATAATACTTGTGAATGACTTGGAGTAGAATACATCAACGTTTGATTCCGTTATACATATTAAATATTATAAGGAAATTTAAATAAGTTGGTGCGCGCAGAAATATGCACCTAGCGAGGGTGCCGTGCGATGCCTATCTACGGTCTTCACGGGATGCGGAGAAATAAACTACAGAACACCACATTAAAGCTAGCCCGGGGTACGCCGCTCCGCGCTTGTGCGATATTGCCAAATGGTGAGTACGAGTCAGAATTTGGAGTGTGTATTTACGGTTTATGATGCTAAATGCCTAGGTGCCCGCTGATCTGATGCGATTGACAATTGTGCCACTTACAGGCCTAACTGCCAATAGTACCGCTATTCACAAAGAGGTAGCAGTACCCTTTCTAGGGTCTAATTATTAATTTATAGATTTGGATTTAAACAATTTTGATGAGAAAGTAATGAAGACTTTATTTCTTTAAAAGATCGTAGAGCGGATTTTGTTTTAAAAAATATTTTTGTTTTGTTTTTGTAGAGTTTAATTAAAACCTTGTAATAAAATATATTTTATTTTCAAATGCAGTTTTCATGAAATGGAGATTATAAGATGGTAATTAAATTTAATTCGTAAAAATACTATTAAATATCACACCTTTTGTGTCACTTTTGTTTCTCTTAAATTTAATATTTTGCTATGACACTGGATTCACCTAAACTCTTAACTACTAATATTTTTGCGTCTGCGCACCCCCTGTCAAAAAGTCACCAGCCGCCACTGGTTTCCAAATCAAAAACAACTAGTATACAAGCAAGTATTACAACAAGCATAGAGGATAATACATTTTTGAATGAAGCTCCGGATACCAAATATGTTTTAAAAAGTTGCGTCAATTTTTGGATTATTTGGAGCATATCACCATGAAGAGTTTTGTAAATTACCACTGAATGAAATTGAAAAATCAGAAAAATCTTTATAATTAAATGTTTTGGAGACTAAAAGCAACGTCTGTCGTAGTTTTTGCATGGATTACTTGTATAAATACCTCTGCAATTCTCAGGAAAACTAAAATAAATAACCGATCAAATTGTAATAGTAATATTAATATTATAAGTAAATAATTTATGACTATTCGAATATGTTTTATGTTTGGAAACAATATTACTAATAACAACCAAAAAAAAAACTTTCTAATTTTGTCAGTACAACTTTCTATTTGATAAAATTTCTTAGAGAAAATCTAAATTTGAGAAAAATTTGAAATATCTTTACAAAAAAGTTCAAATTGAAATTTTACGAAAATAATCCAAGACTCGGGTGATATTTCATTTTAAAAAAATATCCAAAAGCAAAAACAGTTTGAAATTAAATTTTTTCTTAAAATTTCTTCGTTTTTTCCAAAATATTGACATTTTTATTGAAATTTTAAGGTTTTTTGCGAAACATTTTTATCAAAATTAGAATAAAAATGAACTATGAAATGTCAAAGTCCTGGTAAAAAAAACTTGACATTTTTATAGCAAATTAGAGAACCATAAAAAATCTGGAGAACTTGTAATTTCCAGAAAAAAGTTTAAGGACAAAATTTTCAGAAAAAAATAGGAATTTATAAAAAAAATTCTTTTATAAAAATATTTTTTAAGAAATTGAAGCTTCGGAGAAAAAAATTTAATTTTCTTAAATAAATCGAAATATCTAGAAGAACCTCAACATTTTTTTACAAAAAAGATGAAATTGAAATTTCAGATAATAACTCGAATATTCGCTATTAAATTATTAATATTAAAATGCAAGAATAGTTGGATTTAGATTGTATTTCGAAATTTTAATTACTTTCTCAACATTTTAACAAACATTAGAAAAAAAATTGATACTAGATTTTAAATTCCCGTAACTTCGTTAAAGAAACTTGACATTTCTATAAAAAGAAATCAGAGAAAAATTAAAATTGTTTAATAAAAAGTCTTCGGAAAATTTTGAGAAAAAAATCTTAAGCGAAATTGAGGGTGCTGCAGTTCCATAGTGCCTAACGCGAGCCGCCACTGAGTGTTACAAAAAGTAATGTTTTATCAACGAAATTCAGTTTTTTCCATTTTAACAGCGAAAAAACGACTTATCCTGTCTAAATGACTGACAAACCAATACTAATTCAAGTATTAGTATGAAATTTCATGTATATATTCTCAAAACAACTGACCCTTCCAAACATTTTATAACTTATATACTGGTATTACCACTTCAGTTATTTTTACCGGACTTACCAATCAGCCTTCATGTCTCACTAATGTTTCCGGTGGAGCGGCCTAGTCCTTGGTTATCTTCAAAAATTGAAATACAAAACTTGTCCCTCTGAAACCAAGAAAGATTAAAAAATACAACAAAGGTTGCTCTAACGCGTTTCCGTAGCCAAGCTTGGCTATCGAAACGTGTTAAAGCAGCCTTCGTTGTGTTTTTTTAATCTTTTTTTGGTTTCGGGGGACAAGTTTTGTATTTCAATTTTTCACTAATGAGGAGGATTTTTAGCAAATTTTCCAGTTGATACTAAAGAAAAAAGTTAAAAAAAATCTCTTGAAAAGAAGTTCGCGTTTATGTAGATATTTTAATATAGGAGAGTAAAACTTGAAAGTGAAAACTCGTATTTAAAAAAAAAGCCAACTTTCCGTGATCCCCCTGAAACGAGCAGTCCGCGGCAAATTTATATTTAACCCACGATAGACTTATCGTGTATTTAACGTAGGACACTTTTGTTGAAACCGACTGATTCTTGGGTATTTTTTGATTTGATTGATTTGATTTATTGAAATACAAAGCTTGTCCCCTGAAACCAAGAAAGATTAAAAACACAACAAAGGTTGTTCTAACGCGATTCGACAGCCCAGATGTCATCTTTAGAGAGATACAGTATCTCTCTGAAGATGACAGATGACTTGGTTTCAGGGGACAAGGACAGACAGGTTGCTCTGTACCTCTCTGAAGCTGAGAGCTTGGCTATCGAAACACGTTAGAGCATCCTCTGTTGTGTTTTTTAATCTTTCTTGGTTTCAGGGGACAAGATGTGTATTTCAATTTTTGAAGATGACCAAGGATCGGTCCGTTACACCAAAAAAAGAAGAAGAGTTTGTTTACAATGTTCAACTTTCTTTAAATCTTAACCAAAACGATTTATTAAAAAGTTGATGAGCATTTTGCCTAATTTATTCATTTTTGGTACTATACAGTTATGTTGAACTATTTTCTCGACTTTCTCGCTCTAGAAGACAACTTTAACTTGTTAGACAGGGAGATCTTGACTGTTTGCTTTCCTTAAGACACTACCTTATTTCGCTGAAATATCTTCAACAAAAAGTGGTCAGCTAGAACCTTCATTTGCAAGTTTTTACTTCGTTAAACGTTACACTATCTCGTCATGGATAATCACGTTGCTTGCTTTTCAAAAAATATACTTTTTGTTCAAAAATGCATACTGAAATTACAGTAATATATATTTGTAGAAGTTCCATCGTGTATTTTTTTGAAGACCTAACGTGACGAGTTTAATTTTAAACGACATTTTTTAAAGAAAAGCAAATCACGCCATTCCGTGTATTTAAAGTGCGTTCATGTGAAATAAAAACTCTTTTCCTCAATTGTCAGTTTGTCGTTTTTAATTAATTATCGATTTCTTGCAGCAAGAATGAGAATTGCCTACGATGCGTGATGGAAACCTTAGATTACACCAAGACGAAATACGCTATAATTTAAACCGACCACGAAGAGGTAGCATAATGGCGAATCCATCATGCCGATCACACTGCCAGCGTTCTCGCAAAAACCAAAAAAAAATCTATTTATACACCGACAAAGTTAATTTTATTGTTTTCATTGAAAAGCCTTTTAATTGGCATAAAGTGTATTTGCTATCAGTTGAGGCTTTATTAGCACTTTTATGGTCTTTTCATTCATCGCAAGCTACGACCACTACTAATGCCACATGAAGAAACAAAGAGTGGCGAGCGATAAAATGGAAAATCTCGTTGTGGTCACGAAGCGCAGCCTCGCATACTTAGTGCGAAATCAGGAGCTTTTTTGTCCGACCTCACGGTGATCGATGTGCTGGTGCAACTTGAACGAAAACTAGTCACAGAACGTGAATTCGAACGCCACGTACGCAAACGTCATCGATTTCTAATCGACACAACGTCAAATATTTTTCTGTCAATCGACAAAGTAATAATTTCATTATTGGGAAAGCGAAGATCAAAGAAGATATGCGTCGTTTTCTTGAGATTAATAAATCAGTCGGTGATAAATTACGATTTAATTTATACTATTCTGCCTTATTTCGCTATTAAATAAATCGATTAAAAATGTATATATGTTGTAAATGTCGTCAATAAAATATGGAAATTTAACGCAAATATACTAATAATGATGCAATTATTTCATTCTTGTTTCTAATAACGATTCGAAGCGCTATTTGCACTGGAAATGAGCGTAATTACTCCTCCATTTGTGCAGTTTTACATACATTGAATGAAAGTAATCGTACTAAGATGAAAATTTCTGCACCTGAAGCTGAGATTAGTAACTATTACGTGGTATGTCTATAATACATTTCAAATAAATGTGCATCAGACTCAGTGGCGGCTGGTCTTAAAGATCGCAAGAGCGCGCGCTCCTCGTGAAATGAGCGATCTATTCTTTTTTGTTTAATGTAAAAGACTTGGATTTATCACATTTTTAAACACAAAATAATGACATACCTATTAACTAATAATATTTGTGAATGACTTGGAGTAAAATACATCAACGTTTGATTCCGTTATACATATTAAATATTATAAGGAAATTTAAATAAGTTGTAGCGAGGGTGCCGTGCGATGCCTATCTACGGTCTTCACGGGATACGGAGAAATAAACTACGGAACACCACGTTAAATCTAGGCCGGGGTACGCCGCTCCGCGCATGTGCGATATTGCCAAATGGTGAGTACGAGTCAGAGTTTGGAGTGTGTATTTACGTTTATGATGCTAAATGCGTAGGTCCCGGCTGATCTGATTGCGATTGCTAATTGTGCCGCTTCCAGGCCTAACTGCCAATAGTACCGCTATTCACAAAGAGATAGAAGTACCCAATCTAGGATCTAATTATTCATTTATAGATTTGGATGTAAACAATTTTGATGAGAAAGTAATGAAGACTTTATTTCTTTAAAAGATCGTAGAGCTGATTTTGTTTTAAAAAATATTTTTGTTTTGTTTTTGTAGAGTATAATTAGAACCTTGTAATAAAATATATTTTATTTTCAAATGCAGTTTTCATGAAAATCACACCTTTTGTGTCACTTTTGTTTCTCTTAAATTTAATATCTTGCTATGACACTGGATTCACCTAAACTCTTAACTACTAATATTTTTGCGTCTGCGCACCCCTGTCAAAAAGTCACCAGCCGCCACTGATCAGACTAGACACTGAACTTGTAATTTTGTAGGGGCAACACTTGTAATTTTGTAGTGGCAACAATGAGAATTAGTAATCTTTAGACACGAATGTATGGCACCCTTTATTTTTCTATCTTCCCTTGATATTACCCTGCATATATGAGGTTGGTTCGAAAAACTGCAAAATATTGTAGCGAAATGTAAATTATAGAATTTAGTACGTAACAGTGGCGGCTCGTGGACAAAACTAATGGGGGTGCTGCGACAATGTTTGGCGTTTTAAAATTTTTAAGATTTCAACTCAAAATTTCGACATTTTCAAAACGTTACTTTTCGAAAATTTTAGTTTTCTTTGAAAACTTGACAATGAAAACTTTTGATAGTGTCAAGCTTTTTGAAAGGTTGTATTTTTTTCCAAATTTCGACCGTATTGCAAAATTTAGATTTTTTTTTGTAATCTTCGACTTTATTTTATTTTTAAGTATTGACTTTTCTGAAAAACTGTGAATGCACTTTTAAAAATGTCCGTACTCTTCATAAATATTTAGACTTTTCGGTGTTCTTGTTTTTTTTTTGTATTTTTTTTTGAAAATTGATTATTATATATTTTTTTTAATTTCTACTATTTGAAAATTCTTACTTCTTCTGCGAATGTAAAGAACTGGACTTTTGACTTTTTAAATTTTCGACCTTTTTCTAAATTTCATCATTGTTTATTGTTTTTTTTTGGAAAATTATAATTTTTTTTTATTGAAAATTTCGATTCTTAATAACTTCGACTGGTTTTTATTTAAATGTCAACTATTTTTCAAAATTTCGACTGTTTTTGCAAAATTTCGATTAATTTTTTGATTTTTTTCGTTGAAAATTTCGCTACTTCTTAATTTTAGAAATTCAAAATTTCGATTGTTTTTGAAAATTTTGAAATGTTTGACATTTCTTCAAAATTTTAATTTTTTTGACCTAAATTTTCAAAAGAAAATGTTCTTTGATTCAGAATTTTAACTACCAAAAATTCAAAATTTTTCCAAAATTTTAACTTCTCAATATTTCGACTTTTGAAAATCTCGATCTATCTGATAATTTTCACTTGTTTTCAATATTCCAGTTTCGAAAATTTTGATTTTTATTGACCAACTATTAAAAATTTAATTTTTTTTTAAATTTCGAATTATTTCGTAAATTCGATAAAAATTCTCAAATTTTTTGCAAATTCAGATCTTTTTTTAATTTCGATTATAAATTTCGACCTTTTCTTTTCGAAAATTTCTTTTTTTGCAAAATTTTGACTTATTTTGGAAATTCGAAAATTTTGAAAATTTTTTCCTTGTCAACGAATTTCGATTTTATTGAAAATTTTAAGCCTCTTTTTAAATTGCACTTTTTGAAATTTTCGCCTTTTTAATTTAATTCCCACCGGCCTTTTCAAATGTTCGAATTTTTCAAAATTTTGGTCATTTTCCAAAATTTAAAATTATTGGATACCTTAAAAATATTGACTATTTTTTTAGTTTCAACTATTTTCAAAATTTTGACACTTTTTGCAAACCGTCGATTCTTTATTTAAAAATTGTGTGTCAGACATTCCTTAAAACCTTTTATTGAATATTTCGACTAATATTTCGTTAAATTTCGACTCCATTCCAAAACTTCGACTTTTTTTCAAAATTTCGACTCTTTTTGAAAATTTAACTTTTTTTTTGAAAAGTTTGAACTTTTTTTAAAATTTTATTTATACATTTTTTTAAACATTTCCAATTAACAGGAAAGATTCTCTTTAAACTTGAACTATTGACATTTTCGACTAATTTTGATGGAACGGACTGGTCCTTGGTTATTTTCAAAAATTGAAACACAGAACTTGTCCCCTAAAACCAAGAAAAATTAAAAAACACAACAAAGGCCGATCACGCATGAAGTGAATATTCTTAGTATATAAGAGTTAATTTTAAGATTAGATGTTAGTTTCCCTCTGAAGATGACAGCTTGGCTGTCGAAACGCGTTAGAGCAACCTTTGTTGTGTTTTTTAATTTTTCTTGGTTTCAGGGGACAAGTTCTGTGTTTCAATTTTCGACTAATATTTTGTAAAATTTCGACTCCATTTCAAAATTTCCGTTTTCAAGATTTCCATATTTTCAAAAATTTCATTTTTTCAGACTTTTCACTTTATTTAAAATTTCAACTGTTTTTCAAAGTTTTGACTTTTAAAATGTCTGTATACTTTATTTCAAATTGGAAATTTTTCTTCAAATTTTGAACATTTTCAATTTTTGCAATATTTGGACTCTTCTTCTTCGACTTTTTCTCGAATTTTCCACGTTTTGTGACAAGGTCGAGTTTCTTAAAAAACTCCTCCCTCTAAATTTTAACTGTTTAATTAATTTTGAAAAATTCAATTTTTGTATGAAAATTTCGACTTTTTAACAGATTTCTCATTGTTTGCTCGAAATGTTGACTTTTTATGAAAATTATTTTGAATTTTTTTCTGAAGATTCGCCCTTTTTGAAAACATTAAATTCTTTAAAATTTTGACCTTTTGAAAACTATGATTTTTTTTATAAAAGTGTCGCATTTTTTATAAAAATGTCGACATCAAAATTTCCACCTTTTTTTTTCTAAAAATTTTGACCTTCTTGCATATTTCCACTTTTAAAAAAATAAGCCCACCTTTGAAAATTTCCACTTTTATTCTAATTCTTATTTTTAAAGAAATTTCAACATTTCTCCTAAAATTTTTGGTCTTCTAAATGTCAAATTCGACTCCAAAATCAGACAATGTCGTAGATTGAGTTTTTTTCAAAATTGCGACTTGTTCTCGAAATATTAGATTTTTCGTCAATTTTGATCTAATGTGAAAGACTCTTCGATTCCTCTTTTTTAAAAATTTCAGACTTTTTAAAAATTCTCAGTCTTTTCAAAATTTCGATAATTTCTCAAAATTTTGTTTTCTTTTGGTGAGCCGCCGTAGCTTAATGTGAATGAAATTTTTTTTTCAAAATTTCGACTCTTTTTGAACATTTAACTTTTTTTTAAAAGTTTGAACTTTTTTTAAAATTTTATTTATACATTTTTTTAAACATTTCCAATTAACAGAAAAGATTCTCTTTAAATTTGAACTATTGAAATTTTCGACTAATATTTCGCAAAATTTCGACTCCATTTCAAAATTTCCGTTTTCAAGATTTCCATATTTTCAAAAATTTCATTTTTTCAGACTTTTCACTTTATTTAAAATTTCAACTGTTTTTCAAAGTTTTGACTTTTAAAATGTCTGTATACTTTATTTCAAATTTGAAATTTTTCTTCAAATTTTGAGCATTTTCAATTTTTGCAATATTTGGACTCTTCTTCTTCGACTTTTTCTCGAATTTTCCACGTTTTGTGACAAGGTCGAGTTTCTTAAAAAACTCCTCCCTCTAAATTCTAACTGTTTAATTAATTTTGAAAAATTCAATTTTTGTATGAAAATTTCGACTTTTTAACAGATTTCTTACTTTTCTCGAAATGTTGACTTTTTATGAAAATTATTTCGAATTTTTTTCTGAAGATTCGCCCTTTTTGAAAACATTAAATTCTTCAAAATTTTGACCTTTTGAAAACTATGATTTTTTATAAAAATGTCGCATTTTTTATAAAAATGTCGACATCAAAATTTCCCCCTTTTTTTTCTAAAAATTTTGACCTTCTTGCACATTTCCACTTTTAAAAAAAAATGCCCACCTTTGAAAATTTCCACTTTTATTCTAATTCTTATTTTTAGAGAAATTTCAACATTTCTCCTAAAATTTTTGGTCTTTTAAATGTCAAATTCTACTCCAAAATCAGACAATGTTGTAGATTGAGTTTTTTTCAAAATTGCGACTTGTTCTCGAAATATTAGATTTTTCGTCAATTTTGATCTAATGTGAATGACTCTTCGAATTCCTCTTTTTTAAAAATTTCAGACTTTTTAAAAGGTCTCAGTCTTTTCAAAATTTCGATAATTTCTCAAAATTTTGTTTTCTTTTGGTGAGCCGCCGTAGCTTAATGTGAATGAAATTTTTTTTTTTCAAAATTTCGACTCTTTTTGAAAATTTAACTTTTTTTTTGAAAAGTTTGAACTTTTTTTAAAATTTTATTTATACATTTTTTTAAACATTTCCAATTAACAGAAAAGATTCTCTTTAAACTTGAACTATTGAAATTTTTGTCTAATATTTCGTAAAATTTCGACTCCATTCCAAAACTTCGACTTTTTTTTAAAATCTCGACTCTTTTTGAAAATTTAACTTTTTTTTGAAATTTTGAACTTTTTTTAAAATTTTATTTATACATTTTTTTAAACATTTCCGATTAACAGAAAAGATTCTCTTTAAACTTGAACTATTGAAATTTTCGACTAATATTTCGTAAAATTTCGACTCCATTTCAAAATTTCCGTTTTCAAGATTTCAATATTTTTAAAAATTTCATTTTTTCAGACTTTCCACTTTATTTAAAATTTCAACTGTTTTTCAAAATTTTGACTTTGAAAATGTCTGTATACTTTATTTCAAATTTCAAATTTTTCTTCAAATTTTGAGCATTTTCAATTTTTGCAATATTTGGACTCTTCTTCTTCGACTTTTTCTCGAATTTTCCACGTTTTGTGACAAGGTCGAGTTTCTTAAAAAACTCCTTCCTCTAAATTTTAACTGTTTAATTAATTTTGAAAAATTCAATTTTTGTATGAAAATTTCGACTTTTTAACAGATTTCTTACTTTTCTCGAAATGTTGACTTTTTATGAAAATTATTTCGAATTTTTTTCTGAAGATTCGCTCTTTTTGAAAACATTAAATTCTTTAAAATTTTGACCTTTTGAAAACTATGATTTTTTATAAAAATGTCGCATTTTTTATAAAAATGTCGACATCAAAATTTCCACCTTTTTTTTTCTAAAAATTTTGACCTTCTTGCATATTTCCACTTTTAAAAAAATAAGCCCACCTTTGAAAATTTCCACTTTTATTCTAATTCTTATTTTTAGAGATATTTCAACATTTCTCCTAAAATTTTTGGTCTTTTAAATGTCAAATTCTACTCCAAAATCAGACAATGTTGTAGATTGAGTTTTTTTCAAAATTGCGACTTGTTCTCGAAATATTAGATTTTTCGTCAATTTTGATCTAATGTGAAAGACTCTTCGAATTCCTCTTTTTTAAAAATTTCAGACTTTTTAAAAATTCTCAGTCTTTTCAAAATTTCGATAATTTCTCAAAATTTTGTTTTGTTTTGGTGAGCCGCCGTAGCTTAATGTGAATGAAATTTTTTTTTTCAAAATTTCGACCCTTTTTGAACATTTAACTTTTTTTTTAAAGTTTGAACTTTTTTTTTAATTTTATTTATACATTTTTTTAAACATTTCCAATTAAATCTTTGGCTATTAGAATTTTCGTCAATTTTGATCTAATGTGAAAGACTCTTCGAATTCCCCATTTTTAAAAATTTCAGACTTTTTAAAAATTCTCATTCCTTTCAAAATTTCGGTAATATCTCAAAACTTTTGTTTTATTTTGGTGGGCCGCCGTAGCTTAATGTGAATGAAATTTTTTTTTTCAAAATTTCGACTCTTTTCGAACTTTTTTTAAAATTTTATTTATACATTTTTTTAAACTTTTCCAATTAAATCTTCGACTTAAAAGATTCTTTTTAAACTTGAAATATTGAAAATTTCAAGTTTTTTGAAAATTTTATCTTGTCAAAATTTCAACTTTTTTGATTATTACGAATATTTCGATAATTTTGGGTTTCCTCCAATATTTAAAAAATTCAGCTTCTTTCTAAACTTAATTAAGAACTCTGCAATTTATTTTAAATGTCGATATTTTCCAAAAATTCGTCTTTTATTCACACTTCCAAAATTATCGAAAATGTCGACCATTTTTTTGAAAATTTTTTCGAAATCCTCATTTTCTTTTAACAATTTGTCTTTCGGTGAAAATTTCAAAATTTTTTAGTTTGGCTTTTTTAAATATTCGTCTTTTCCGATAGCTTTAGATTTATTTTTTAAAAGTCGTTATGTTTTTCTTTTTAAATTTACATTTTTTAAAAAACATTTCCAAATAACACTCGAATTTAAAAAAAAATTAATAACTTAATTTTCTATTTTTAAACTTGTGTAAAATTTTGAAACAAATTTCCAAAAAAAAACATTTTATATACAAATAAATAGCCAAAATTTAAATTTTAATCACAAAAAATTGGCTTCAAGCTGGAATATTTGATTTTTGAAATTGCTTTGGAACTTCAAAATTACTAGAAAAAAATTAAATTAGAACAGTAAATTGTCAATGAATGTTTTTCAACATTTTGATTAATTTTAATTTCGAAGTTTTGAGACTCTTCTAGAAATGTTGACTCTTTTTCTCAAAAATTTCAATAATTTCCACTTTAAAAGTCGAAACATTTTTGACAATTAATTTATTTCAAAAGAATTTTTTTTCTTTTATTACGAAAATGTTATTTTTTTTATGTTACTGACTGAGAAATTTCAACTTTTTCTAGAAATATAATCTGCTTTCTCTTGAAATTTTAAGTTTAATTTTTAAAATTCGATCTTTTTTTTATCGAAATTTGAATTTTAAATTCGAACTTGTGAATTTCAAGAATAAATTTAGGATTTCTAAAAAAATTGGAAATTCTGATTCAGAATTTTCTTTGGTCATACACTAGTAGTAATTTTTTAGAGAAATATCAAATTGTTTCATTTTTTCTTGAAATTTCAATATTTTTTCCAGAGTTTCGTTATTTTTATGCAGATTTGAAGTTTATTTTCCCTAAATTTATACTTAATAATTTTCGGCTTCTTATCAAAGTTATAAAATAAAATGAACTTTAAAATGTTAAAATTTCGTTAAAAAGCTCTTAAATTTCCAAAACAAATTAGAGAGAAATCAAAATTTCTATAAGAAAAAATATTTTAAAGACAAAATCTCGAGGAAAAATCGAAATTTCAAAAAAAATTCTTCGTATAAAATGTTTAGAGAAAAACACAAATTTCATAAGAAAAAGAAGCAAAATTTTGTAGGGAAAAAATCGAAATTCGGAAAAAAATTGAAATATCTTTACAAAAAAGTCGAAATTTTTCGCTTTTCCCAAAATGTTCAAATTTTAATAGAGCTTTCAGGATTTTTTCCAAACATTTTTTGTCAAAACTACAAAATAAAATGAACTTTAAATTGTCAAAGTGTCGTGAAATAACTTGATATTTTTAAAGCAAATTAGAAGAACATAAAAAAAATCTGGAGAAGTAATTTCTAGAAGAAATTTTAGGAATAACACTTTCAGAAAAAATTGAAATTTGAAGAAAATTTATTTTTATAAAATATTTAGGAGAAATGGAAACTTTGCAGAAAAAATCAAAATTTTCTAAAAATATCGAAATATTTGAAAAAAGCTCACAATTTTTATACAAAATGAGATTTGATGTAAAAATTCGAAAATACAGTATTAACTTATTTTTTAGAGAAATAGTAAAATGCGAGATGTGTTGAATTTAGATTTTTCTTGAAATTGTAATTATTTTCTCAAAAAATTGACATTTTCAAAGAAATTTGAGTTTCTTTCTTAACATTTTAATTCTTGCTCGAAATATTCAATTTTTCCTCAAAACTTTAACAAAAATTAGTTTTTGAAAATGTGATTTTGATCAAAATTAAAAATAAAATAGGTTTCTAAATGTCGTAACTTTGTGAAAGAAAAATTGAAATACAGAACTTACCCCCTGAAACCAAGAAAGATTAACCTTTCTTGGTTTCAGGAGACAAGTTCTGTATTTCAATTTTTAAAGATAACCAAGGACCAGTCGGTTCCATTAAAAATTCCTGAGAGAAACCAAAAATGTCTATAAAAAGTAATCAGAGAAAATTTAAAATTTCTACAAAAAATTGTGTAATGAAAAGTGTTCAGGAAATTTTGAGAAAAAAAACCCGTGAGCGAATTTGGGGGTGCTGTAGTTCCACAGTGCTTATACGCCAGCCGCCACTGGTACGTAAGAGAATTTTCTAGAAAAATCTGATAAGGGGAAAGCGGCCGCGATAACGAAATCAAACGGCAGATAAGCGTTCCAGGAATTTCGGCAAACGATAAACCTTATCTGCGGGATTTTTCTAGAACCTGGGAGCCAAAACTATATAAGGCGGTCGCCTTTCCCTCGACTCAGTCAGTTAGAGCCAGTCAGTGTAATTAGTGAGTTAGTAGTTAGAAGTAAATAATTGAGTTCATTATTCAGTTGTAGTGTTCCTAGTTTAGTTTGGTAATATAGTGGGTATTATTCAATTCACGCGTTAATAATCAATTCGAACCGATAAGCTCGTATCAATATGTAAGCTATTATGTTTACTTGACACAAGATCTAAAACTCGTCACTCTAGATCTAAAACTGATCACTCAAGACCTAAAACTCGTCATCAGAGATCTAAACATTTTATTAAAGTGTCCTAAAGAATCGAATAACTGGGAAACTAAAAACCACTCCAGCACAATAACTGCTGAAACGTGCAGATCTGCAAATGATTGACATTTAGGAATATGTCAATTTTGTAGCATTGCAGCAAAAATTTAACAATTTGCAAGTTATTAGTTTTTAGTGGAATATATTCTGATCACCAAATCAAGACTTTTTAGAGCATCAGCGCTGAAGACAAAGTTTTGAAGAGTAAGGAGGTTCCCAATCAGCATGCATTCATTATATTCAACAGCAGAAATCTATAAATACGGTTAAAATGTGGGCAATTTAATTGTTATTCTAGTCAGTAATCGAACATTATTACAAGGAATTTTCACACGTTTTGTGCTGTGAATAAATATTGCTGATTACTGGAGATTTCTTTCCAGCAAATTAATCTTAATATTCATCGCGGTATCTCATGCATTATTTAAAGAATTCGCATTGATAAATTACCCTTTTAACAAGTTTGTGGTTAATTTTATTTAATTACCGCAATCATGTCATCTAGTTTTAATGAACGTACAAGTGTTAAGACTTTTTAGAAGAAACTCATCATTTTGCCACGAGAAACCTGCCTTTAACTGCATCAAATTCGAAAATAACCCAAGAGCATACACCACCTCCTCATTTCCGATTTATTTCTATTGGGCGCTCTGAAGTTCATGAGTGAAGTTGGACGAGGGGGCTTGGATGGCTTGGCCCTTCAAAACCCGAGCGAGTCCTCGAAATATTTAAATGTGGCAGTTAATGTCAAATAATGTTTGCTGAAAATTCCAATCTTGATTCTTGAAACGTAGAACCTCCTATTTTTCCTAAGGTTGGCACTTCGATGGTGAAATTGTTTTCAAACAACGCGCAATCAGGAAGATTCTCTTTGAGCTGGCGACACTTCGAAAGCTTCTGGTCTTGATGGTATTCCCGCTATTGTTCTTAAGAAGTGCGCCCCAGAGTCAACTTCTGTTCTAAGCACACTCTCTTACAACAAAGGTGTACTCCCTAACATCTGGAAATCTGCTAGAGTGCAGCCTGTCCCTAAAAAGGGAAAAAGGAATCTGGCTAACAACTTTCGCCCTATATCTTTGTTACCTGTTGCATCTAAAGTGATGGAAAAGGTTATCAACATCGAGATTCTCGAATATCTGGAGGAAAATATAATCATCTTCGACAGGCAATACGGTTTTAGACAACAACGTTCCACTGGCGATCTACTGGCATATGTTACTCATATCTGTAACACAGCTATGGTTTTTTCACCATTTGAACTTTTGCACTAACAACATCTATGGAAAAACATGGTGAGACTAGGATTGTGGCATTGGATATCTCAAAGGCTTTCGACAGAGTCTGCCACCGATCTCTTCTCGCCAAATTAACATCTTATGGTCTTCCTCCTGGACTCTATCATTTGATATCCAATTTTCTCACTGACAGATCTCTTCAAGTCGTCATCGATGACATCTCATCCGAGACCAGTGGCGGCTCCTAGCCAAAACTAATGGGGGTGCTGCTTAGCGTTTTAAAATGTGCAAGATTTCAACTAAAAATTTCGACATTTTCAGACACTTTCGAAAATTTCAGATTTCTTTGAAAACTAGACAATGAAAACTTTCGATAATGTCGCGTTTTTTGAAAGGTTGAATTTTTTTCCAAATTTCGACTGTATTGCAAAATTTGGATTTTTGTTTGTAATTTCGATTTTATCTTTTCAAAATTTCAACATTTTTGATAATTGCGAATTTTTCGATAATTTTGGGTTTTCTTCAATATTCAAAATATTCAGCTTTCTTGAAAATTTAATTAAAAACTCTGCAATTTGTTTTAAATGTCGATATTTTTCTAAAAATTCTCATTTATTCACATTCCCCAAATTATTTGCAATTTGTTTTAAATGTCGATATTTTTCTAAAAATTCGTCATTTATGCACATTCCCCAAATTATTGAAAAGGCCAACCAGTTTATAAATTGAAATTTTTTTTCAAAATCCTTATTTTCTTTTGAAAATTTGACTTTCTATGAAAATTTCAAAATTTTTTAAAATGTGGCTTTTTTTTTAAAATCGACTTTTCTGATAACTTTAGCTTTATTTTTTAAAAGTGGTAATGTTTTTCTTTTTAAATTTACATTTTATTGAGAAAAATTTTGCAATAACACTCCAATTTAAAAAAATAATATCAAAAATGTCTATTTTTAAAATTGTGCAAAGTTTTGAAAGAAATTTCAAAAAAAAAACTTGCATTTTATGTACAAATAAATAGCCAACATTTTGAATATTAATCACAAAAAATTGGCTTCAAGCTGGAATATCTGATTTTTGAAATTTCCCTGGAACTTCAAAATTACTAGAAAAAAATTAAATTAGAGCAGTAAATTGTTAATGAACTTTTTTCAACATTTTGATTAATTTTAATTTCGAAATTTTGCGACTTCTAGAAATGTTGACTCATTTTCTCAAAAATTTCAATAATTGCAACTTAAAAGTCGAAATTATAAGGATATTTTTGACAATTAATTTATTTCAAAAATGTTTTCGCTTCTTTAATTCCGAAAATGTTATTTTTTTTTGAAAAATGTTGTTTACTAACTTAACTAACCTAACAGTTCAACTTTTTTTAGAAATATGATCTGCTTTCTCTTGAAATTTTGAGTTTAATCTTTAAATTTCGATTTTCTTTTATCGAAATTTGAATTTTAAATTCGAACTTGAGAATTTCAAGAATAAGTTTAACATTTCTAGAAAAATTTGAAATTCCGATTCAGAATTTTCTTTAGTCCTAAAGTAGTAGTATTTTTTTAGAGGAATATCAAATCGTAAAAAAGGTTGAAATTTACAAGGTTCATTTTTTCTTAAAATTTCAATATTTTTCCCAAAGTTTTCTTATTTTTATGCAGATTTGAAGTTGATTTTCCCTAAGTTTATACTTAATACTATTCAGTTTCTTATCAAAATTACAAAATAAAATAAACTTTAAAATATTAAAATTTCGTTAAAAAAAATTTAAATTTCCAAAACAAAATGGAGAGATATCAAAATTTCTACAAGAAAACATATTTTGAAGACAAAATCTCCAGAAAAAGTCGAAATTAAAAACAAAATTATTTGTATAAAATGTTTAGAGAAAAACACAAATTGTATAGAAAAAAGTTTAGAGAAAAAATCGATATTTTAAAAAAAAATTGAAATATCTTTACAAGAAAGTCGAAATTTTTTGTTTTTCCCAAAATGTTGAAATTTTTGTAGAGCTTTCAGGGTTTTTCTCAAACATTTTTTGTCAAAGCTACAAAATAAAACAAACTTTTAATTGTCAAAGTGTCGTGAAAAAACTTGACATTTTTAAAGCAAATTAGAGAAACACAAAGAAAAATCTGGAGAAGTTTTCAAAACAAATTACAGAGAAATTAAAATTTTTACAAGAAAAAATATAATAAAATAAAGACAAAATCTCCAGAAAAAGTCAAAATTTCTAAAAAAAATTATTTGTATAAAATGTTTAGAGAAAAACACGAATTTCATAGGATAAAAAAAAGCAAAATTTCTTAGAGGAAAAATCGAAATTTGAAAAAAAATTCATATATCTTTACAAATAAATCATAATTTTTTGTTTTTCCCAAAATGTTGAAATTTTTATAGAGCCTTGGGGATTGTTCCAAACATTTTTTGTCAAAACTACAAAATAAAATAAACTTTAAATTGCCAAAGTGTCGTGAAAAAACTTGACATTTTTAAATCAAATTAGAAGAACATACAGAAAGATCTGGAGAAGTTGGAATTTCTAAAATTTCTTCTAGAAATTCCAACTTCTCCAGATCTTTCTGTATGTTCTTCTAATTTGCTTTAAAAATGTCAACACTTTTCGGAAAAATGGAAATTTTGCAGAAAAAATCAAAATTCCTAAAAAAATCGAAATATCTGAAAAAAAACTTAAAATTTTCATACAAAATGAGATTTGAGGTAAAAATTCGAAGATACCGTATTAACTTATTTTTTAGAGAAATAGTAAAATGCGAGATGAGTTGGATTTAGATTTTTTCCTGAAATTGTAATTTTTTTCTCAAAATGTTGACATTCTCAAAGAAATTTGAGTTTTTTTTCTTACATTTTAATTCCTGCTCGAAATATTGATTTCTTTCTGAATACTTTTACAAAAATTAGTTTTTAAACATGTGATTTTGATCAAAATTAAAAATAAAATATGTTTTTAAATATCGTAACTTCGTAAAAGAAACTTAAAATTTCTATAAAAATAAATCAGAAAAAAATTAAAATTTCTACAAAAAATTGTGTAATTAAAAGTGTTCAAAAAATTTTTGAGAAAAAAACTCGTAAGCGAAATTGGGGGTGCTGCAGTTCCACAGTGCTTATACGCCAGCCGCCACTGTCCGAGACATTTGCGATTAACGCGGGGGTGCTTCAGGGGTCTGTTCTGTCTCCTACTCTATTTCTGTTACACATTAACGATCTCTTAGCTTCAACTTCCAATCCTATATACAGCTACTCAGATGATAGTAACCTTGAGTCGTCTTTTTTCTCCGACAAATCATTACCTATAGCTGCTTCAGATCGACTAAGGGAGCAGCAGATGCAGTTCCAGATATGAATCTTTTCGCCTGCCGTAGTCCTGGATATAGTCTCCAGTGGGAGATTCTTGACTTTGTTTTCCATTTTTTGACCTCATTGTTGATTTGACTTTTAGAAAAACCAGAAGCCGGTTCAGGTCCAAGAAATGATAATGCAGATCCTTCTCTAGCGAGTTGGTCCGCAGATTCATTTCCTTGTATTCCTTTGTGCCCTGGCACCCACTTAAGGCTGATCTTGTTGTGTTTAGCCAGTTGCTTTAATATTTGTGGTTAATTTTATTTAATTACCACAATCATGTCATCTAGTTTTAATGAACGTACAAGTGTTAAGACTTTTTTGAAGAAACTCATAATTTTGCCACGAGAAACCTGCCTTTAACTGCATCAAATTCGAAAATAACCCAAGAGCATACACCACCTCCTCATTTCCGATTTATTTCTATTCTAATGTAAAGTGCAGACGGCGCTCTAGTTGTGTAGTTCATGAGTGAAGTTGGTCCCAAAAAAAAGTCCCAAACTTAGTTTGGATTTGACAAGGCAGCTGCTGAGAGCCTTTATTGCCGCTTGGCTGTCAAAGTTAATGTAGATCTTTGTTTCTTTCAGGGTTCTTCGAAGATACTCGTAGGCGCAAAGTTCTATTGCGTGTATTTCAGTTTGAAAGACAGTTGGGTCTTTTCCCAAGGCTTTAGAAAACCATAAGGGCCATAAATTCTCACTTCAGTCCCATGTGCTATCTTTGATCCATCTATAAACCAGATGGATAATTTGTGTGTTTCCTCAGGTACTGATTGAGCGTCAGTGTGGCTATCGAAGTCCACCTCAAAGGAAATGATCAAATTCGTACCTGGGTTGCATGAAATCAACCGATTTTGCTAAAATCACCGGGCTATATTCCCTTGAGAATTCCCATGTGACCAGCGAAGTCTCCTTCTTTAAATTGTTTTAATTGCAGTAATCTTGAGGCTCCTTTGATCGCTTTCCTCTTCACTAAAAGGTGGAGAGGAGTTAGACCTAGCATTGCCTCCATTGCTGATGTTGGGCAGGTGTTCTGGATTGGATTCTGGATTCGTTGTGGAATTGCCTAAAAATTTAGGCCAGCACTTAGGCCACCCTTTCCGGGCCCATTGTGCTATCCCCGTGATTGAGGTGTCCTTGGTCATTCATTCAGCCACCCAACCTTGTTGAGAAACTGAAGAACGTCCCTTGGATGCGCCTCTCTCAAACCACACTAGGCCAGAAGTTGGGCAGGTGTTCATTGCGCCTGTTATGCCCAGACATGCATACCTTTGAACTATCTTCAGTTGGTTTTGTGCTGTCTTTTTCATTATTTTTGGAAACCATACTAAAGAAGCTTATGTGATCAGGAGTATAACTATCATCCTATATGACCAATAATAGATCATTTTCGGTTTCAGACCCCAGGTTTTGCTGAACAATCTGCGGCATGTCCAGAACGCTGTCGTAGCTTGCTTGATTATTCCAGTCAAATGAGGATTCTAGGTGAACTTTTGGTCTAGGACTATTCCTAGATATTTAGTCTCACTTGAGAAGTTGAATTGAACTCCATTCATAGTGGCTATTGTCTAAGTAAAGTCAATAAGTAAAGTCCATAAGTAAAGTCCATAAGATTGCATCTCAAGCTTACTTCGTTTACTGTACTGACGATCTAGTTCCAATTTAAGCCATTTTTGTTTAGCGGTGTACGTAATTTCGTTCGCCACTGGACAATTGATAGGTAAACTAATGTTGATGAAATTTGGAAAAACTTTACTTTTTCGGCATGTTTTAAGCAGATATTAATCTAATTTTAGTGGTTGCCTTAAATTAGAGATTCCGTTTTATAGACCGAGAAGCCATAAGCCATTCTTTCTTGGTTTCAGAGGACAAGTTCTGTATTTCAAACGACATCTACTTCGGATATTGACAGCTAAGAGGTTGAAGACATTTCAACACAACAAGTATTCAAACTTACAGCGCGTTCGATTCTTCTTGGAATGCTTTCAAGTCAAAAGCTGAAAACTAGAAAACCGAAAGTATTTTCTCAACTTAAAGCAGTATTTAAAAGGTGGAGAATTCTATGAAAATCTCGACACAGCAACACTGTGGTTCTTCTCAGATGTTCTTCAATAAAGGCGCTAGGAAGTTGAAATTAACCACACAATTGTACAGTTTCTAAAACTTTTAATCTATCAAGGGCTTATCAATGAGTTGAGGTTCCCTGCGACAGGTACGAAATATTTGGAGAAATGACAAAAAAACTTTTGTTGAACGAAATTTCGAGATCATCTATTGGAATTTCAATTGGAATTAAAAATATTAATTCTTCTCGAGATTTTGACTTGAAAGAGTTTGAGGCAAAAAGTTCGAAATAAATACAAATATTCCGTTTGATGCAGGGGTCTGTTCTGTCTCCTACTCTATTTCTGTTACACATAAACGATCTCTTAACTTCAACTTCCAAGCCTATATACAGCTACGTGGATGATAGTAACCTTGAGTCATCTTTTTTCTCTGACAAACCATTATTTATCGCTGCTTCAAATCGACTAAGGAAAGCAGCAGATACAGACGATTAATCGGGATCTCGAGATTATTCTGGAATGGGGTAAGAACAAGTTGGTCGACTTCAACGCTTCAAAAACTCAGGCCGTGGTTTTCTCTTAGGAAACATCAAGGGATAATGCAACAAACATACTAATGGACGATAAAATCCTTCCTATGGGATCTAATCTATCTATCCCAGGAGTAAATGCGAGCACTAACTTCTCTTGGGACGATCATGTGCGCGCCATTGCCAAATCCGCCTCTCAGAAGCTAGGCTTTCTTTTTAGAGCTAAAAAGTACTTCACATCTCATTAGCTATTAACACTATACAAAGCTCAAGTTAGGGCAACACTGGAATACCATGTTTGGAGTTCAGTCCCAAAATTAGCTCTCTTGGATTTAATTCAAAGAAAAGCGATTCGATTAATTGTTGACGAGAGTCTGACCGATTCTCTCGAAACACTAGAGCACAGGCGTATGGTTGGTGACTTGTCTCTTTTCTACAAGTACTGTCATGGAAGATGCTTGCAGGAACTAATAGGATTGATCCCCCCAAAGGCAAGATTCTTGAGGTATACAAGATAGTCCGAGATAGCAAATTCTTGGGCGGTCTAGCTTGTCACAGTGAGGACTTCTGTCTACGGAGACTCTTTTTTCTATAGAGCTTCCAAGCTATGGAACGCGTTACTGAAAGGAATTTTCCCCAAAAATTGCAACCTATCCTTGTTTAAGAAGTCGGTTCATGGCCATGAACCGACCTATTATTGGTCATATAGGATGATAATTACACCCCTGATCACATACCCTTCTTTAGCATGGTTTCCAAAAATAATGAAAAAGACAGCACAAAACCAATTGAACATAGTTCAAAGGTATGCATGTCTGGGCATAACAGGCGCAATGAACACCTGCCCAACAGCAGCAATGGAGGCAATGCTGGGTCTAATTCCTCTCCACCTTTTGTGATCAAAGGAGTCTCAAGATTACTGCAATTAAAACAATTTAAAGAAGGAGACTTCGCTGGTCACATGGGAATTCTCAAGGAATATAGCCGGTCTGATCGATTCTCTCGAAACACTAGAGCAGAGGCGTATGGTTGGTGACATGTCTCTTTTCTACAAATACTACTATGGAAGATGCTCGCAGGAACTAATAGGATTGATCCCCCCAAGGGCAAGATTCTTAAGGCATACAAGTCAGTGTCGCAGACAGGAAATTCTTGTGCGGTCTAGCTTGTCACAGTGAGGACTTCTGTCTACGGAGACTCTTTTTTCTATCGAACTTCCAAGCTATGGAACGCGTTACCGAAAGGAATTTTCCCCAAAAATTACAACTTATTCTTGTTTAATAAGGCGGTTCATGGCCATCCATCCTTGTTTCCGCATCTTACTCGCAGTGCTTTGAAAGCATAATGGGGTTACCCTTTACGAGTGGATTAAACTTAAACAAAAAACAAATAATCCTTCAATAGAGGCCCCAAAACTCCATTTCTAGACACTTCTTTCAGCATTTGTGTTATTTCAGTCATTTCAGCATACAGTGCTTTATTTACTGTGAGTACTAAACCGGATTTTTTCTATTTGGAAAACTTGATGAATTTTTGAAGTGAATACCTTCAAAATCCTACAAAATTCGAATCCTACAAAATCATACGATTGCAGTTTTCAGCAGTACAAGATTTGTTTCCAATTCTCAAAACATTTCCAGAAATTTTTCTTAAAACGCTGATGGTTTTAATATTATATCAAAAGCTTGCTTTGGTTGTTTCATTACTCCATCAAGTTTCTTTAATCAATTGCAAGGTTTCCAATCTTGCCACAATCTTCGTCAGAAGTCAACAACGTTCTCTACTATTCCAGTTTTTTAAACTATCAGAAAACTAGCTAATTTTTTTTAGAGTGTCATTGATAAAGTGTCATTGATAGAGTGTCATTGACAGAGTGTCATTGATAGAGTGTCATTGATAGAGTGTCATTGACAGAGTGTCATTGAAAGAGTGTCATTGATAGTTTAAAAAGATTACTTATGTTGTGAAAGTTATATTTCTTCCGAGTTAAGATCGTGTCAAAGAACTGCTAAAATTGTTTGACGTTTTGCCTTTGCCTATCATCGTAGGAAGACAAGAAAAAAAACAAGGGTAACGATATTGTGCCATTTCGGGAGGGTGTCTCCTCTGCCATGTTGACCTACTGAACTACCGTCCTCTACTAAAATTCAAGAGAATTTTAACGTTCATTCGACAGTCTCTGTAGATGAGTTTTGTCTCTGGTGTGGTTTATCAACTATTCTCATCAGTATATCTTCTAAGTTAGCATGCTCTTCTATAGAAGAGTCAATATATTGACTGCATTCTCTTTATGCCACCTTCACTTCGGAAAAGTTTTGTTCCTGTGGTTGACACACTACGTTAACATTCTCGTTTGCTTGTTTTTTTTTTTGGTGGAACGGACTGCTCCTTGGTTGTCTTCAAAAATTGAAATATAAATCCTATCCCTTGAAACCAAGAAGATGATAGCTTGAATATCGAAACGCGTTAGAGCAACCTCTGTTGTGTTTTTTAATATTTTTTGGTTTTAGAGGACAAGATTTGTATTTCAATTCTCTTTTATATTGAATTTGGTTTTTCTCTTTCTTTATAAGGAAGCTCCTTGGCGAAACGTTGAGTACGTTTAGTAATTCTTCCAAACGGTGCAAACTTGAAGGCAATATATGTTCTATTAGTGGTCACGAAAGCTTCGTAATATATTCCTTATGATATTAAACAATTTCTTTTAAAATTAGCAGTTCCTCTAAGTCTCTAAAGATTATGAACTGAAGCCCTCAAGTTTTCATACTTCAGGAACTAATTGGATTGATCCCCCCAAGGGCAAGATTCTTGAGGCATACAAGACAGTGTCGCAGACAGGAAATTCTTGTGCGGTCTAGCTTGTCACAGTGGGGACTTCTATCTACGGAGACTCTTTTTTCTATAGAACTTCCAAGTTATGGAACTTATTACCGAAACGAATTTACTGAAAGGAATTTTCCCCAAAAACTACAACCTATCCTTGTTTCGGTTCATCGCCATCTATCCTTGTTTTCGCATCTTACTCGCAGTGTTTCGAAAGCATAATGGGGTTACCCTTTACGAGTGGATTAAAAAAAATATATATTTTTTTGGAACAAACTGAAATTCATAAAAAATCTGAAATTTTTCCTTTTCAAAATTTTAAATTCTTGAACCTAAAATTTCTGAAATTCGATTTGTATTCATTTCTCTTCGACTTATTTATCGAAATGTCTACTTTTTCGTGAGAACTTCGGTCATAACATTTCGATGATGTGACCAAAATTTGGAAAAATTTGATTGTATGTCGAAAATTCACTTTAATTCGAAATATTGAAAAATTGATACACAAATCTTGTTCCCTGAAACCAATAAAGATTAAAAAACAGAACAACAGTTGCTCTAAAGCGTTTCCATAACCAAGCTATCATCTTCAGAGAAATTTTTAATCTTTCCTGGTTTCAGAGGACAAGATTTTTGTAGCAGAAGATAATCAAATCAAAATATTGGGAAAAAATCACAACTTTGAATTACAAACTTCAAATTTGTAGAAAAAAATATAGAAATTCTAGAAGTAACACAACATATTTTTCAGTTCTGGTATTTGTACTTTTCAATGTAAACTTAAAATTTCTAAATTTTTCAGTTTTTGTTTAAATTTGGTGGAATGGACTGCTTCTTGGTTATCATCAAAAATTGAAATACAGAACTTGTCCCCTGAAACCAAAAAAAGATTAAAAAACACAACAAAGGTTGCTCTAACGCGCTACGACAGCCAAGCTGTCATCACAGGAACTGTCATCAGAGAAACTAGTAATAGTTTCTCTCTGAAGATGACTTGGCTATCCAAACGCGTTAGAGCAAGCTATCATCTTCCGAGAGATACTGAATAACTTGGCTATCGAAACGCGTTAGAGCAACCTTTGTTGTGTTTTTTAATCTTTCTTGGTTTCAAGGGACAAGTTCTGTATTTCAATGTTTGTTTAAACAGAATTTTGACCCTATGTTAAACATTGTAGGAACAAAATTGAAAGTTTGAGTTTAACGACGTCTTGAAAGGATTCTAATTCAAAGACCAATAGGTTTGAACATTTATTAGATTCGAAGTTTGGAAACGAAAGACCGGTTTCGATCTTGTTAGATCTCGTCAGTTTGGTATATCCAACTCGAATGCTCGAATGGTCTTTGGTTTCCAAACTTCGAATCTAATAAATGTTCAAACCTATTGGTCTGTGCATTACAATCCTTGTCTTCTGGGAACTCTCCTAGAGAGCAACCGCTTCGCTAGGTGGCAGTGTTTCAACTGTTGGTAGTTCAGCTACCCCTATGATTCACTATATACACGCCGCGCCTGGAGGGCTTCATAAATTTGTAGTCCAGGTTGCATTCTACTTGCATACGACGTCTTGAAAGTTGAAATTTTAAGTAAGAACTGCGAGCGTTTTTTTTTATTTACTTATTGTTTATTTTATTTATTTATTTATTTTATTTTTCGCTTCAACCAAAAGGGTTGGCTTGGATCCTACATCTGTTGAAACCGCTAACAAGTCTTCGTCTTGAAGTGTACCAGAGAATACAGTATACTCATCGTACATGATTCATCCGGAGGTGTCAGCTTTCGTACCAGCGAGCCAGATGCCGATTAATTTTGCATTTATTTCAATAATAATAGAATGCAAAACGCCGTATTGACCCATATTTTTAGTACAATCCGATGCTCGAGCATTTCAGCGCATTGTTTTGCGAGAGGACGGATAATTTATGATCCAAGACAGATGTTAATTTGATTGTGATAAATTACATTCGATTTTTATGCAATTGTTTGTGGGCGACAAATAATACTTCAATTAACATGTCAATTACATGTTTCACCTTTAAGATATGAATGATATTCATGTATTTGATGTCGTGATTGAATTTTATAAGATGAAGGTGTGTAGAAGCTAGCGACCTAAAGCCCCTTTTGATTTACACTTATGTCAATTCAGGGGCGGATTAAATTCGCTCGGGGCCATGTGCAACACACTAATGGGGCCCTCCAGAGACTAAATAGACTGAACCTAACACGGTAAGCAGTGAAGCCAGTTGAAAGCCTGGCGAAAGCCTAGCTCCATCTAGCTCGCAACGCCCTCTTATTATTTGACAGACCTTTGCGAAGATAACATCGGTTTTTTTTAAAGAAAATGGGCTGTAAATATGGGGAAGTGTATTGTGGATCATTGTTGAAACCTCAGTGAACACATTAGTGAAGGAAAATCAAGAGTTTCATTCTTTGGGTAGGTAAAAATAAAATATATAAATATTCAATTATCGGCGTGCGCGCGTCGCCATTTCACTGCAATCATGACGTGTTTACAGCACCGGCTTAACAATATTGTACACAGGCGTCGCGTATTGAAAGAAAATTATTTTACTATTAAACCAAGATGTCTTTGAAAATAGTTCTCCTGAACTTTCACCAAAAAGCACTTATAAAAATTATCCTATTGGTCCAAAAGCCCCTAATTCTAAAGTTTCATCTAAATCGTTAGAACCGTTACGCGGCAAGTTTCGTATTTATAAATTTTACTTAATCCGACCATATCAACGAGTAGTGGAATGTACCTCCCCACTTCCCCGGATTTTAGTTCCAACTGTACGCATGAGACAACATTGAAACGTTCAGTCTATTTAGTCTCTAGGGCCCTCTATATGATACCTTATGCCATGTTCGCAATATTTTTGTCCACAGAAACTTTGACGGCTAAAAAAACCAATGATAACGATGGCTTCCACGGCCAGAGTCAGTACAGGATATATTTCTCCCGCCATTGGACCGCGTCAAAAAACCATCATAGGGGGCTTCTTCGGGAAAAAAGAAATAAAATACCATGAAATATACAAAAATAAAAAGAGCACACAGAGCACGGTAATTCAGTATATCTACCATGCCAGAGGCGAAATTCTTCTGAACTGAAAATTGGTACAAAGGATAAGAAAGTTTAGACAAAAGAGCACGGTAATTCAGTATGTCCACCATACCAGAGGCGAAACTCTTCTGAATTGAAAATTAGTAGAAAGGATAAGAAAGTTTAGACAGAAGAGCATGGAAAATGTTTCCACTTATCACGAGGTGGCACGGCGTAAATTTTTTATTTGGTTGTAAATTGTGGAACTGTGCTTAAAATAATATTAGTGAATTACTTAACAAATATTAACTTAACATAAATTTAACAAAACATTGTTATTCAATAGTAAAACGTAAATTACCCTATTTTTTGGTACGGTTATGGTATTTGGATTGTAAAATGTACTTTTGTCAGAATTTCCGTACATATACGGTAATTACCGTACGCATGGCAACACTGCTTGGGGATTTGTATTGTATCCACGCATACAGTCTATGCTAAAAATCGAGTAGTGGTGCCAGTCTAGCACTATACGCGGCACAGTACGTTCCTGAAGATGTCTCACATAAAAGATGTGTTCGACGTTTCGTTCACCATCGTAGGGGACTTCTTATGGAACAAAGAAAAAAAAATGAAAAGAGGAATATGAGGGTGATACCGGAGCGAAATAAATATATTTTCAATTTTCCCGCTTTTGACGACACTCGCTGCATCAAAGCGCTAGGCACCCCTAATGAGTGAATTATGATTCACTCAAGTCCCTCGGGAGTAAAATCAGTTCCCTCAATGCTGTCGTCGTCGCCAGTACTCCACCAGCGCAAGATTTCTCCAACCGTCGAGAATCTTCAGCCGTCCAATTCCCATAGCGACCTTTGCTCATTTGCCTAGCGCTTTAATCGAAAATTTTCTACCGACGCCGACGTACGACATTGATAGTGCATCGTTGCGACCCCAGCTTAAAAACCGTAAGTCTTTTTTTTTTCATTTTTTTTTGTTTAGTGTTTATCAGTGTTATTTATTTTTTTTTTAATTTGTTTAATATTGCTTGCATCATTCACCTTGCCCCCTTTCAGCCTGATAAAATTTCCTTTTGTAATTTTCAAGCCACGTGCTCGCAAAATGTCTGCTTTTCCGTAAAAATTTGAATTTTTTTTTGCGGTACGTATTCTTAATTTCGTGGCAGTTGTTTCTAATCAACATTCGCAGTGCTTCACTGCCAAATTGTCTGGATTTACGGTTAAAGCCCTATATTTTCTCATTTTTCAAGCCTTGTGACCGTTATCCGCCATTTTCCTTGTTTGATTTTCAAACGACACAACTTCTTTAGTGCTAACGTCAACGGCCATCTTTTCTAGTTTTCTAACGACACGTATTGTAACTGCTGCCATCTGTGAGCGATGTTTGTCGTCTTCCATGTTTATATTGGGCACCGTCTTTTTCTGTTTGAAAACACTTGGCGATGGCGTTCTTAATCCGAAAATTATTTGTTTTCGCCCAAATTGGCCGTTCCTCCCGGTGAATCCTTCTAAAAATATGTTATCACGACTAACGCGGTATCAAGGGAATATGCAAAAAACGAAAGAAAGAAAAGGCCAATTTCAAAACATCAGAGTACGATAACTCAATATGTCCACCATACCAGAGGCGAAACTCTTCTGAATTGAAAATTTGATACAAAGGATAAGACAGGTTAGACAGAAGACCATGGTAAATCAGTATGTCTACTATACCAGAGGCGAAAATCTTCTGAATTGAAAATTGGTACAAAGGATAAGAAAGTTTAGACAGAAGAGCACGGTAACTCAGTATGTCCACCATACCAGAGGCGAAACTCTTCTGAATTGAAAATTAGTAGAAAGGATAAGAAAGTTTAGACAGAAGCCGCCTTAGCCATTGCGAGGCTCCGGGCGGGTAGATCTTTAAGAGGCCCTCGTCTTTGTGGAATTAGTTTTAACATAGACGTAGTCAGAATAGAGCAGGGTAGAGCGCTTGCCCCCCCCCCCCCCAGTCCGTGGGGTTAACCAAAATTTATATTGAACTGAGGAGACTTTCTCTAAAAAATTTCCATTCGACAAAAGTCGTCCTTCTTTAAGCTATTGATATTTTCTCGAAATTTCGACACTTATTTCACGAAATTCGCCTCTTTTCATAAATTTCTTTGGAAATTTCAAATGTATTCCTAAAATTCGATTTATTTTATCAGAATCCAACTTAACTAAAAATTTCGAATTTTTATTTCAAAATTCATCGTTTTATTTTTCGAAATTCTATCATTTCTCAAAAGTAGTTTTTCCCGGAAACTTCGACTTCTATTTAAACTTTGATTTTTTGAAAATTTCGACTTTTTTTATCAAGATTTACCCTTTTGCTTAAAACTTGATCGATTTTTTGATAATAATATTTATCTGGAAATTTTTATAATGACTTTTTTAGAAATTTTGTAAAAAGACAAAAATTCCGAGAATATTTCCCCTGGAATGGGGAAATACAACTTGTTTCTCAAAATTTCGGCGATTATTCAATATTGGACATTTTCTGACTCAAGGTAGGGCAGAACAGGGCGCATGTCTGCCTCCGATTCAAGCGCTCAAGAGAAAAATCTAGAAATTACATTTTTCTCAAAATTTATCCTTTTTCCAAAATTTCGACAAAATTTGACTCTCTCTGAATAATTTCGAGTGTTTACTAAATTATGACTTTTTTCTCAAAATTTTGATCTTTTTTTTGTTTTTCAAGGGAAAAAAATCGAAATTCCAAAAAAGAACAAATTTAGAAAAATCGAAACTTTGATATTTTTCTCAAAATCCGCCTTTTTCGCAAATTTAAAATTATCCTGAAATCCCATCCTGTATGTTTCCGGAAAACTGAATATTTTTCCTGGAAATTCGTATCTTTCTTAAAATTTTGATTTTTTTTTCAAGATTCGTTTTTTCCACAAACGGACGGCTATTCTCAAAGTTGCACTTTTTCTTTAAGTTTGAATTTTTTCTGAAAAATTTCGATCTGATGCTTCATTTGGTAGTTTTTTTAAAAATGTCGACTGCTTTTCAGAGATTTCGTTTTTTTTAATTCCTTTATTTTTATTAACATCGGGTTTGTCTGAAGATTTTGATCATTTGGAATTTGATTTTTCAGAACTTTTAACAGGTTTTTTACAATTTGCTTTTTTCCCGATATTTTTATTTAAAAATTCGATATTCAACTTTGCTAAAAATTTTGAATTTCTCTTAAAATTAGTTTAATTTCGTCTTTTCAGAAATTTCGACTTTATTCTCAAAATTCCACTTTTTGGGCTCTTCTTTCGGAAAACATTTTTTCTATCAAAATTAGGCCACTTTTCCGAATATTTGTCTTTTCTTTAAATTTTGACTTTTTTAAATTTGACTAGAAATTTCATCTTCATATTTCGCCTTATTTTCGAAATATTGACTTTAATTTCAAAATGCCATGTTTTAGTTTTTGGAACTTTCTGGACTTTTTCCTCGAAATTGGCTTTTCCTTTAAATTTCAGTTGCCTCGAAATACGTCTGTTTTCTCTAAATTAGGTCGGCATATTATCAAAAATTAAAAATGTTGCGAAATTTTTGGGTAATTTCGAGAAAAATACATTCAATTTCTTTATTGAAATTTAAATATTATGTCAAAATTAGAATAAAAAAGTAAACATTACGAGAAAAGCGTTTTTGGAAATTGCAAATTTTTTCACAGCATTTGGTTTTTGGAAATATTTTGGCATATTTAGAAATTTCGAGTTCTTCTGAAAGGTTGGGTTTTTATTCAATTTCGGTTTTTTAAAAAATTCTTTCCCAAAATAGGGTTTTTTCAAAAAAATTGGTCGCTTGGAAAATTACGACTTTATTCTACATTTTTCTCTCAAAATTGAATTTTCATTTTTTTAATATTCGCTTTTTTCTAATTTTTTTTTTCAAATTTAAGTTTCCGAAAATTTCATGTTTCTCAAAAGTTGTCTTATTCTGGAAATTTTGACTCGTACTAAAAATAGGGATGTTTTATGCTTCTGAAAATTTCCGTTTACAGTGAAAAATTTTTCTCAAAGTTCCAACTTTTTTTGAAAATTACATTTTTTTTTCACAAAATTCCACCCTTAAAAATATATATTTTTTGAATTTTCAGATTTTTGAGATTTTTGAAAAGTTAGAATTTTATTTTAAACACGATTTTCTAAACGTTCCAACTTCTTCCTAAAATTCGTTTTTCGTCGTCTCTTTCAAAATTAAAATTTCTCTTGAAAATTTTCACTTTTCTTTAAGAGATTTCAACCTTTTTATCGACATTTCGACGGTATTTTTTAAAATCGTTATTTTTTGAAATCTTCGAAATTTGGATAATTTTTAAAGTTTTCCGAAAGAATTGGTTTTTATTTTAGATTCAATTTTCTGACTGTTTCGCAAAGTTCGACTCTATTTCCAAATTTCTAAGTTAATCTGAAAATTCGATTACTCAGTTCATGTAGTTAAATGAAAATATACATATACTCGGAACGTTTTCCGGTTTTCTTTTTTTATCAATTTTTCAAAATGATTCTTGCCCCTCCCTAAACTAAATCCTGCCTACGCTTATGAATTTCAATGATGATGCTTGACTAGAAATGCAAAGTCATAAATAAATATATTTGGACTTTTAGAATTGTTTATTGGAAACTAAGAAAAATTAATACACACAAAGATTTTTTTTGGTGGAACGGACCGGTCCTTGGGTATCTTCAAAAGAATCCTTCTTGGCTTCAGGGAACAAGTTTTGTCCTTCAATTTTTAAACACAAAGATAACAAACTATTAATCATGATAAATAAGGTGCATTAATGTCTTAAAAGAATCAGGGATTGAGAAATGATGACGACTGCTCTGATATAAAAGCATAATCCGAAGACAGTTGACAGCTGAAATGAAACGCGGGAATTCCCCGAATCGTAAACACGAAGAAAATGGAGTACTATCAGATTTTGTTTAGCCCTCGCAGTTGGCAGCTCTTCTGGCACTGGTACGAAATTTCGTCAACGTGAAAGAGAAGGAAAGGAACATTCATTGAAGCGAATGAGACAGATATCAGCGCGATAACTACCACGCAAGGGAGCAGTGAGTCCAGTTTTATAATGCGCGGTTAAGGCTCGAAATTCAAGAGCACGGTAACTCAGTATGTCCGCCATACCAGAGGCGAAACTCTTCTGAATTGAAAATTTGATACAAAGGATAAGACAGTTTAGACAGAAGAGCATGGTAACTCAGTATGTCCACCATACCAGAGGTGAAACTCTTCTGAATTGAAAATTTGATACAAAGGATAAGAAAGTTTAGACAAAGAGCACGGTAACCCAGTATATCCACCATACCAGAGGCGAATCAAGCAACTGTTGTTTACAGGGGAGGACTGAAGCATATGCAACATATGCTATTGCACAGGAGTCCTCACTATTTAGGAGCCTCCTGTGCAATTGCACCTGCTACACAGCTCTTGGAAACATTAATAATAAAAATAAGTGACAGATCATCCTTCTTCAAAAATATTTTTTAAGATAACCAAGGACCAGTCCATTCCACCAAAAAAAAATCATCTCTGATTTATGTCACATTTAATCAGTCTTTTACAAGCTGGTATTTCTTTAGAGAGTTGCTGCTGAGAAAGGTATCTATGGGATGATATCCTCTCCAATTATGGTAGAGTTGCAAAATTAATTTACCTATTATTGAATTTTTTTCCCCTTCAGGCGTCACCGCTGTTTTTTTTTTAAATATTTTCGACCTTTCATTAGCCATAACCCATATATCCCATTGTGGTTAAATGTTTTAAACTCATTGAAGTTATCCATCAAAGTGCATATTTCTAGGAGTGTTGTCTTTGAAGTATTACGCACAATATTGACATTTATACATGGAAACGAGAAAATATTTTAAAAAATACTTATTAAGGTCACATCACGTTGTTGTTGTATGATATGACTAATTACATCTTAACCAGAAGCATGGGAAATTTTCTAGAACAACAATAAATTAACATCTTACTACAGTTCGCTTTTATTTATTATTAATAACAATAGATTCATTAATTACTCATTCTCTCGATAGCAAAAGAAACCGCGGTAACATTTTCAAGCTGTAAGCGTAAAACTGCAAACTTCAAGCTGATTATCAGTTCAAATATACATAATGTTACGGGCTTATCGGTTCGAATTGATTACACTTATCAAGTAAGACCCACTTTATTACCAAATTAACTCGGCACATTTCAACTGAACAGTAACTCACTACTTATTTACTAATTGCTAACCCACTAATTACACTGACTCTAACTTACTGACTCGAGGGAATGCTGACCGCCTTATATAGTTTTGGCTCCCGGGTTCTAGAAAAATCACGCAGATAGGATTCATCGTTTGCCGAAATTTGTGGAACGCTTATCTGCCATTTGTTTCGTTATCGCGGCCGCTTTCCCCTTATCAGATCCTTCTAGAAACTTTTTTTTTATTTACTAAATTCTACAATTCTAATCTAAATCCTATTTCATCAATTTACATTGCGTTACAATAATAATAGAAACTGTAGAAATTTCACGACTGATGCCGATGACTCATGATCACTGATGCACTCAGAGCATTATTGCCCTGCACATTTTAACCTGGTATCAACTTGATTTTAACTTGGTATCAACTTGATTTTAACTTGGTATCAACTTGATTTTAATCTAGCATCAACTTGCACCATTTATTACCTACCTATATTCGAATAAAAGTGTTTTATTGTTGAAATACAAAACTTGTCCCCTGAAACCAAGAAAGATTAAAAAACACAATAAAGGTTGCTCTAACGCGTTTCGACGGCCAAGCTATCATCTTCAGAGAGATACTAACACCTAATCCTAAGTTAGTTAGTTAACATCTCTCTGAAGACGACAGGTTGGCTGTCGAAACGTGTTAGAGCAACCTTTGTTGTGTTTTTTAATCTTTCTTGGTTTCAGGAGATACGTTATGTATTTCAAGTTTTGAAGACAACCAAGGACTAGCCGTAAAACGGGCTAGTCCTTGGTTGTCTTCAAAAATTGAAATACAAAACGTATCTCCTGAAACCAAGAAAGATTAAAAAACACAACAAAGGTTGCTCTAACACGTTTCGACAGCCAACCTGCCGTCAAAAAAAAATGTTTTATTATGTTTTGTGTTCTATTGTAAACCATTGATTCCATATCATTTCGTTAAGAGTTAAAAAAAAGAAATCACCAATAAAATAAACTTTAAAAAAAATGCAGCATTAAAATTTGAATCGTCTTAAAACTAAAATTTGCAGATTGCAGCTTGTACACTCCTTATTTTTTTATGTTTTTTTTTTAATTTATTTAACATTTCTCCGGCCCAGTTTGGAAATATTTAAATTTTTATGGTTTGTTGACAATTTTCTAAACAATGTTTGAAATACGACCACGTGATATTTAAATTTATTGAAAACGTCCCTTCAAGACAGTTCACAAATTAAGAGGTTAGTTTATTTTACATAGAATAGGAATAATGAAAAATAGGAGATCAAAAATTAGATATGGAATAAATAGAAATTTTTTTGTTTTTTGATAAATTAGGAAAATATAAAAAAATACATAAAAAAGGTTGCAGCACTGGACATCGATGTTTTGCTCTCATTTGAGCTCGTCAGCAGTGCATAACATGGAAAGGGAACAATGAGGAAAAAATATTTAAATATTTTCAAACTGGGCCAAATAAATGTTAAATAAATTGAAAAAAACATAATATTTCCAGTCAATAAGGGTCTACCATGAAGAATACTCCTTACTTTATTGAAATAGGTTTAAAAGTTATTTTAAAACTGGAATTATCCTAATAATTTTCTATTTTCGTGAAAATATGTATTTAAAAAAAACCCTATTTTTTAAATTCAGTTTTTTAAACCACAAAATTCGCGAATTTTTTCAATAAATTTTATGTTTATCGAAATTTCTCTTCCTGAAATTTTCTAGTTCAAGTACAAAAGTTTTATTATTTTTTAAGTCAACGGTAATATCAAAACTGAAAGTTTAAATTCAAAATTTCAACTTTTTTCGAAATTACGAATTTTTTCGAAAATTTCGCCACTTTTTCTAATTTTAGAATTTTTGGAATTGTCGATTTCTTCAACGTTTGAATTTTTATCAAAATACCCATGTTTTTGAAAATCGCAGCTTTTTTCTGGAAATTTTAACTTTCTACGAAAATTTTGACATTTTTTAAAATTCTGACGCCTTATCTTCGATTTTTCAATATTTTTTTCCTAAATCTCGGTTTTTCCAACATTTCTACTCCTTTTCACATAGTGTTTGTGTTTTTTTTTGATAATTTTGATTTTTAAATTTCGTATTTTTTAAATTTTGGTTTTTTTTTCGAAAATTTTTGTACAAAATTTTCACTTTTCAGTATTTTAACTTTTCAAAATTTTGAGCATTTTTAAAAGCTTTCAAATTTTCCTATAATTTTGGTTTTTCTTCAATATTTAGTCGTTCAAAAAATTCTACTTTGGAATTTGGAAATTCCAAGTTTTTTATTGAGATTTTCTTTCAAAGCTGAAAATTGAAAAAGAGTTTCGATATTTCTAAAAACAATGTCGTTTCTGATTCTTACACTATTTTACAAATTCGGATTTTATTCAAAATTTGGAAATGTGAAAATTTTTGGGTTTTAATTTTAGAGAATAGAGTGGAAGATTTGAGAAGAAAATGGAAAATTTTCAAAACAACTTGACAACTTTTAAAAAAATTTTAGATTTTCTTCACCAATTTTAATCTTTTTTTATGCAAACCTAAAATAGGAATTTCAATTTTTCTGAAATTTCGACCTTAAAACGAAATAACGAGAATAAAATCGAAATGTTCAGATTAAAGTCAAAAGTTCAAGAAATATATTCCAAATATTTGGAGGTGAAATCCGCTAGTTAAAATTTTGAGTTGAAATTTGGAGAGTATTTTTATCAAATTTGGATTTTATAATCAAAATTTCGAAAAGAAAATGAAAATCCTGACTTAATCCTTCACCTCTCATTTCTGATTAGATTAGATTAGAAACTCACAATTTTCACATTTTCTAGAAAATATTAAATTTATTCTCAAAATTTCAACCCAAATTAAAATTTTAAGTTTTAACTTGCATCCTTTTTCAATTTTTTCTTAAAATATGGACTTTTATCTGGAAATTACTCGAAATGTTTCGCAAAAGTTCCTCTGTTGTATCTTTGGAATAAAGTAGTAGCTGGTTTTTTATTCAAAGGGAAACTCGGCTTTTCTTAAAAATTTTTTTTCAAGTTCGATTTTTTCTGAAAAAAGTAAAAATTTCGAGAAAAAAGTCTAAATTTCGAGAAAAAAATTCGAAATATCGAGCTCAAAATCGAAAATTGAGAAAAAAAGTTGAAATTTTTTAAAATAACATTTTTTTTATTCGATGTACTTTCTACGCCTTTGTAACATTTCGAAAAAGTTGAAATTTCCAGAAAAAAGAAGTTTTTTTGCAAAATATTCCTCTTTCGTCTCAGTTTGGGGACCCGTAAACTAAAAACAAAAAGTTGCTAAACAACTTAGTTAACAAATATCAATTAAATAGCTCAAAATTGATCCAATGGCACATAATTTGCAATAATTTAATATAAAACCCGATTGCTATTGAAGGGAGAGACAACTGGAACGTAAATTCATGTTATTTTTAGCATTTTAGGGGTTGCAGCTTCAAAACGAAAAAAGATAGATAAACTTCGTTAGCGAATTTGGATTCTGCAACTTAAAATCGATCAAAGCAGACATATTTCACGATTATTTAATCCAAAATGTGGTTGCTATGAAAAAGAGAGACACTCGAAAATCAAAATAGTGCAGTTTTTGCCACTTTTAAGGTTGTATCTCAAAAGCGGTAAATTTTAGGCCGATTTCGTTAGCTGATATCGATTCCGCGTCACATAATTGCCCAAAACAGATATATTTTACGATTATTTAGTTTAAAATGTGACTGCCACAAAAGGGAGAGACGCTCGAAAATCAAAATCGCGCCATTTTTGCCAATTTAAGGGTTATATCTTAAAAGGGATAAACCGTAGGCCAATTTAGTTATTAGATATCGATTCCGCGTTACAATATTACCCAAATTAGGACTATCTTGTCAGCTTTTACGAAAAAACGTGTTTACTAGGATGAGGAGAGACACTTGAAAAACCGCGAAAATCGAAACTGTGAAAAACGAGAATTCCAAATTTTGATCAAATTCACTCCGGCGTTATTCCCAAATAAGCTGATTTTAAAGTGCATTGTTTTTACCATAATTGTGCATTCGTTCACTAAAGTTTGTTATAAATTTCGAGAACTAGGAAACATTTGAAGTTTTTTTGCAAAATATTCCTTTTTCGTCCCACTTTGGGGACTCGTAAATTAAAAACGAAAAGTTGCTAAGCAACTTAGTTAACAAATATCAATTAAATAGCTCAAAATTGATCCAATGGCACATAATTTGCAATACCTTAATATAAAACCAGATTGCTATTGAAGGGAGAGACAACTGGAACGTAAATTCATGTTATTTTTAGCATTTTAGGGGTTGCAGCTTCAAAACGAAAAACGATAGAGAAACTTCGTTAGCGAATTTAAATTCTGCAGCTCAAAATTGATCAAAGCAGACATATTTCACGATTATTTAATCCAAAATATGGTTGCTGTGAAAAAGAGAGACACTCGAAAATCAAAATAGTGCAGTTTTTGCCACTTTTAAGGTTGTATCTCATGAGCGGTAAATTTAAGGCCGATTTCGTTAGCTGATATCGATTCCGCGTCACAAAATTGACCAAAACAGATATATTTTACGATTATTTAGTTTAAAATGTGACTGCCACAAAAGGGAGAGACGCTCGAAAATCAAAATCGCGCCATTTTTGCCAATTTAGGGGTTATATCTTAAAAGGGATAAACCGTAGGCCAATTTAGTTATCAGGTATCGATTCCGCGTTACAATATTACCCAAACCAGGACTATCTTCTCAGCTTTTATGAAAAAACGTGTTTGCTAGGATGGGGAGAGACACTTGAAAAAACGCGAAAATCGAAACTGTGAAAAACGAGAATTCCAAATTTTGATCAAATTCACTCCGGCGTTATTCCCAAATAAGCTGAATTAAAAGTGCATTGTTTTTATCATAATTGTGCATTCGTTTACTAAAGTTTGTTATAAATTTCGAGAACTAGGAAACATTTGAAGTTTTTTTGCAAAATATTCCTTTTTCGTCCCATTTTGGGGACTCGTAAATTAAAAACGAAAAGTTGCTAAGCAACTTAGTTAACAAATATCAATTAAATAGCTCAAAATTGATCCAATGGCACATAATTTGCAATAATTTAATATAAAACCCGATTGCTATAGAAGGGAGAGACAACTGGAACGTAAATTCATGTTATTTTTAGCATTTTAGGGGTTGCAGCTTCAAAACGAAAAAAGATAGATAAACTTCGTTAGCGAATTTGGATTCTGCAGCTCAAAACTGATCACAGCAGGACATATTTCACGATTATTTAATCCAAAATGTGGTTGCTATGAAAAAGAGAGTTACTCGAAAATCAAAATAGCGCAGTTTTTTCCACTTTTAAAGTTGTATCTTAAAATCGGTAAATTTTAGGCCAATTTCGTTAGCTGATATCGATTGCGCGTCACAAAATTAACCAAAACAGATATATTTTACGATTATTTACTTTAAAATGTGACTGCCACAAAAGGGAGAGACGCTCGAAAATCAAAATCGCGCCATTTTTGCCAATTTAAGGGTTATATCTTAAAAGGGATAAACCGTAGGCCAATTTAGTTATTAGATATCGATTCCGCGTTACAATATTACCCAAATTAGGACTATCTTGTCAGCTTTTACGAAAAAACGTGTTTACTAGGATGAGGAGAGACACTTGAAAAACCGCGAAAATCGAAACTGTGAAAAACGAGAATTCCAAATTTTGATCAAATTCACTCCGGCGTTATTCCCAAATAAGCTGAGTTTAAAGTGCATTGTTTTTACCATAATTGTGCATTCGTTCACTAAAGTTTGTTATAAATTTCGAGAACTAGGAAACATTTGAAGTTTTTTTGCAAAATATTCCTTTTTCGTCCCACTTTGGGGACTCGTAAATTAAAAACGAAAAGTTGCTAAGCAACTTAGTTAACAAATATCAATTAAATAGCTCAAAATTGATCCAATGGCACATAATTTGCAATACCTTAATATAAAACCAGATTGCTATTGAAGGGAGAGACAACTGGAACGTAAATTCATGTTATTTTTAGCATTTTAGGGGTTGCAGCTTCAAAACGAAAGAAGATAGATAAACTTCGTTAGCGAATTTGGATTCTGCAGCTCAAAATCGATCAAAGCAGACATATTTCACGAATATTTAATCCAAAATGTGGTTGCTATGAAAAAGAGAGTCACTCGAAAATCAAAATAGCGCAGTTTTTGCCACTTTTAAGGTTGTATCTCAAAAGCGGTAAATTTTAGGCCGATTTCGTTAGCTGATATCGATTCCGCGTCACAAAATTGACCAAAACAGATATATTTTACGATTATCTAGTTTAAAATGTGACTGCCACAAAAGGGAGAGACGCTCGAAAATCAAAATCGCGCCATTTTTGCCAATTTAAGGGTTATATCTTAAAAGGGATAAACCGTAGGCCAATTTAGTTATCAGATATCGATTCCGCGTTACAATATTACCCAAATTAGGACTATCTTGTCAGCTTTTATGAAAAAACGTGTTTACTAGGATGGGGAGAGACACTTGAAAAAACGCGAAAATCGAAACTGTGAAAAACGAGAATTCCAAATTTTGATCAAATTCACTCCGGCGTTATTCCCAAATAAGCTAAGTTTAAAGTGCATTGTTTTTACCATAATTGTGCGTTCATTCACTAAAGTTTGTTATAAATTTCGAGAACTAGGAAACATTTGAAATTTTTTTGCAAAATATTCCCTTTTCGTCCCATTTTGGGGACTCGTAAATTAAAAACGAAAAGTTGCTAAGCAACTTAGTTAACAAATATCAATTAAATAGCTCAAAATTGATCCAATGGCACATAATTTGCAATAATTTAATATAAAGCCCGATTGCTATTGAAGGGAGAGACAACTGGAACGTAAATTCATGTTATTTTTAGCATTTTAGGGGTTGCAGCTTCAAAACGAAAAACGATAGATAAACTTCGTTAGCCAATTTGGATTCTGCAGCTCAAAATTGATCAAAGCAGACATATTTCACGATTATTTAATCCAAAATGTGGTTGCTATGAAAAAGAGAGACACTCGAAAATCAAAATAGTGCAGTTTTTGCCACTTTTAAGGTTGTATCTCAAAAGCGGTAAATTTTAGGCCGATTTCGTTAGCTGATATCGATTCCGCGTCACAAAATTGACCAAAACAGATATATTTTACGATTATCTAGTTTAAAATGTGACTGCCACAAAAGGGAGAGACGCTCGAAAATCAAAATCGCGCCATTTTTGCCAATTTAAGGGTTATATCTTAAAAGGGATAAACCGTAGGCCAATTTAGTTATCAGATATCGATTCCGCGTTACAATATTACCCAAATTAGGACTATCTTGTCAGCTTTTATGAAAAAACGTGTTTACTAGGATGGGGAGAGACACTTGAAAAAACGCGAAAATCGAAACTGTGAAAAACGAGAATTCCAAATTTTGATCAAATTCACTCCGGCGTTATTCCCAAATAAGCTGAGTTTAAAGTGCATTGTTTTTACCATAATTGTGCATTCGTTCACTAAAGTTTGTTATAAATTTCGAGAACTAGGAAACATTTGAAGTTTTTTTGCAAAATATTCCATTTTCGTCCCATTTTGGGGACTCGTAAATTAAAAACGAAAAGTTGCTAAGCAACTTAGTTAACAAATATCAATTAAATAGCTCAAAATTGATCCAATGGCACATAATTTGCAATAATTTAATATAAAGCCCGATTGCTATTGAAGGGAGAGACAACTGGAACGTAAATTCATGTTATTTTTAGCATTTTAGGGGTTGCAGCTTCAAAACGAAAAACGATAGATAAACTTCGTTAGCCAATTTGGATTCTGCAGCTCAAAATTGATCAAAGCAGACATATTTCACGATTATTTAATCCAAAATGTGGTTGCTATGAAAAAGAGAGACACTCGAAAATCAAAATAGTGCAGTTTTTGCCACTTTTAAGGTTGTATCTCAAAAGCGGTAAATTTTAGGCCGATTTTGTTAGCTGATATCGATTCCGCGTCACAAAATTGACCAAAACAGATATATTTCACGATTATTTAGTTTAAAATGTGACTGCCACAAAAGGGAGAGACGCTCGAAAATCAAAATCGCGCCATTTTTGCCAATTTAAGGGTTATATCTTAAAAGGGATAAACCGTAGGCCAATTTAGTTATCAGATATCGATTCCGCGTTACAATATTACCCCAACCAGGACTATCCTGGCAGCTTTTATGAAAAAACGTGTTCACTAGGATGGGGAGAGACACTTGAAAAAACGCGAAAATCGAAACTGTGAAAAACGAGAATTCCAAATTTTGATCAAATTCACTCCGGCGTTATTCCCAAATAAGCTAAGTTTAAAGTGCATTGTTTTTACCATAATTGTGCGTTCATTCACTAAAGTTTGTTATAAATTTCGAGAACTAGGAAACATTTGAAGTTTTTTTGCAAAATATTCCATTTTCGTCCCATTTTGGGCACTCGTAAATTAAAAACAAAAAGTTGCTAAGCAACTTAGTTAACAAATATTAATCAAATAGCTCACAATTGATCCAATGGCACATAATTTGCAATAATTTAATATAAAACCCGATTGCTATTGAAGGGAGAGACAACTGAAACGTAAATTCATGTTATTTTTAGCATTTTAGGGGTTGCAGCTTCAAAACGAAAAACGATAGATAAACTTCGTTAGCGAAATTGGATTCTGCAACTCAAAATAGATCAAAGCAGACATATTTCACGATTATTTAATCCAAAATGTGGTTGCTATGAAAAAGAGAGACACTCGAAAATCAAAATAGTGCAGTTTTTGCCACTTTTAAGGTTGTATCTCAAAAGCGGTAAATTTTAGGCCGATTTTGTTAGCTGATATCGATTCCGCGTCACAAAATTGACCAAAACAGATATATTTCACGATTATTTAGTTTAAAATGTGACTGCCACAAAAGGGAGAGACGCTCGAAAATCAAAATCGCGCCATTTTTGCCAATTTAAGGGTTATATCTTAAAAGGGATAAACCGTAGGCCAATTTAGTTATCAGATATCGATTCCGCGTTACAATATTACCCAAATTAGGACTATCTTGTCAGCTTTTATGAAAAAACGTGTTTACTAGGATGGGGAGAGACACTTGAAAAAACGCGAAAATCGAAACTGTGAAAAACGAGAATTCCAAATTTTGATCAAATTCACTCCGGCGTTATTCCCAAATAAGCTGAGTTTAAAGTGCATAGTTTTTACCATAATTGTGCATTCGTTCACTAAAGTTTGTTATACATTTCGAGAACTAGGAAACATTTGAAGTTTTTTTGCAAAATATTCCTTTTTCGTCTAATTTTGGGGACTCGTAAATTAAAAACGAAAAGTTGCTAAGCAACTTAGTTAACAAATATCAATTAAATAGCTCAAAATTGATCCAATGGCACATAATTTGCAATAATTTAATATAAAACCCGATTGCTATTGAAGGGAGAGGCAACTGGAACGTAAATTCATGTTATTTTTAGCATTTTAGGGGTTGCAGCTTCAAAACGAAAAAAGATAGATAAACTTCGTTAGCGAATTTGGATTCGGCAGCTCAAAATTAATCAAAGCAGACATATTTCACGATTATTTAATCCAAAATGTGGTTGCTGCGAAAAAGAGAGACACTCGAAAATCAAAATAGTGCAGTTTTTGCCACTTTTAATGTTGTATCTCAAAAGCGGTAAATTTTAGGCCGATTTCGTTAGCTGATATTGATTCCGCGTCAAAAAATTGACCAAAACAGATATATTTTACGATTAGTTAGTTTAAAATGTGACTGCCACAAAAGGGAGAGACGCTCGAAAATCAAAATAGTGCAGTTTTTGCCACTTTTAAGGTTCTATCTCAAAAGCGGTAAATTTTAGGCCAATTTCGTTAGCTGATATCGATTCCGCGTCACAAAATTGACCAAAGCAGATATATTTTACGATTATCTAGTTTAAAATGTGACTGCCACAAAAGGGAGAGACGCTCGAAAATCAAAATCGCGCCATTTTTGCCAATTTAGGGGTTATATCTTAAAAGGGATTAACCGTAGGCCAATTTAGTTATCAGATATCGATTCCGCGTTACAATATTACCCAAACCAGGACTATCTTGGCAGCTTTTATGAAAAAACGTGTTTACTAGGATGGGGAGAGACACTTGAAAAAATGCGAAAATCGAAACTGTGAAAAACGAGAATTCCAAATTTTGATCAAATTCACTCCGGCGTTATTCCCAAATAAGCTGAGTTTAAAGTGCATTGTTTTTATCATAATTGTGCATTCGTTCACTAAAGTTTGTTATAAATTTCGAGAACTAGGAAACATTTGAAATTTTTTTGCAAAATATTCCATTTTCGTCCCATTTTGGGGACACGTAAATTAAAAACGAAAAGTTGCTAAGCAACTTAGTTAACAAATATCAATTAAATAGCTCAAAATTGATCCAATGGCATATGATTTGCAATAATTTAATATAAAACCCGATTGCTATTGAAGGGAGAGACAACTGGAACGTAAATTCATGTTGATTTTAGCATTTTAGGGGTTGCAGCTTCAAAACGAAAAACGATAGATAAACTTCGTTAGCGAATTTGAATTCTGCAGCTCAAAATTGATCAAAGCAGACATATTTCATGATTATTTAATCCAAAATGTGGTTGCTATGAAAAAGAGAGGCACTCGAAAATCAAAATAGCGCAGTTTTTTCCACTTTTATCTGTATCTCAAAAGCGATAAATTTTAGGCCAATTTTGTTAGCTGATATCGATTCCGCGTCAAAAAATTGACCAAAACAGATATATTTTACGATTAGTTAGTTTAAAATGTGACTGCCACAAAAGGGAGAGACGCTCGAAAATCAAAATAGTGCAGTTTTTGCCACTTTTAAGGTTGTATCTCAAAAGCGATAAATTTTATGCCGATTTCGTTAGCTGATATCGATTCCGCGTCACAAAATTGACCAAAACAGATATATTTTACGATTATTTAGTTTAAAATGTGACTGCCACAAAAGGGAGAGACGCTCGAAAATCAAAATTGCGCCATTTTTGCCAATTTAAGGGTTATATCTTAAAAGGGATAAACCGTAGGCCAATTTAGTTATCAGATATCGATTCCGCGTTACAATATTACCCAAACCAGGACTATCTTGTCAGCTTTTATGAAAAAACGTGTTTACTAGGATGGGGAGAGACACTTGAAAAAACGCGAAAATCGAAACAGTGAAAAACGAGAATTCCAAATTTTGATCAAATTCACTCCGGCGTTATTCCCAAATAAGCTGAGTTTAAAGTGCATTGTTTTTACCATAATTGTGCATTCGTTCACTAAAGTTAGTTATAAATTTCGAGAACTAGGAAACATTTGAAGTTTTTTTGCAAAATATTCCATTTTCGTCCCATTTTGGAGACTCGTAAATTAAAAACGAAAAGTTGCTAAGCAACTTAGTTAACAAATATCAATTAAATAGCTCAAAATTGATCCAATGGCACATAATTTGCAATAATTTAATATAAAACCCGATTGCTATTGAAGGGAGAGACAACTGGAACGTAAATTCATGTTATTTTTAGCATTTTAGGGGTTGCAGCTTCAAAACGAAAAAAGATAGATAAACTTCGTTAGCGAATTTGGATTCTGCAGCTTAAAATTGATCAAAGCAGACATATTTCACGATTATTTAATCCAAAATGTGGTTGCTATGAAAAGAACAGACACTCGAAAATTAAAATAGTGCAGTTTTTGCCACTTTTAAGGTTGTATCTCAAAAGCGGTAAATTTTAGGCCGATTTCGTTAGCTGATATCGATTCCGCGTCACAAAATTGACCAAAACAGATATATTTTACGATTATTCAGTTTAAAATGTGACTGCCACAAAAGGGAGAGACGCTCGAAAATCAAAATCGCGCCATTTTTGCCAATTTAAGGGTTATATCTTAAAAGGGATAAACCGTAGGCCAATTTAGTTATCAGATATCGATTCCGCGTTACAATATTACCCAAATTAGGACTATCTTGTCAGCTTTTACGAAAAAACGTGTTTACTAGGATGGGGAGAGACACTTGAAAAAACGCGAAAATCGAAACTGTGAAAAACGAGAATTCCAAATTTTGATCAAATTCACTCCGGCGTTATTCCCAAATAAGCTGAGTTTAAAGTGCATTGTTTTTACCATAATTGTGCATTCGTTCACTAAAGTTTGTTATAAATTTCGAGAACTAGGAAACATTTGAAGTTTTTTTGCAAAATATTCCATTTTCGTCCCATTTTGGGGACTCGTAAATTAAAAACGAAAAGTTGCTAAGCAACTTAGTTGACAAATATTAATTAAATAGCTCAAAATTAATCCAATGGCACATAATTTGCAATACCTTAATATAAAACCCGATTGCTATTGAAGGGAGAGACAACTGGAACGTAAATTCGTGTTATTTTTAGCATTTTAGGGGTTGCAGCTTCAAAATGAAAAACGATAGATAAACTTCGTTAGCGAATTTGGATTCTGCAACTCAAAATCGATCAAAGCAGACATATTTCACGATTATTTAATCCAAAATGTGGTTGCTATGAAAAAGAGAGACACTCGAAAATCAAAATAGTGCAGTTTTTGCCACTTTTAAGGTTGTATGTCAAAAGCGGTAAATTTTAGGCCGATTTCGTTAGCTGATATCGATTCCGCGTCACAAAATTGACCAAAACAGATATACTTTACGAGTATTTAGTTTAAAATGTGACTGCCACAAAAGGGAGAGACGCTCGAAAATCAAAATCGGCAATTAAAAAAAAAAAGTTGAAATTTTAAACTTCGAAACTACGAAAGCCGAATTTTTCAAATAAAAGTTTCCAAATAAAGGACACGAATGAAGGGTTTTTCGGTTATAAATCTTGTAATTTTCCATCCTAAGAAGTACTGAAGCAACCAGTGTACGTCGTCTACGTCATCGATTTTTATTTGAAAAAAAATGCTGTAGCCACCAAGGTTGAAGCAAGTTAAATTTACTGTTCATATTATTGGGTGTAGAAAACCATAAATGAACCAAATGTTACCCATTAAACTTGTACTATAAAATTTTACGTTACGTTAAAACTCAATAAACATAAACAAGAGATTCCTAATTGTTTATAACACTGACTTTACCTGATGTAATAACTTAAGAAACACAGTATAGAGTTTTGCATTTTTTTTTTCAGAATGCTTTAACTGAAAGCTTTTAACTTTTAATGTCAAATGATGCTTTGATGCCGTAAGATTTAACATTCAATGTAATATCTGTTACAATCACGCTGTTTTCAGAATCATTGTTGTATGAATACAGCTAAATATATAACATTAAATATTCCGACTTTGATATATGTATAATTAAGGCAAAGTATAAAACGATATTAATTACATTTACACGTTCAGAAGATAAGTGAAAATCCAGAAATTTAATAGCAACTAATATATCAAGAGTTTAATTATGACACACATTCTACATTCTTAATGTTACGACATTACCATGATGCTTCATACACGTTACTTTGCATAAATATTTCGAACTATGTTTGCAATAAATTGTCTCTGCTTTACATTATGTCCACTATACATTAATTTACTTGCGCCAGTTTTTCTCAAAAACTTGAAAGCGGAACTGGGGGTGCTGCAGTTCTTCAGTGCATTTACGCGAGCCGCCACTGTTCAATAGTCCATTTTTGAAGTGAAAACTTCTTTCGTGCGTTGAGCGATTTTGGATGAGGGGAAAACTTAAGGTTTAGCGTTACCATCACGTTACCATCACGTTGACCAGAGTATGTAGCTACACGTAAAAAGATATGTTGAACAAAATTGAAGCGTCTAAAAAGAATTTAAATTTTGGGTCGAACTCTAGGAAATATTTAAGAAATATGAGCCTTAAAATTATCTTGCGCATTAGTTTTTAGCTACGCCACTGAAGCTATTACAATAATTATTAGTTACTTATTGAAAAAAAAGCAACTAGATGTGTAAACTCGGAATAATGAGAAAAATCACTCACAATTTATTAGAATAATTGTAATTTTGAAACTCAAGTTAACTCAACTTAAGTCAAAACTGTACGTTAGTGGAAAAATTTCATGAAGCTTTCCCTTGAATCGGAATGACCTTTAGTCCACTTTAACGCGTTTACGGCTACCTAGAAGCGTTTTTTCCGTCTCTCAGATATACTTTATAGCGATACTGCGAACCGAAGAACAAGTGCTAACTATATGTTGTACATCGACGAGAGTGGTTTCTCAAAGGGCTGTTTTACACACTTAACAATTACCTAGCATTTCAAACAATTCACATTCCTGTAAAGCTGGGGCATTAATGGCAATATTTCAGAGAAATTGCTCTTTCAGTTGGCGGGTAATCACGTAAACACATTGAGATAATGCCACAGCTCGCAGGAATTTACAGGCTACCTACTTCAATTATTTGTTAGGAAAAATCTAATTTATGGCACTTTGACCGTAAAATGATCAGCTTGGTCTGAGAGATTTTCAAATATAGAAGACAATGTTACTTTTACTCGTTTTTACATTATTTGCTTCTTTTTCGAGCAATCGCTAGAGAAATGGTTCAGGGTATATTCCGGGAGTGGTTCATTTGTGAAATATCCTCAGAATGGAAAATAGAATACCCAGTAGAAATTATTTTTTTTAAATAATATTTTGTACAGCAACACGTACAAGATTTTTGATTTAAAATATTGGTTGTATACCTGAATATTATTAATAATTTTTTGAACACTTCTTTGTTGCATACACCAATTGACCCATCAGTTCATGGTTCAGTAGAAGTGATTTATCTCTTTTTGTGACTAACTGTACTTGCTACTTGTCTTCTAAAAAAGCTAAAAGCATGGAGTAAAGAAATTGGTCTTCTGTACATAATTTCCCACACATGTTCGATGGGTAACAGTTCTGGGGATTTAGTTAACCAAAAAAGATTACGAATTTACTTGGGCGTTTTTAAGCTATTAGAAAGAAGGCTTCCACTGCTGTCTCTTGTCCGGGATACGATTAAAAGGATTAAACGCGATTTGTCTTCGAACTCTCGACAATTGCTCGGGCTCCATCTGGATCTATCGAGTAGGTTGTGGGTTGAACATTGGAGTCATTTCGACGCCATATCCTATAATCAGTCCGAAAAAACTGTTGAATTAGAAAATCTGAAACACAAGAAGAAATTCGAATCCCTAAGTCCCAAGGTCAAAACTTATAGTTTAGTTTCAAAAACAGTTTGTCTTCCCACCCACTATCGGATAACAAAACCATCTTATCTAAAGGACTGAATTTTGCTGTCGCCCCAAGAAAAATTCCAACTGAGGAAATAATCAGTGCAGTAGAGTCTTCCATCAGAACTTTCTCCAATGAGGCTGCAGATCCTATTCGTTTTCAAACTACATGCCAAACCACCAAAGTCCAACATTTCTAGAGAAGAAATATGTGTCCTTAAAACCCTAAAAATAGATTCTTCAGTCACTATTCTTTCGGCTGACAAGGGTAATGCAACTGTCATCTTGGATAATTCCGAGTATGTATCCAAAATTAACGCTCTGTTGAATGACGGATCCTATATTCCTCTTCCTCGGGACCCAACAAGCAAAATTGAACGTGAACTAAAGTCCAAACTAAAATCCTCAAATTTGTCCGCAGACACTCTCAGTCATGCAGACTCTCAGACTCTCAGACATCTTGTTCCGAGAGAATCCAAACCACCTCGTCTTTATGGTCTCCCCAAAATTCACAAACCCAATATTCCTCTTAGGCCCATTGTTAGCACGATAAATTCACCTACCTACAATGTCTCGAAATATTTATCTAACATCCTCAAGTCATATACCAGAAACACATCAACACATGTTCTAAATTCATGCAGCCCTCCTCCAGGCGTGTATAGTGGCGTCTATAGTGAAATCATAAGGTTAGCTGAACTACCAACAGTTGAAACACTGCTACCTAGCGAAGCGGTTGCTCTCCAGGAGAGTTTCCATAAGACAAGGATTCTATAATGCACAGACCAATAGGTTTGAACATTTTATTAGATTCGAAGTTTGGAAACCAAATACCGGTTTCGATCTTGTTAGATCTCGTCAGTTTGGTATATCCAACTCGAATGCTAATAAATGTTCCGACAAGTAAGTACTAAAACATTCACAGGCATCAAGCGAGTGACTCTTTAGTACTACCACCTACTGGTCCATAGAGAAACTATGGCCATCGCCAACAATGTCGTATGCAACCTAGACTACAAATTCATGCAGCCCTCCAGGCACGTGTATAGTGAATCATAGGTAGCTGAACTACCAACAGTTGAAACACTGCCACCTAGCGACATTGTTGGCGATGGCCATAGTTTCTCTATGGACCAATAGGTGGCAATACTAAGAGTCACAGGCTTGACGGCTGTGAATTTTTTAGTATTTATTTGTCAGAACATTTGTTACATTTGAGTTGGATATACTAAACTGACGAGATCTAACAAGATCGAAACCGGTATTTGGTTTCCAAACTTCGAATCTAATAAATGTTCAAACCTATTGGTCTGTGTATTATAGAATTACTTGCAGGCAAAGAGAATGCAGATTCTCTAGCTGATTTACCTGAAATGTGCCTCACATCGACCTATTTTTCTTTTTCAATGGGAGCTTCTATAAACAAGTCTCCGGCACCCCAATGGGTTCTCCCTCATCCCTAGTCGTAGCAAATATTTTCATGAAATCTTTCGAAAAGACTGCGTTGGAAACTGAGGATTTAAAACCTAAGGTTTGCCTTCGTTATGTAGATGACACGTTTATTGTATGGGCACATGGGGAGGATTCACTAAATTTATTTTTGGAACACCTAAACAGTTTACATTCTTCCATTAGCTTCACTATGGAAATCGAAAACAACGGTTCTCTTTCTTTTCTTGACGTACTGGTCACCCGTTTACCAAACGGTCGTGTTTCTCATTCCGTTTATCGAAAACCCACCCATACTAATCGTTACTTGCATGCAGAGTTTATCATTTATAAGTAACATTTAAAAAAAATAACATTTTCGTAATTAAAGAAAAGACATTTTTTTTGAAATAAATTAATTGTCAAAAATATTTTTATAATTTCGACTTTTAATGTGAAAATTATTGAAATTTTTGAGAGAAAGAGTCAACATTTCTAGAAGAGTCTCAAAATTTCGAAATTAAAATTAATCAAAATGTTGAAAAAAATTCGTTGACAATTTACTGTTCTAATTTAATTTTTTTCTAGTAATTTTCAAGTTCCAGAGCAATTTCAAAAATCAAGCCAATTTTTTGTGATTAAAATTCAAATTTTGGCTATTTATTTGGATATAAAATGTTTTTTTTTTGAAATTTGTTTCAAAATGTTGCACAAGTTTAAAAATAGAAAATTTTGTTGTTAATTTTTTTTAAATTCGAGTGTTATTTGGAAATGTTTCTTAAAAAATGTAAATTTAAAAAGAAAAACATTACCACTTTTAAAAAATATATCTAAAAGTATCGGAAAAGACGAATATTAAAAAAAAGTCTTACTAAAAAATTTTCAATGAAAATGTTCAAAATTTTAAGAAAAATTTGAAATTTTAAATAAAGTATACAGACATTTTCAACGTCAAAACTTTAAAAAACAGTTGAAGTTTTGAATAAAGTGGAAAGTCTGAAAAAATGAAATTTTTGAAAATATGGAAATCTTGAAAACGGAAATTTTGAAATGGAGTCGAAATTTTACGAAATAGTCGAAAATTTCGATAGTTCAAGTTTAAAGAGAATCTATTCTGTTAATTGGAAATGTTTAACAAATGTATAAATAAAATTTTAAAAAAAGTTCAAACTTTTTAAAAAATAGTTAAATTTTCAAAAAGAGTCGAAATTTTAAAAAAGTCGAAATTTAAAAAAAAAGTCGAAGTTTTAAGATGGAGTCGAAATTTTACGAAATATTAGTCGAAAATTTCAATAAAAGGTTTTAAGGAATGTCTGACTTAAAGAAAATCATAATTTTTAAATAAAGAATCGACGGTTTGCAAAAAATGTCGAAAATTTTGAAAATTGTTGTAACTAAAAAAATAGTCAAAATTTTTAAGCTATCCAATAATTTTAAATTTTGGAAAATGACCAAAATTTGTGAAATTGCTACAGCTCGTGAAACCACTGAATTTATGACAGAACGTTTTTTGGGAAGGGTAATGATGGCCCTTCGCAAAAAACGTTCTGTCATAAATGCGCTGGTTTCACGAACTGTACCAATTTCACAACCGATAAATCTTTCAGACGAGTTGAACAAAATTCGTTTCAACCTCCGTAACAATGGTTACAAATCGCACGACATTGAAATTGTCATTAAACGACGTCTTCACCCTACCCCTCGTCCTTTACAAAATTCAACAATTTCTTCTAAAGCCTTTCTTCCTTATATTCAAGGAGTAACAGATCAAATCGAAAAATTATTGAGAAAACACAACATTTTTTCATCATCTTCAAAGATCCAACAGCTCCTCCCATCTCCCAAAAATAAAATTTCATACTTTTGTTCTAATAATGTGTACAGGTTTTCTTGTTTTTGTGGTTCAGTGTACATCGGAGAAACGGGGCGATTATTTAAGACGCGAATAACCGAGCACCAAAGATATCTTAGGTCTGGTTTATTTTCGCAGTCAGCAATTGCGAAACATCAACATGAGACCGGACTTTGATAATATTACAACTATATCCAATATTTCCAATTGCTACATTAGGAAGATACGCGAGCCCATTGAAATCCAACAATTCCCCAAAAACATCAACAGAGACGACGGTTACATGCTTTCCTCCATCTGGAACCCGACCATCGGAAATCTTCAGGAGTGATCGCGCAGACGAATGGTATATAAAGTTTCCCTTGCTTTCTTTCCTCTCAGAACCCATCATCATCACGCCACAGGAATTCCAGATGTCCTGGATGTTGCACTGATGAAGGATGTTCGATACACTGTTGAGTTAACATCAGTTAGTGAGCTCAGTTCAGACCACAACCCAGTGATGATGACCATCGGAGATGATCGTGGACCTAAACCTCCAGACAACTCCAAGAAAACAAACTGGACACAGTTCAGGGAGTATCTAGCAGAAAACCTGGAAGAGCCTGAAGACATCAACGCAGCGGTGGAAAGACTGGAAATCACCATAACAGATTCAATTCTGGCAGCGACCAAAACTTTCCGGCGTATAGAAGGAAGGGAACCACTGCCAAATCACTTGGTGGAGCTGATTAGAAGGAAAAATTGTGCCAGGAAGAGAGCAAGACGGACCAATCTGCAAGCAGATAAGGCGAAAGTCAACAGGCTCATCCACGAGCTCAGGTATGAACTCAGAGAGCACAAAACTTCTAAATTTCAGGAACACCTAAGAAGTTGCAACTTCGAAACTTCATCAGATCTCTGGCGCACAGCCAAAGCTCTAAGAGGAGTTAGGAAACCTTTCCCTTCGATGCACGGACCTCAAGGAATGGCTTACTCAGATCAGGAAAAGGCCGCAGCTTTTGCTGAGACTTTTGTCAGGCCACACTTGAAGAAGTGGACTTAGACTTTGTAGATGAGATGGAAGAAGAGGTTCAAATTCTTCAGGAGGAAGTGCCAGAAGAAGACGACGTCATCCGGCCGACTAACGAGGAGGAAATCCAAAGCTTTCTGTGCAAGCTAAATGTCAAAAAGTCTCCAGGTCCAGATGGCATTCCAAACCAAGCTCTGAAGTCTCTTTCAAGCTGTCAAATACTTTAGAGCAATAGTCAATTCCATGTTTAAATTTCGGTATTTTCCAACGAGATGGAAAACTGCAAACGTTATCTTCATTTCTAAGCCAGGTAAGGATGGGAAATTTTCCCAAAATTACAGGCCAATCAGCCTCTTATCCAATTTGGGTAAGGTGGCGGAAAGGATTTTAAGAAAACGTCTGCAGAATATCATCAGCGATCGCGACATAATTCCTAAGGAACAATTTGGGTTCCAACCTATGCACTCTACCTCAGACCAACTGCTGAGAGTGGTGGAAACAATCACTCAACGCATGAACTGGAACCAGGTAGTGGGAGCTATTTTCTTCGATATCTCCAAGGCATTTGAGACAGTTTGGCACCAAGGATTGGTCTACAAGATACACCAGTTTGGAATACCTCTAACAATGGTTCAAATGGTAAGCTCGTTCCTGGACCAGCGCTCATTCAGAGCAAAGGTGGGACAGGAACCAGTTTAGGCTAACAGTATGGGGTGCCTCAAGGCTCTGCCTTGTCTCCTCTGTTGTATTCTCTGTTCACAGGAGAAATCCCGAGAAGCAATCCAACAAACGATCACACCTTTTTGGCAACTTACGCAGATGACACAGCTTTAGTGGCGTACTCTTTCAGTCCAGAGGTGGTCACCAGACGACTTCAGGAGGCAACAGACAGTCTACTAGATTACTTCGGCCAATGGAGAATCCAAGTCAACGCAGACAAGACCCAAGTAGTCTTTTTCACTCGAAAAAGACTCCAACCATATGGACATGTAAATGTTCATGGACTGGAGACTTTAGGCAAAGTATCTAGGTGTCATTCTAGACAAAAGACTAACATTCCAGGCACACATCGATTATGCAGTGTCCAAAGCTAAAATGCTGAAGGGACTGCTGCAAGCGATGGTTGGTAGAAATAGTAATCTGTCCATTGGACTTAAAGTGTTACTATACAAATCAATCATAAGACCAGCGATAACCTACGCATCTGTAGCTTGGTCACAGGCGACGGATAATCAGATGAAGAAACTCCAGGTGTTCCAGAACGTCTTTCTAAGACAAGCCATGGACGCTCCATGGTTTGTGAGAAACAATCAGCTCCACAGAGAAGCTGAACTACCTTTGGTAGGAGAATTTCTTAGGGAAATTAATTCCAGGGCGATGGTGGGAGCGGAAACGCATCCCAACGAACTAGTTCGACAGGCAGTGGATTACGTTCCAAACATCCCAACCAGGATTAGAAGACCAAGGATGGTCCTCTAGGCTAAGAGTTCCATTTCGAAAATTTTCTGTTTTGTTTGTTCTTATGTCTCAAGCAAAATAGCTTACAACAGTGCTCCAGCACTATTGTACTGTTCCGACGGAGGGATTGGGGGCCAAGGGCCCGGCCCGAAGAAGCAGGGGTTTTAGTCGGTACCCGTAAGTTTGAGCGGAAGTCCGACACTATCTGGGTTATCTTCCCAGATGTGCGTAAAGCATTTTCCCCTACTTTAACAAAAAAAAAAAACTTTCCTCTCAGAAGAGTTTCGCCCCTGGTATGGTGGAACATACTGGGTTATCGTGCTCTTCTGTCTAAACTTTCTTATATTTTGTACCAATTTTCAATTCAGAAGAGTTTCGCCTCTGGTGTGGTGGACATTCTGAGTTACCGTGCTCTGATATTTTGAAATTAGGCCTTTTCATTCTTTCATTTTTGCATAGTCCCTTTTTATTTATTGTTTCTTTTATTTTCTTTGTTCCTGAAGAAGCCCTTAGGATGGTGGACGAAACGTCGAACACTTTTAGTAGTTCTTTGACACCGTCCTAATCCCGAAAGAAGTATATCCTGTACATTTAGAATATAATTAAGTAATTGACATTTCCAACCCTTACTTCGTTTAATCCTTTCTGGGATTCTGGATTCGTTGTGGGTTACCTCGTGGAATTCTTTAATATTCATAACTATTAAACTTTATTATCGATAAAAACAACATAAAAGCAACAAAATTTTTAAAATTCCGCAAGGTAATGCGAAAGCCTGGTTCGGTGTTAGCAAATATTTATCGAAACCCTTGTGGAATTTTTTAAATTTTGTTACGTTTTTATCGTTAACCAAAGTTCAATAGTTATGAATATAATCAAGTGTCGAGATAATTGTGCTTGTCACTCAAAAATCTAAGTCTGAGGTCATGTGCAAATTGACTTATGTTGTTTCCAGTTTTATCGATTTCTGACTTAACTCCTTTTACACGCGCAGCAACGATTTCATTTTTCTACAAGTACTCTCATGGGAGTAAGCAACTAATATAATTGATCCCTCCAAGGGTAAAATTTTTAAGCCACACAAGACAGTTAGAGACGCTGTGCAGGTGGATGGAACTTTAAAAAAAAAATCCGACTTTTTTCGATTTTTTTATAATAAATTATGGTTCTATTAATAAATTCTTGCTTTTTCCCAAAGTTCTACTTGAATTACTTTTCCCAAAATTCTACTTGAACTATTTTTCCCAAAATTCCCGACCGAAAGATTTAACTTCTTAAAAGTAAGCAGAGTTTCCAAAGTCAAATTTCAACCTTTTTTAGAATTTTCGATTTTTTTCCAAAATTTCGATCTTTTGAAATTTCCGCATTTTTCTCGAAAGTAAGATTTGTAAAAAAGTTGGAAATTTTGCCCTAAACTTGTTTTACTGTTCTACGAATTTAGTGTTTTTGTGAAAGTTGAATATTTCTCTCCGTCATTCCAAGATTACAATTTCAATGTCTATTTTATTACCAAACTTTCGAATGTAAGAGTCGTTTTTGTTTATAATCGGGGCGATTTTTTTCGAGATTCCCATATTTTTCCGAACTTCTCAATAATTCAGTTTCTCTCTGAAGATGACAGCTTGGCTGTCGAAACGCGTTAGAGCAACCTTTGTTGTGTTTTTTAATTTTTTTAATTTTTCTTGGTTTCAGGGGACAAGTTATGTGTTTCAATTTTTGAAGATAACCAAGGACCAATCCGTTCCATCAAAATTCTCAATAATTGGTTTTAAGTGAAAAATTGCAATTTTGTACCATATAACAGTTTGGGGACCAAAGTGGCGATTTTATGGGTGCGTCCCTCAAACGGCTCGTAAATCGCAATGGCGAAATGTTGACCCCTTTTTCGCGTCAACTGGAACGTCTCCAAGTTGTTTCATTCAATATTCCGAGGGATAATTCAAGAGTGAGGGGCGTGTCCATGAATAACGTTGTATTTTCGTCGCTTTGCTCTATTTTATATCTAGATGAGCAAACTAGAAGATTTGGTTTTATTTTGCGAAAACAGATATAAAATGTTGGTCCATTGTGTAAACTCTTTGGAATTGTTATTGCTGCCAGCATGAAATTTTGGCCATCCAAACGCTAATAATAAAATTGCAAAGCTGAAGCGATTTAATCCATTCGTTTTTTCACATTAATTGCGCCATTAGTAGATTTGGTTAAACATCGAGTGAAGTCGTTACATTTACAATCATTCACTGACCGTTTATGGGGATTTTAGTTGGCAAAGTTACTCATACAATGCATGTGGGTTGGTTAGGCGACCGAATTTCAAATGACAAGTGGTAAAAAAATCTGAATTTGTTTTCTTAAGTTCTTTAAGGTCTTTTAAAAGCAGTGGCGGCTCGTGGACAAAACTAATGCGAGTACTGCGACAATGTTTAGCGTTTTATGTTTGATCCAAAAGGTCGATTTCTTCAAAATGTCAACTTTTTAAAATTTCGACTAAAAATTTCGACATTCTCAAAATGTAACCTTTCGAAAATTTTAGATTTCTTAGAAAACTTAACAATGAAAATGTTTAATAATGTCGCGTTTTTTGAAAGACTAAATTTTTTCCAAATTTCGATTGTCTTCCAAAACTTGACAATGAAAATTTTTGAATAATGTCGCGTTTTTTCAAAGACCGGTTTTTTTCCAAATTTCGATTGTATTCCAAAATTTAGACTTTTTTCTTATAATTTCAACTTTGATTTATTTTTAAGTATTGACTTTTCCGAAAATCTGTGTATACTCTTTTAAAAATCTCTCTATTTTCGAAAATATTTAAACTTTTCGGTGTTTCGTTTTTTTTGTTGAAAATTAAGTACATGTTTTTAAAACCGGACTTTTGGCTTTTTAAATTTTAGATCTTTTTTAAAATTTCAAAATTTCATCATTTTGATTTTGAGAAATTTTCGTTATTTTTATTAAAAATTTCGATTTTTTTTAATGTCAACCATTTTTCAAAATTTCGACTTTTTTGCAAAGTTTCGTTCCTTTTGAAATGGAAAAATTTTATAAATTGTTGACTTTTCACATCTTCGAACGATTTTTGTATTTTTACTACTTTTTAATTTTCGAATTTCTTTTTTAAAACTTCGTTTTTTTTTAAATCTTGACGTTTAACATTTTATCAAAATTTTTATTTCGTTGACCTAAGATTTAATCTTTTTTTAAAACATCTTCAACTTTGATTCAAAATTTTAACTACCAAAAATGTCTCTTGAATGTGTCTACTTTTTCAGAGTTATGATATATTTTGTTTTTAGTTTCGACTATAAAATTTCGATCTATTCGTTTGAAAATTTCTTCATTTTCAAAATTTCGACTTCTTTTGCAATTTGAAAGTTTTTGAAGATTTTTGCCTTATCCTTAAATTTTTTATATATTTCGTATATTTCTCAATATTTAGAAAGATCAAAGTGTCAAAAAATTTTGGCCTTTTCTTGAAAATTTTAGCCTTTTCTTAAATCTGCACTTTTCTAAAATTTTCGACTTTTCTGAATCCCCACTTTGTTGAAAATTTCAATTTTCCCAAATATTGGAATTTTTCAAAATTTTAGCCATTTTTCAAAATTAAAAATGTTTGGAAAACTTCGACTATTTTTTTAATTTAAACTATTTTCAAAATTTCGACATTCTTTGCAAACTGTCGATCCTTTATTTGAAAATTTTGATTTTTCTTTTAAGTGAGACATTTCGTAAAACTTTGTTTTGAAATTTTCAACTCAATTTCGAATTTTTCTAAAAATTTCGATTCCATTTTAAAAGATCGACTTTTTTTTCAAAATTTCGACTCTTTTTAAAAATTTGACTTTTTTTTTAAAAGTCCGAACTTTTTTCAACATATTATTTATAATTTTTGTTTGAACATTTCCATTTAAATCGTCAACTTTTTAAAAAAGTGAGTTTTTATTTTAAATTTGAACTATTCAAAATTTGACTTTTTCCAAAATTTTACGTTTTCAAAATTTCAACCTTTTTAATAATTACGAATTGTTTGATTATTTTGAGTTTTCACCAATATTCATCCTCTCTGAAAATTTAATTAAAAATTCTGCAATTTATTTTAAATGTCGATATTTTTCCAAAATGTTGCCTTTTTCCATTCTCAAAATTATTGAAAATGTCAACAATTTTAAAAATTTAAAATTTGTTTTCAAAATATTTACTTTTTTCAAACTCCTTATTTTCCTTTGAAAATTTGACTTTCTATGATAATTTCGAAATTTATAATTCCACTTTTTTTCAAAATTTCGGCTTTTCTGATAATTTTGGTTTTATTTTTTGTAACTGGTAATTTTTTCCATTTTAAATTTAAATTTTTTGGGATTATTATTATTGTATTTATTATTTATTTATTATTATATTAAAATAAATATTACTTTTAATAACAAACATTTCGATTTTTAAAAATGAGCGAAGCTTTAAAACAAATTTCGAAAAAAACTTGCAGTTTATGTTCAAATAAAATGTAAAAATTTTAATTTTAATCTCAAAATATTGACTTCAAGCATTAAATTGTGGATTAATTTTTTGCAACATTTTGATTGCTTTTCATTTCGAAATTTATGAGACTTTTCTTGAAATGTTGACTCTTTTTCTCGAAAATGTCAATAATTTCCGTTTTAAAAGTCGAAACTTTAAGAATATTTTTGACAATTAATTTATTTTTAAATATTGTTTTTTCTTCTTGTTACATAATTGCAAAAATTTTGTATACAAATAAGAAATTTCAACTTTTCCTAGAAATATTGTCTGCCTTTTCTTCAAAATTTGCTCTTAATCTTTAAATTCGAAGTTGAGAATTTCAATAATAAATTTAGCATTTTTAGAAAAATTGGAAATTTCGAATCAGAATTTTCTTTGGTCCTACAGTAGTAGTAATTTTTTTTAGAGAAAATTAAATTGCAACAAATCTTGAAATTTACAAAGTTCGTTTTTTCTTGAAGTTTCAATATTTTTCTCAAAATTTTCTTATTTTTATGCAAATTTGGAGTTTATCTTCTCTAAATTTATCTACATACGTAAAGCAAAGTCGTGTTAGTTACACCATTTATAATTCCAAAACGGCCGAACGGATTTTTATGTTCTTTGCTTTGTTGGATTTGTCTCGACCTCGAATAGCAGAATAAAAACTAAACTACAGAAAAAATTCACGTTTTATAAGGAATTTGTGTACAGAGCGTCATCTCTAATTCATAATAGAAACATGACAGAAATGTAACGCAATCTACATTAACGGTAAATATGTTGTAATCAATTTCCAGTAGATGGCACTGTATCTGTTTTGATTATGGCTCGTTCTTAGCGGTTTTTCGCACAGGATTCCCCTGGAAACGGACGAGCGTATTAAATATTTTAATGTAAAATTTAATTCAGCTAATGAGTTAACACAATATTTATTAATTCTGAGGTGGTACGAAGTACGCCAGGGCCAGTTTGTAATTAATAATTTTCAGTTTCTTATCAAAATTACCAAATAAAAAGAACTTTTCGTGAAAAGCTTTAATATTTCTAAAACAAATTAGAGAAATCAAAATTTTTACAAGAAAAAATATTTTAGAAACAAAATCTCCAGCAAAAGACGAAATTCTAAAAAAAATTCTTTGTATCAAATGTTTAAAAACACAAATTACATGGGGAAGAAAATCAAAATTTTTTAGAGAAAATCGAAATTTGAGAAAAATTTGAAATATCTTTACGAAAAGGTTTAAATTTGAAATTTTACGAAAATAATCCAAGACTCGATTGTTGTTTCATTTTAGAAAAATATCGAAAGGAGAAAACAGTTTGAAATTAAATTTTTTCTTAAAATTTCTTCGTTTTTTCCAAAATATTGACATTTTTATTGAAATTTTAGGGTTTTTTGCGAAACATTTTTATCAAAATTAGAAAATAAAATGAACTATGAAATGTCAAAGTCTAGTAAAAAAAACTTGACATTTTTAAAGCAAATTAGAGAACCATAAAAAATCTGGAGAACTTGAAATTTCCAGAAAAAAGTTTAAGGACAAAATTTTCAGAAAAAATAGGAATTTATAAAAAAATTCTTTTTATAAAATATTTTTAAAAAAATCGAAGCTTCGCAGAAAAAAATTCAATTTTCGTAAATAAATCGAAATATCTAGAACCTCAACATTTTTTTACAAAAAAGATGAAATTGAAATTTCAGATAATAACTCGAATATTCGCTATTAAATTATTAATATTAAAATGCAAGAATAGTTGGATTTAGATTGTATTTTGAAATTTTAATTATTTTCTCAAAATTGTTACAAACATTAGAAAAAAAATTAAAATAGATTTTAAATTCCCGTAACTTCGTAAAAGAAACTTGACATTTCTATAAAAAGCAAATCAGAGAAAAATTAAAATTGTTTCCTAAAAAGTTTTCGGAAAATTTTGAGAAAAAACTCTTAAGCGAAATTGGAGGTGCTGCAGTTCCACAATGCCTAACGCAAGCCGCCACTGTCAACAACACTCTTTAATAAGACTAAATACAAGGTGTTACAAAAGTCCGGGCCGCTACTTCAGGAGCATATTCTACACATTAAAATATGAAAAATGTTGAAATACATTTTTTTCTTTAAATTGCCTCCTAACGGAGATATGACCATTTAAAGATGGCGCCCCTAAAGTGGTTTTTTTACTACAAAAAGTTAACGGTTAGTAGCAAAGTCATGAAATTGGGCAAGCAGTTAAAGAATTGGATTAGGCATATTCTCATGTAACATATTTTTTAAATAAGCAGTAGCGTGGTGTGTAGGGGGTTGCCCGCGATTATTTTTTGCCGTAACTTTTTTGTATTGCAATATTTCGACACAAAAGTGCCATAATCGTAAAAAGCAACATTTTTTATACAAAAAAGGTACTCTTTCTCAAAGTCGCTAAAAGTAACCGTTTCCGAGAAAAAAGCGTTTAAACAAAATTGTTGCATTTATTAGAATTCGTTTTGCAAATTTCTAATTTATCCACTACCAACTGCATTGATATAAAAATAGTACAAAATTAAGGAACAAAAAAATCAAAGCAAGTGTTCGAAATTACTGCCCCCTGCAGCAATACATTGCTCGGCTCGTCTTCTAAGGGAACTCCTTACTCTTTCGCAAATGCCTGGTGTATTGTGAATCTGGTTGAACCCATTTTCAATTCGTTCACGAAGATCATTGATATTGTCAACTGGTGTGGAGTAGACGATCTGCTTTAGATGTCCCCATAAGTAGAAATCGAGTGGGTTGAGGTCAGGAGACCTAGCTGGCCATGGTATCGGACCTCCTCGACCTATCCATCGTTGATGATAGTTGTTATTCAAAAATTCCCTAGCAACTGCACTAAAATGGGCAGGTGCCCCATCGTGCATTATCCACATTCGCTGTCTTGTTATGAGTGGAACATTTTCAAGTAACACGGGTAACTCTGTTTGCAAAAAATGTCTATATGATGCTCCTGTTAACCTATGAGGTAAAAAAAACGGTCCAATTATAGAGTCCCCTATTATTCCTCCCCAAATGTTAAGTGAAAAATGTTGCTGATGTCTCGACTGAATAACTGCATTGGGATTTTCAACTTGCCACTGATGCATGTTGTGAAAGTTAAGTATCCCGTTTCTGGTAAAACCCGCTTCGTCCGTAAATAATATGAGCGATGGAAAGTTCTCATTTTCAGCGATCTTATGCAATAGCCAGTTGCAAAATTCTATTCTTGGAGGATAATCAGCAGCAAGTAACCCTTGCACTCTTTGAAAATGATAGGGGTAAAATTGGTAAAATTTCAAAATTCGCCAGATAGTTACGTGATTTACTCCTTCGGCTAAAGCAAGTTGTCTAGTGCTGACACATGGATCTTCTTCAACTCGCTGAAGCACACGCTCCTCTAAATTAGCAACTTCTGCGTTTGGCCTTCCAACACGTTCGCCTTTGAAAACAAAATTTCCTGTTTCACATAAACGAGCATGAATTTTCTGGAACAATTTTTCTCCTGGTAGGTGTCTATTAGGAAAACGTTCAGCATAAAGCCGTCTTGCTTCAGCACGATTACAATTTGCAAGCCCGTACATTAAATGCATATCGGCCATTTCTTGATTTGAATAGTCCATTTTATCAAAATAATGAAAAGTTAAAAAACTACTACACTTACTATTGACAACAAAAACTGCTAAAGTTTACAGCTTACGACCAAATTTTATCAGTGACACAACGTCAATCTCTGGCAGATATTGTCAAGTACAATTGTTTTCTTTACGATCAGTTTGCATGACCAACTTATTTTTTCTTATACAAATTAGTTAGAATTTCGAAGACGGGATAGGATTATTTAAACGCCTTTTTCTCGGAAACGGTTACTTTTAGCGACTTTGAGAAAGAGTACCTTTTTTGTATAGAAAATGTCGCTTTTTACGATTATGGTACTTTTGTGTCGAAATATTGCAATACAAAAAAGTTACGGCAAAAAATAATCGCGGGCAACCCCCTACACACCACGCTACTGCTTATTTAAAAAATATGTTACATGAGAATATGCCTAATCCAATTCTTTAACTGCTTGCCCAATTTCATGACTTTGCTACTAACCGTTAACTTTTTGTAGTAAAAAAACCACTTTAGGGGCGCCATCTTTAAATGGTCATATCTCCGTTAGGAGGCAATTTAAAGAAAAAAATGTATTTCAACATTTTTCATATTTTAATGTGTAGAATATGCTCCTGAAGTAGCGGCCCGGACTTTCTGTAACATCCCTGTATAAAAGTAGCAACTTGAGTTCATATTACAATAAAAAATATGTCTTCAGTCAAACTAAACGACCCTAATGACATTACTTGATGGCGTAACAACTTTAAATAACATTTTTTTTCATCGTCCCCTGAACATTTAAGATTTAAATCCGTGGCACTCGCTACAAAACTGAAATCGTGGCACTCATTACAAAACTGAAATAAACAGACATTAAATCATTTTCTCAAAAACGGTTTATCATATCAATATTTCTAATTATTTGGACTGGCGTATTCCTGTGGCTGCTTTTCGTGATGACTTAACTAGTTCTGCTAGGCATCTGTCGTAAGCAATAATCAAGCAAAAAATCATGAACTGCGGGGAGAAAACTTATGTAATGCGGAATAGAACATACATAGTTTCCAAATAAGGAGTGCGATATGAAATGTCTCGTATGTAATCCGAACCGAATGGCTCATTAATTAGCCAACGGCTTTAATGAGGGGATCCGGTTTTTAATGCATTCCTTATCCGTCCGCTTCTTGCGATCCGTACAGATAGCATTTTCCTTGCATCCTCGCAAAATGCAATAAAATAAATCACCGAGTTGGGTTCGAGTTTTTTACAATGTTTTCCTAACGATTATGGTTTTATTTTATCCTCAGTGAGCGCCCGTTCAATTATCGGGTCGTTTTCCGAAGAATCAACCTAAGATATTACGCTTGACGTAGCACGTTATCAGGCTGATGTAGGAATCTGTTTATTTTAAACACTTGATTCTGATTTAATTCGTTATTTTTGTTAATTCCCTAAGAATTGATTTTGGCAATACTATATAATCTACTATATAATCTGCAGTATTCCCTCTCGGTCTTCTCAAATAGTCTTCCAGTCGTTCTCTTTTCTTAACATAACCTAGTCTCTGACATCATTAATCGCATAAACCATATAAACCAGACCTTGATGTCTTCTATTATTATTTTTGTCATATCTAATGGTTTCTGAATTTACGAAAATTATTAAACTTGAATTCTAACTTGACAAATCTGATAAGGTCGTCAAGCATATTGTATTTAAGTTCATTCTATACAACGATTAAGGTCGTTATAGGGAAAATAATGCGAGGTAGAGGAGGTGCTAAAATCGCCCAAATATCTATGTACTATTTAAAATTCACTTCTTTTAAAAGAACACCTAATAACATAACAAATAAAAATACTGCGCCAGACCAAGTCGTCTGACAAGCTTGAGATTTTTTAAGTTCTTTCAATCCCAAAGGGGACGAATTTTTAAAAGGCACATGCGTCGTCGTAGTTAAGTGAAATCCTCCACTATTCGTCCCAATGAAAATCTCCAGCGGTCGTTATTTTTTTGGTAACGGGAGCTGGACTCGTAAAATAAGACGAGTTCATGAGAAGAAACTCGATGTGAGTCAACTTTGGAAATTCGTTGGTGTAATTTTTGAACCTGAAATGTCAGATGTTGCGTGTGGAATCCAGTAGCGTTAACCTAAAATTATAGAGTATTAATAACGTAAGTTTTTCTTTTTGATGTACAATTACATCAAAAAGTTTTTCTTTTTGATGTACAACTTCGATATTCTTACCTCCAACTTGTAAGTTCCAGGTAGGAGCAACCGCCAGAATTCTCCTGCTTTGGTCGTGTGAAAGACGATGTCGCGACCGACGATTTTCAAATTTGCATGCGGAATGGGCTTTCGCGTTTTTCCGTCTAGTATTCGCCCGTAGACGCCACCGTGAGCTTGCTTGCAAAAATTCAGCAAAGCTTCTTTGTTTTGAGCCCACAATTCCGGCAGCTCTTTGGCGGGGGGGAATTTGCAACAGGATATCTCCAACGTCAGCTCCATACAACCGGCGAAGGCGTAATTGTAGTCCTGCATGCCTCCTGTTGAACGAGAAATGTCAAGTTATTTTGGCTGGTTGATTTCATCGTGTTAAAAGTACGAGGGACGGTGGGAATTTCATTTGTATCTATGTAGTAGCTGGGGCTGGGGTTGCCACCTCTCATCGAATCAGAGACTACATCGAGATATCTCCAAGCTTCGGGTTTAACTAGTTTCTGGGTTTAACCGATGCTTTCTCCGAGTTGATGGGTTTTAAGATGAAGATCTTTTGTGTTTTAGTCATTAATTACTATTTTTACAACGATTTATATCTTGAAATACAAATCTTGTCCCCCTGAAACCAAGAAAGATTAAAAAATCACAACAAAGGTTGCTCTAAAGCGTTTCCATAGCCAAGCTTGGCGATCGAAACGCGTTAGAGCAACCTTTGTTGTGTTTTTTAATCTTTATTGGTTTCAGGGGACAAGATTTGTATTTCAATTTTTGAAGATCACCAAGGACTAGTTCGTTCCACCAAAAAAAAAAACGATTTATATGAAATATGAGGACTTTTTTTTGGGCAATGATTCTTCCTAAACAACAAAACCAGTGTCATATACCAATTTGCTAACCTCCCAGTGATCTATCCTCGGCAGGTGGCATCCCTAGTCCTAAAGGCTGGAAGGCCGCATGGGCCCCTCGTTAATTGAGTAAGTGTAATCCGTTTTAACGATAAAGATTATCTAATTTCTAATTCCAATTTACTATTTTTTATGAAGTGACTTGGAATTAAAGTGCACAAAAATTTTATTCCATTTCAAAAAAGCTGGAATGAAGTTAAGCCGCAAAAATGTTGCAAATTTTGTTGCCTAAGCCAGGCAGTCAAGCGCCACCACATTGCCACGATCTTGCCACGCCAGGATATTGCCACGTCTCCATCTAATCGGTACAAGTCAAAGTTTGAAGTGTGTGTTGTGCTTTAGGAGATTTCTATTATGATTTTGTGCTTCAATTTTATTTCGAAATGCAGAACTTGATTTTCATATCACATTCTAGCTGCTAACCTGTTTTTGTACGATCACTAATTTTTTTTGATGGAACGGACTGGTCCTTGGTTATCTTCAAAAATTGAAATACAGAACTTGTCCCCTGAAACCAAGAAAGATTAAAAAACACAACAAAGGACCAACTTTTGTTGTGTTTTTTAATCTTTCTTGGTTTCAGGGGACAATTTCTGTATTTCAATTTTTACGATCACTAATTGCAATTTAAACTAAAATATAATTTCTTTTTTATTAAAATACACTTTTATTTGGATTGATTATTTAATTAATAGACAAAACGCAGTGATTTGATTTACCTATTTTTTTACGTTCAATGAATTCGCAATCAATCTGGTAACAGCTGTTTGTTGTGTGATTGGTTACGAATTGAAAGAAAGTCTTAATTCGACAAAATGAAAAATTTGTTCTTAGAAAAAACGTATGAAGGTCAAAGTTATCGCAGTTTAAAATTATTGTTAAGTGAATATTGAAAGTTTAGCTCTTTATTTAGATAATGCTCTAATGATCGAGCAACAATCAATTTGCAACTATAACTTTTTCAGTAAATATCTTTGAAGCTCTGATTAAAAACAGAACTGAAAGGTATTTATTCACGACCAGATTTTGTGAACATTATTACTACCGACCATTATTTGCCAAAAAATAATGTAACTGAAACAATTTCTGAAGCAGTAAAAGGTGAGGCTCTAAAACTAACAAATATGTTTCTATGGTCTTAAAAGTAGCAGTATTTATTTCATGGAAACGCGATCTATGAAATCAATAATTTAAATCAACTTACCGGTCAGATAATACCAAGCAGCTCCATTAGTGATCCCGCCCTTGAAGGGCTGACTACTTTTTCTGCCGCATCCAAACCCCTCGTGCATGATGGTATGGCTTTGTGCATAAACGGTGGCAAGGTGTACAAAAACGTCATCGTCGGGTGAAAGAGAAGGTGGATTCTCAGGAAGTGAAGCTGAAAACATTCAAACATTAATACTCGAATCAACGTCTGCAAAGAAACCAACTAAGCAACACCAACACCGCTTCCAACACCCAAAGACCAAAGGCTTGAGTTTCAAAGTTTGCACTAATTCAAAATTCAAAAGCTGGGTAAATGTTGAGCAATTCCACCCACTACACTAGGTTAGGATAACCTGACATTATTATGTTTTAAGAGATTTTATTAATTAATGCGAAACACTGAAACTCAATGCAGCGTGTTTCCAATATCATGTCTGTAAAGCTTTTACTAATTTTTTCCTACAGGCTTTTATTTGGTGAGATGTCGCCCCTTAGTTAATGAAAATTGAACCTTCACCTCGTTTGATTCCTCATAAGGCCCAGCCTATAACTGTGTCTATTTGAGAAAGATTGCGATTTTTGATTTAAAAATCTATAATTTAATTATTTTCTGAAACTTAATAGAAGTGATTCGACTTTTGACTTTTGATTATTTGATTTCTTTGATCATTCCTTTATCTCTTCCTTTGTTTAACACCATAAACTAAACTAAAGGCATCATCTAATTCCACGGGCAAAGCTATAACAAGGCAGGTCCGACTGTACAAAGCTCAATGCCAAGGGAGTCCCAAAATTAATGAAGATTTTTTTTAATCGATGAAAATGACGTTGTGGTCGGGGTTCGCTCTAGATACGGGCATCTTGGACTATTCCAGGGGAGAATATTCATAGGCTGGCATATGGCTATAAAATTTTGTTAAAGATATATATTGTTACGGCCTATCGGTTCGAATTGATCAACACGTGAATTGAATAATACCCACTTTATTTCCAAACTAAACTCGGATCACTACAACTGAATAATTAACTCACTTATCGACTTCTAACTGCTAATTCACTAATTAACTGCACTAACTGTAACTGACTCGAGGGAAGGGCGACCGCCTTATATAGTTTTGGCTCCCAGGTTCTAGAAAAATCCACTTATCGTTTGCAGAAATTTCTGGAACGCTTATCTGCCGTTTGCTTCTTCATCGCGACCGCTTTCCCCTTATCAGATCTTTCCAGAAAATTTTCTTACGTACTAAATTCTATAATTTACATTTCGTTACAATATTTTGATCATTCTGAAAAAGCTTAAATTTCAAGAAAGAGATTCAATCTAAAGTATCGAATGTTTTTGTTCGTAATTCGAATTTGGACATTTTCCTTGTCAAATACTAAAGTCCGGTCATTGAAAGTGAAATGAAAATAGTTGAAGATTAAAAAAGATATTTTCAAAATGCTTAATCACCCGCAAAATGGATATTTTCTCAAAAATCCTATTTAAACTAGACATTTTGACTTTTAAATTCGAAGTTTCTATTTTTATAAGACTTTTTTTTAAGAATTTTTCGTGATGAAAGCCAAAAATTTAAGATTCAAGTGGAAGGTAAACTCAAAGTTTCGAGATTAAAGCTAAGACTGTAATTGTAATTATTACCTTTTAACCGCTAACTCGCTAATTAACTCCACTAACCCTAACTAACCGACTCGAGGAAAGGACGAACGCCTTATATAGTTTTGGCTCCCAGGTTCTAGAAAAATCTCGCAGATAAGGCTTACCGTTTGCCAAAATTTCTGGACCGATTATCAGCCGTTTGCTTCGTCATCGCGGCCGCTTTCCCCTGATCAGATCTTTCTAGAAAATTTTCTTACGTACTAAATTCTATAATTTTCATTTCGTTACAATATTTTGATCATTCTGAAAAAGCTCAAATTTCAAGAAAGAGATTCAATCTAAAGTATCGAATGTTTTTGTTCGTAATTCGAATTTGGACATTTGCCTTGTCAAATACTAGTCCGGTCATTGAAAGCGAAATGAAAATAGTTGAAGATTAAAAAAGATATTTTCAAAATGCTTAATCACCCGCAAAATGGACTTTTTCTCAAAAATCCTTTTTAAACTAAACATTTTGACTTTTAAATTCGAAGTTTCTATTTTTTTAAGACTTTTTTTAAGAATTTTTCGTGGTGAAAGCCAAAAATTTAAGATTCAAGTGAAAGGTAAACTCAAAGTTTCAAGATTAAAGCTAAAACTGTAATTGTAATTATTAACTTTTAACTGCTAACTCGCTAATTAATTGCACTAACTCTAACTAACTGACTCGAGGAAAGGGCGACCGCCTTATATAGTTTTGGCTACCAGGTTCTAGAAAAATCCCGCAGATAAGGCTTACCGTTTGCCGAAATTTCTGGACCGATTATCAGCCGTTTGCTTCGTCATCGCGGCCGCTTTCCCCTTATCAGATCTTTCTAGAAAATTTTCTTACGTACTAAATTCTATAATTTACATTTCGTTACAATATTTTGTTGATTCTGAAAAAGCTTAAATTTCATGAAAGAGATTTAATTTAAAGGATCGAATGTTTTTGTTCGTAATTCGAATTTGGACATTTGTCTTGACAAATACTAAAGTAAGGTCATTGAAAGCGAAATGAAAAAAGCTCAAGAATAAAAAAAACATTTAAAATGCTTAATCACTCGAAAAATAAACTAAATAAAAAAAAGAAACTAAACTTAAATCCTTTTGAAACTAGACATTTTGACTTTTAAATTCGAATTTTCTATTTTTTTAAGCCTTTTGTTGAAATATAGAATTTTTCGTGATGAAAACCAAAACTTTAAGATTCAAACCAAAGTTAAACCCAAAGTTTCGAGATTAAATCTAGCAATTGTAACCAATATTTTTGGGAATAAACTTGAGATTTTAATACTGGAAAATGGAAACTAAGAATGGAAAATCTAGCTAAAATTTGGTTCAAATTCGAGATTCGCTTTGTTTTGTAATTTCGATTTTCTTTTTAGTACGTATCTCTGTGGAGTATTCTAGATAGGTGTCAGGCATGTGACACTCTAACTTCTTTTGTAAATAAGGCCCCGTTAGCATACTTTGTTACAGGAATCTCGTTTTACGCGTCACGACCTTTTATTTGATATATCACAAGCTACACCCATCTGAGCCTCTACTATTCTTTGGCCACGTGTCATCCAAAGCTGTGACGTCACTACCAGTCCAGAATCCCGCTAATTTGATTTTAAATTCGAACTTTTAGTTCATTTATTTTAAATTTTTCTAAACATTCCGAACTTTCCAACATCATACCCAAAATTACAAAAAGAAGGTCGAAATTTGAAAATTCTAAATTTCGCGACCAAAAGTCAGATATTTCGAATAATATTCAATTATATTTAAAGAAATAAAGTTATTTCGTTTTAAAAACATCCTTAACCTCAAGCTTTAGACTTTTTATACAGATATTTCAATTTTTTAACGATATTAACAGCTTTTTTGTGATCCTATTCGAGATAATTTCAAGGTTATAATCGAAATTTCGATAAGAAAGTTGAAACATCGAGGCTAGTGACAAAATTTTAAATCAAACACAGACACAAACCCGATTTTTAAACTTTAAATTCAGTCCAATTTTAAAAAATTTCGCTTTTCTCCAATTTTTAACTTTTAAATTCGAAACTTTAAAATGTCTATATAATATCTAAATCTAGAAAAAAAGGTGAATTGAAATTCGACATTTTCTTAAGGTTTTCTAAATTGTTTTTCAAAATTTCAGGTTTAAACCGACAATTTTTGCTTTTTTTCTATTGACATCAGACTCGAAATGTTAACTTTCTTTTTAAGGATTCTAATGCACAGACCAATAGGTTTGAACATTTATTAGATTCGAAGTTTGGAATCCAAAGACCGGTTTCGATCTTGTTAGATCTTGTTAGATCGAAACCGGTCTTTGGATTCCAAACTTCGAATCTAATAAATGTTCAAACCTCTTGTTAGATCTTGTTAGATCGATCTTGTTAGATCGATCTTGTTAGATCGATCTTGTTAGATCGATCTTATTAGATCTTGTTAGATCGAAACCGGTCTTCGGTTTCCAAGCTTCAAATCTAATAAATATTCAAACTATTGGTCTGTGCATTAGAATCCTTGTCTTCTGGGAACTTTCCTAGAGAGCAACCGCTTCGCTAAGTGGCAGTGTTTCAACTGTTGGTAGTTTAGCTGCCTATGACTCGCCACTATACACGCCGGAGGGCTGCATGAATTTGTAGTCTAGGTTGCATTCTATTTGCAAACTTTCTTTTTAGGTTAACCTCAATTTTTAACTTTCAACGAAATTTCGTCTTATAAATTAAAAATGGTATCAATTTGCATTTTTACCACTCCTCGACCCTTCATAAGATAGAAAGCGATATCTCACCAGAAGAAATATTAGGAAAATATTAGAAAAATATTTGCTCGACTCTCGAGTAAAATTTCGTGAATTTGGTAAAAGCTGAATAATTCAAAAACGACAAAAGCTCTGTTCCCATACCAATATAATCGTCTCTTAACTTTCTTATTTCTTCACTGCTGTTTGCCGCTTTTTTAACGTTCTTCAAGAAAGTCTCCCATTCTAAAAAATGAGCAAAACTTTCACTTCCTGATACTACATCTAGTTTTCATAATATCGACTCCAGAATCAGTTTTACTTACTTCTTTCTTTGGCGGAATCAAAGGGGTAATTGGCCACCATAGCGCCACCGTGGAGACTGGCGGAAAGAATAAAAGGTACATCGCATAACCATCGCTTGACTGCTTTAGTTTCGGGTTCTTCGGGAATCCTGTTGTTGTGGAAATAGTCCGGAAAGTTCCTATTCAGATCTTTGCCTCTCCCGTTTCTCCCGTTATTCCTACCGTGTTCGCCATCGCAAACACCCTCGTAGGCTACCGCGAATCCATCCGGATTTAAACTGGGTAAAATGTGGATTTTCGTGTTTTCCAACAACCAGGTCACTGTATCGTTTTTCTTGTAGTTGTCTCTGAGGAACTGCAATTGAAAATTGAGCTTAGAAGGTTCCATTAGAAGAGGACAATCTCTTTAATTCGTAACCTACTACTGTTACAACTACTGCTACTACTACTAATACTATTCCTACTAGTACTACTACTACTATCTGGTAATCAAGATGCTACAATCCAAAGATATGATGAAGGATGAAACTGGCAAATTGGTAACCAATGTAATAACGAGAAAAGGTAGTCCCGAAGAGGAAGAAATCCCTGAAAAAATGAGGAGGAATAAGGAGGGGTTTTAGTCAGTAGGAGTCTCACACTCCCCATCCACGTGGATGGGAGCCCATGAGGGGTTTTCCCTTCTCATTGGAAAAAAACTACTACTACTACTACTACTACTACTACTACTACTACTACTACTACTACTACTACTACTACTACTACTACTACTACTACTACTACTACTACTACTACTACTACTACTACTACTACTACTACTACTACTACTACTACTACTACTACTACTACTACTACTACTACTACTACTACTACTACTACTACTACTACTACTACTACTACTACTACTACTACTACTACTACTACTACTACTACTACTACTACTACTACTACTACTACTACTACTACTACTACTACTACTACTACTACTACTACTACTACTACTACTACTACTACTACTACTACTACTACTACTACTACTACTACTACTACTACTACTACTACTACTACTACTACTACTACTACTACTACTACTACTACTACTACTACTACTACTACTACTACTACTACTACTACTACTACTACTACTACTACTACTACTACTACTACTACTACTACTACTACTACTACTACTACTACTACTACTACTACTACTACTACTACTACTACTACTACTACTACTACTACTACTACTACTACTACTACTACTACTACTACTACTACTACTACTACTACTACTACTACTACTACTACTACTACTACTACTACTACTACTACTACTACTACTACTACTACTACTACTACTACTACTACTACTACTACTACTACTACTACTACTACTACTACTACTACTACTACTACTACTACTACTACTACTACTACTACTACTACTACTACTACTACTACTACTACTACTACTACTACTACTACTACTACTACTACTACTACTACTACTACTACTACTACTACTACTACTACTACTACTACTACTACTACTACTACTACTACTACTACTACTACTACTACTACTACTACTACTACTACTACTACTACTACTACTACTACTACTACTACTACTACTACTACTACTACTACTACTACTACTACTACTACTACTAC